>NW_026845477.1:122955577-123326867 GCF_025583915.1 Anolis sagrei ordinatus | reverse complement strand
CTCCGCGGTACAGTAGCGGGTGCAACACCTCATTAATCATTTGCATAAATGCCCCCCCAGAGCCTTTTAACCTGAAGGGACACACGGAATATTCGAAATGGCCTAACGCACATGAGAAAGCCGTTTGTCACCTGTCCTCAGGCCGTATTCGCAACTTATGATAGGCCTCAATCAAGTCAATTTTCGTAAACACCTTGCCTCTGACAGTCTCGACAGTAAGTCCTTGGTTAGAGGCAATGGGTAATTGTTGGTCGTGCTCACTGCGTTCAGCCCCCTATAGTCCACACACAACCTCAATGGGCCATCTTTTTTGTGCCTAAATAGCACTGGGGGCCCCAATGGGGATTCAGATGGTACTATGAACCCTCGGGCTAAGTTCTTATCAATGTACTTCCTCAGTTCCTCCATCTCCTTAGCCGACATTGGGTATAGCCTACTCCTAGGCAGCTTAGCGTCTTTATTGAGCTCGATTTTCACCTCGACCCGTCTTGGGGGAGGAAGCTGATCCGCTTTCTTTTCATCAAACACATCCTCAAAGTCTCTATATTTGGGAGGGATCTCCTGCACTCCGTCTGTCGTGCCTCCCTCCCCCTTATAACAGTCCCCCTTCTCTTCGCCTTGGAAGCTCAGGCTGCCCTTCCTCCAATTGATTTGTGGGTTTGCCTCCCTCAACCACGGCATCCCCAATATCACATTGTAAGTTGCTATAGGGGATACCACAAATGTTATGCCGCCTTCCCAATTCCCTATCTTGCATTTCACTTCCCCCACTTCGAATCGCGCTGGGGCTCCAGCCGTTACTGAGCCATCCAGCTGTGAGAATGCTATAGGGGCTGGCAAGACGGCCTTCTCACATTTCAGTTCATTTGCCAATTCTGGGGTCATAATGTTCCTGGAGCAGCCACAATCCATGAGGGCTTTGCAGCTGGCCCACTTCCCCTCCCCTCCTAGTCTTATCGGGAATACTAACATCCCTGGGTTGTGACTCACCAGATCCCCCACTGGGGCCCTGTGAGGGAGGCTCTCTTCCGCTCTCTTCCCAGCGGCCGGTTTAAACCTTGACTGAGGGGGATCCCCCCTTTCCTCTGCTGACAATTTGCAGCCCGATGCCCAAAACGGCCGCATACAAAACAGCAGCCTCTCTGCTCCTTGGGTCCTCCAGCTGGGCCTTTCCCGATCATGCCTCTCTCCGCCCTCTGACTCTCCTCCTTGGCTCTCGGCTGCTGCAGTGTCGCCCCTCGATGTCTCTTGAATCACCTTGACAGCATCATCTTTTAAGATTTTACACAGTTCAGCTGGGATCCCGTCGTCTCCTGCTGCCTTGTTGTTAGCAATGTTTCTTAAGGCCCATTCAACCTCACTCCTCAGGATGTCTGGTTCTAATTCATTCACCACACCGTCAAAACTATCCTCAATATTATTATCCTTCCTATACAGATCTTCTGTATAGTCTCACCACCTTCTCTTGATCTCTTCAGCTTCTGTTAGGTCCCTGCCATCTTTGTTTCTTATCATACCCATTTTTGCCTGAAATTTACCTCCAATGTTTCTAATTTTCTGGAAGAGGTCTCTTGTCCTTCCTATTCTGTTGTCTTCTCCCACTTCCATGCATTGCTTATTTAAAAATAGTTCCTTATCTCTTCTGGCTAACCTCTGGAATTGCGCATTTAACTGGGCATATCTCCCCTTTTCACTGTTTCCTTTTGCTTTCCTCCTTTCTTGGCCTACTTCCAGTGTCTCAGCAGACAACCATTTTGCCTTCTTGGTTTTCTTTTTCTTTGGAACGTACTTTGTTGCCGCCTCCTGAACAATGTCGCGGACTTCTGTCCATAGTTCTTCTGGGACTCTGTTTACTAAATCTAGTCCTTCAAATCTGTTCTTCACTTCCACTGTATATTCGCTAGGAATGTTAGTGAGATCATATCTAACTGGTCTGTGTATTTTCCCTGATATCTTTAGTTTTATTCTAAATTGGGCAATAAGAAGTTCGTGATCTGAGCTACAGTCAGCCCAGGTCTTGTTTTCACCGACTGGATGGATGTCCGCCACCTTTGGCTGCAAAGGATGTAGTCAATCTGATTTCGGTGTTGACCGTCTGGTGAGGTCCATGTGTAAAGCCGTCTTTTAGGTTGTTGGAAGAGAGTATTCGTTATACACAGCGAGTTTTCCTGGCAAAATTCTATCAGCCTGTGTCCCGCTTCATTTTGTTCTCCCAGACCATGCTTGCCTGTGATCCCAGTTGTCATTTGACTTCCCACCTTGGCATTCCAGTCTCCTGTAATGAAAATAATGTCTCTTTTTGGTGTATTATCCAGTAGGTCCTGCAGATCCTCATAGAACTGATCTACTTCTGCTTCTTCAGCAGCTGTGGTTGGGGCATATATTTGGATCACTGTAATGTTGAAAGGATTTCCTTGCACTCGAATTGAGATCATTCTGTCATTTTTTGGGTTGTATCCAAGCACCGCTTTAGCGAATTTCTTATTAATTATGAAGGCTACTCCATTTCTTCGATGTTCCTCTTGTCCGCAGTAGTAGATCTGGTGGTCATCTGATGTGAAGTGGCCCATTCCAGTCCATTTCAGTTCGCTGACCCCCAGAATGTCTATCTTTAGTCTTGACATATCACCAATAACAACATCCAATTTGCCCTGGCTCATAGATCTTACATTCCAGGTTCCTATGGTGTGTTGATCTTTAGAGCATCGGATTCGTCGTTCACCTCCAGTACCGTCGGCCGCTAGCCTTCCTTTCGTCTTTGAGCTAGCTGCGTCATCACATCTGGGGCTAGTTGAACTTATCCTCTGCTCCTCCCCAGTAGCATTTTGGCCATATTCCGACCTGGGAGTCCCATCTTCCAATGGCATACCGACATATCTCTGGTTGTACTGGTCCATTTAGTTTTCTTGGCAAGGATACTGGAGTGGTTTGCCATTGCCTTCCCCAGGGATCACGCTTGGTCTGACCTCTCTGCCACAACCGTCCCGTCTTGGGTGTCCCTTCACGGTTTCGCTCATGACATCATTGAGGTGCTCAAGCTCCAGCACCCCGACAAGGCGGTGATCCTTTGCTGGAGACAAGGCGGTGATCCTTTGCTGTCCCGCGCAATATTCCCCGCCAAATGCTAACTGCTTCCCCCCAAGGCCACCAGCTGCACATTTTTATCAGCACTCCATGTCAGGATTCTGGTTTTTTGCGCCAAGACTCAAGGCCTGGAAACCGGTTCCTGACAGCACTGTATATTGATTTCACTGATGGGTCATAGAGGAGCACACCCAAGCAATCCTCAGCCCCAAAATGTTTACAGTTTTAAATACTATCACAATCATTTTCAATTGAGATGAAAGCATATTATCAGCCAGTGTACTTCCTTTATGGCTTTGTGTTATGTCCCAGTGAAACATCCTCCTACTTCATCAAAATATCATTTCCAGAGAGTGACCTGGAAATCCGAGAATCCAAATGTTGCTTTCCTTTATGGCATTTCTGTTTACCCTGGGCTTTTATTCTTTGGGCCAGTACTCTTTTATGAGCTGGATGTGGTGTTGTGGCTATGTACTTACTTACTTAGGCGATCCTTTGTTGGACGAATAGGATAGTCTTCTAGGATCAGTATTCTTGTGGATCTGTAGGTGACTGTGGAGCCCTATTCTTGACCTGCATCTTCTCCCGCAGTGAGGGCATTGGTTTCCAGGTGGAAGGCGGTCTCGGTCGGGGTTGGCTTGACGCGTCTTCCTCTTGGCATGTTTCTCTCTTTCACCCTCCATTTGTGCCTCTTCAAATCTGGCTATGTAGTTGTGTTGGGGCAAAGTGGTGACAGTGGCATTGCCCTTGCAGAAGTAAGTATTCCTGGTTGTTTGTGATTGTAACTTGCTTAGACATGCCTTCGCTAAGTTCAGACATAATCTTAGCTTAGTCTGCCTGTCCAGTTCACTGTGTGTGATGCCCATTCCTCCTGTTTGGCTGCAGTTGTGAATGGCTAAACAACGATGATTTCTTCATCCAAGAACTTTGGCTAGTCCATCTGAAGGTGACAGTCATGTGAAGAACAAACTATGGATGAAGATGGTGACTTGACTTAGGACAAGCAAACTAAAGTTTCTGTTTCACACAACATGATAAACTATAAATAAACTATGAACGGGAAGGCCTGTGGTTTGTTCAGCCACTCCTGCTTATAAGGGGAGCCAAGTAGGAGAACTACAGTAGCATGCTTATGCCAGAATTCCCCATATTTGCATACAAACAAGACCAGTAGGGAAAATTAGGCTGTTAAAAAGTCACTTGTAAGTCCACATGGCATTTTGACAAGCCTGTAATATTGCTGTATGCCCTTGATTTTTTTTAATTAAAATATCATAATGTTTTTAATTTGTTTCACAGAGTGTAATGAAATCTGTAATGTTCTTCTCTATAGCTCTCACACATAACCGAGTATTTTTAAAAACCTTGGCTTTGGGTTGTTTGTTTCTCGCTGGTGTTTGTTCTGAGTTTGTATGTACAATCTTGTTTTGATTGGCCTTTGGATTTTGAAGATCAGCAAAGGTCACCCGAGTTGACTTGGATACTAGCTGGGAGAACTGAAACAGACCTTTATGAACATGTGACACATTCCTGGTCACCAAGAAATACATTGAACTGCTAGTTAATTTCTTTTTTTAAGTACCGGTGCAACTATGCAGCTGTTCCCTTCCCACTTCATGTTAGTGGACTGCAACTTCCATAATCAACATTCAATAATGTCTGAGTGGGCTAAGGCTGATGGGAATTGCAGTATCACCATGTCTGCAGGTCAAGGCATTCCCCATATGTATACTAGTTCATTCTTGTTTCTTAGTCTCTGATTTATAATACGTGTGGCTGTCATTACTAAGCAGAGGTATTTGACCAGAGTTTCAGGATGTGGCTTTAAGGAAGCCACTTTGACTATTCAGCACTTTTACACTATAAAAAAGGAAGTGCAGAAATGTTTTTACCAATGCAGAAAGATTTTACCAATGCAAAAAGAAGAGGAATAGAATGAGTAAAATTTGGCTTCCCAGTGTTGAACAGATGTAGATGCATAGATCAATGAACATCATTTCCTTTTGCCCATAAAATATGTCCTTAATCATATGAATTGAGTTTAAAAACCAACAATAGGTTTTTTTCAAGAGAAGACAACTGATAATAAGTCCTCAAACTATTCAGGAGGAGCAAAGTAAGATTCTCTTTGTTGTTGAAGGCTTTCATGGTCAGAAGCACTGGGTTGCTGTGAGTTTTCCAGGTTGTATGCCATGTTCCAGAAGCATTCTCTCCTGATGTTTTGTCCACATCTATGGCAGGCATCCTCAGAGGTTGTGAGGTGAAACCTCTGAGGATGCCTGCCATAGATGTGGACGAAACATCAGGAGAGAATGCTTCTGGAACACAGCCATACAGCCTGGATTCGTAATATTAAGATTCTCTTTTTTCCTAGAATACCTAAAGAAAGCGAAAGAGTGTTTCCTGTATGAAAAGCATCTTTGGGTGACAGATGCCTTTTGTAAATATAATGAATGTGTAAATTCAGCAAATTACAACAAATGTTGGTAGAGATCAATGGAAGATTCCATTTATCACTCCACATAACTTAATCTCTTTGCGAGAAAAAGAACATAAAAAGCAACGTAACAACTCCTGTTCTTAACTATCACAAGCTACCTTCGACCTATGGCAGCACTATGAATGAAAGACCTCCAAGTTACCCAATCATCAGCAAGTTAAACATATAAGATGATAAAATGTAGTCGTTCCTGACCTCACTGTTAATTGGATACCGTTTTCCGTGACCATTGATGTATCATATGACTCTACATCAGTGGTTCCCAACCTTTTTTGACCAGAGACCACTTGAACAGGGACCACTTTGACCAGGGACCACTCTCCAACATAAGTTCTATAAAGGTTACGGATCAGTTTTTGGTCAACTTTAGATTCAATTTGGTTATTTGAGGTGCTGATTCAGAAAATGGTATTGGATAGACCACATCAGTTCTAGTTTCAGATACAGTACATATGCTATCCAGTGGTCACCATCTGCTCACCCACAGAAAATGCGTGAAAGGAACCATACAACTTTCTTTTCTTATTGTTGGGTTCTAGGCTGGATAGAGTCTTCCATTGATAACGAAGATTAACAGAAAGATGTATTTAGTCCATAATTTTGTTTTTTACAGTGATCAACTACATGCCACCAGGAAGCCCACAATAAGGGCACACAGAACCATACTGCTCCTGATGTTGGAGTAAATATACTTTGACTAGTAGCTATTGATGGCTCAATACTCCCCAAATGTATCTTCTCCACTTTTAAATTTGTTCACTTTGAGGCCAAAAGCAGCTGCATTCCATGCATTTCAGTAAGAGTACAAGAATTTCCTCTTAGGAAATTAATCAGCTTCCAAAGGATTACGGCAGGGGTCCACAAACATTTTAAACAGAGGGCCAGGTCACAGTCCCTCAAACTGTTGGAGGGCCAGATTATAATTTGAAAAAAACATGTATGAATTCCTATGCACACTGCACATATCTTATTTGCAGTGCAAAAAAAAACCCACTTAAAAACAATACAATAATTAAAATGAAGAACAATTTTAAGAATATAAACTTAATAGTATTTCAATGGGAAGTGTGAGCCTACTTTTGGCTGAAGAGAAAGGATTGTTGTTGTTGTTGTGTGCTTTTAAGTCATTTCAGACTTAGGTTGACCCTGAGCGAGGGTCGGGTAAATGACCCTGGAGGGCCGTATCCGGCCCCCGGGCCTTAGTTTGAGGACCCCTGGATTACAGTGTGATCCAGGAGTGTGACGTCCACGTTGAATCTGTAAACCAAGTTATCTTCTGGATAGGGCCACTGTCTCTGCTGATAAGATGTTTCAGCGGTTTCTCAAATTCACCATTACCAATGCTGGACTCAGAGAATATTGCATTTTAGAAGTATGTCAGAATCATATATTACAGATTAATGTAATGTCTTATTCTTTTGAGATATTTGGAGCATAGTTCCCATTCTCCCAGGTAGTGTGACCAGTGGTTGGATTATGAAGTTGTAGTCTGAAACATCTGTCTGTCTGATTGATATATCTGCCTTCTTTCTCTAAAATAGATCTTAAAGTTGCGTTAAATCATCTTGCTCTTGGTGCTGCTAACCCTGTAGAGAAGTTAAGAGAAAGAGGGACAGATTTCACAGATGTTCTACCATGGTTCCTGTTAAACACTACAAGGCATTGTTTGGTGCCTAAACATTTACAGAAGAATAATAGTGAAGGATCTTTCCAGATATATAGTTAAATGTGGATCGGGAAAGATCTGTCCCTCCAGATGTTTGAAATAATCTCTTGTCATCCCATACTAGCTGAGATTGATGGGAATTGGAGACTAACAGTATCTGGAGAGTCACAGGTCCTCCTTTCCATATTTAAAGAGATACCTCCCATTCCTTTTCAGCTCACATGATTGAAAATGGAAAAAAAACTCTACAAGATTGTGTTTTATCTCTCCCCCCATCACCATCCCTGCCTGTCACACCTCCTTGCTAATTTATTTTGCTCCGTTTCATGAATTGGTTAATTTGTGTATCTGTATGCAGTGATTTGCTTCTGCTTTCAATGTTATATACCTGTGAAGCAGAGTGATTTCTTATTGCCAGCACTTTTGGCACTGCATGGACTTTGTGTGGCTTAAGAGGCACTAGAATGACTTGACGGCTTGCTGGGGAGTCATCTGCATGTTGCAAGGGAGGGTGGAGATGGAGAAGGTATGCATTTTTTTAAAAGATAAATATTTATTTTGTAAGTGACCCATTGCTCTCTCCTCCCTTCTCCAAACTGAAATAAATTATGCACAGCAAATACCTGTGGCTTTTGCAACTGGATCTAAAACAGAGTAGCTAACAGACATGCCCTTCATGAAACCAGAAACCAGATTGGAGCAATGCTGCTTTTAAGGATTCTCAAGTAGAAAGCACAAGCACTTCAAGAATTGCAAAAACATGATTGAGCAATTAGAGGCCTCTATCATCACATCTTTTAAAAGAGTTCCTTTTCATCCCTGTGCTTTTTTAAAAATGCACTTGCCCATTGGCTTGTTGGTTTTCATTTTTTGCTTTTCTCGTATAAGTTTTCCAACATGCACGCTTCAAGAAAACATTTGATTGAGTGTGAGTATGTAAAAATAGGTGACAGCTAAATCTCTCTTGCAAATTCCCCATACATTACTTTGCACAAATATCCGTGCACACATCCTTTACTTTATTTATATTTTGGGAGTTTCAGCCTACAATTGAACTGGATATGACACTGTTACCACTTGATGAGCACTATCAAGGTATCAAATAGTTTATTAGGGGAAAATTGAGTAAATAAAAACTGTTACTTGTTGGTTGAATATTATTTAACCTCCTGAATCAATACTTGGTAGAAGCATCTTTGTCAAGAGTTAGAGCTTCAAGGCTTTTTGGATAAGTCTATAAGCTTTTTTGTATCTGTATTCTGAAATATTTCTACTATTTATGACTGTCATTGTCTGCTGGAAGATAAATCTCTGGGTGCATATATGCTGTAGAAATAATGATGTTTGATGCCACTTTAATTGCAATGGATTAGCACTTTGGTATCATGGCAGTTGTAGTTTTACAAGGTTTGTAGCCTTCTCTGCTGAAGAGTACAGGTGTCTCACCAAATGTAATGGGCCTTTGTATCGGGTGTTGCTATGGATTCAGTCTGCGCTCGAAAGAAGACTCCAAGACACACAGGAACTAAAGATACCATACATCTTTATTGTTCAGAATACGTGAGTCACAAATGATACATCCTAGGATTCCATAGCATTGAGCCATGACAATTAAAGCGTGTCAAACTGCATTGATTCTGTAGTGTAGATGCACCCTCAGTTCCAGCTTCCTTGGAAACTGACAGAGGTCTTCTTCTAGAATTACTCTGTATCAGGCCTTGTTTATTTCTTTCTCAATCCTGACTACTTTCCTAGTCTTTACTGATGAAAAGTGTATTGACAGCATGATCCTGCAACTCTTTCACCATGTTAGCGGTGGTTTCAAGGCAATGAGCATGGTTGGCTTTCCTCACAAATAGTATTTTGTAGCGTCAAAAAGTTTAATTTTGGTTTCATCAGGCCAGATAACTTTTTTTGTGCCCTTTCTTTTGCTTTGCATTTAAGAAATTCCATATGGATCTTTTTTCCTGATTCTCTTCTGTAAAGCCCAGTTTTGTGGGAGCGCGTTGTCCCTTGGATCTTGGCTGCAGATCTTCCCAGCTCTTTCCAAGTTATCATGAACCTTTTGGATGCTTGCTGAGTAGAGATCTATCTACCCACTCACTGAGTTTTGATGGATGGCCTTCTCTAGGCAGAGTCATGGCTGAACCTTTTTGTTGCTATTGAAATAATGGATTTAACTGTACTTCAGGGCAATGTTTATAGTTCAATATATTTTTAATAGCCCAGTTCTGATTTTACACAACTTTATCCCACACTAGCTTGGATAGTTCCTTGGCATTTGTGATAAAGTTGCTTAGAGATATTTACTCTTCAAAAATGTTGGGACCTTCCAGGAACAATGGTGTTTAATATGAGATTACGAAACATGCAAGGATTATACACAGATGGACTTGATTCAACTATTGATATGACTTCTGAAAACAGAGGGTTGCAACAGAACTGCTTTTCAATGTGTGTATATGACTTTGCCTACAAGTCACTTATCAATTTATGACAGCCTCGTGAATTTCAAAGGGTTTCTTAGGTAAGGAATACTCAGAGGTGATTTTGCCAGTCCCTTCCTCTGAAATATAGCCTACAGCACTTGGGGTTCAATCCAATTTTAGAAGCTAAGCAGAGTCAGCTCTTGTTAATACTTGGATGGGAGATTATCAATAAATACCAAGTTCTTTAAAATATTGTATTAAATAGCTAAAAAGGGATGATTATTTCCAGATTGTAATATAATTTCACTTTGTAACACAAAAAAATTAAAAAATCAAACGGATGAATACTTCTGTATTGTCTGTGTGTGTTTATTTATTGGGCGGTGATATTTTTTGAAAAGAGTTTCGAAATAACGTACTTTTCAGTTTTATTTCATAGGAATTATGTGGCTTTGTTCAGTTTATCTTTGCTATCATTTCTCATGAAATCTTTATAAATATTTTTGGTTCTTTGTTTGTTTGTTCTGTTTCTTCTGTAGAACTCTCCAGGAGGCTTTGGCTCAGTCTCTAGTTTATCACTTGTCTCTCAGTATCTTCCCACGTCTGTTCTTTACCCTGTAAAGCAGTGGTTCTCAACCTGTGGGTCCCCAGATGTTTTGGCCTTCAACTCCCAGAAATCCTAACAACTGGTAAACTGGGATTTCAGGGAGTTGTAGGCCAAAACACCTGGCGACCCACAGGTTGAGAACCACTGTGTGTAAAAGTTGATCCTAAGGCAACTCTATCATGGAGTTATCCTGACAAGGTCATTCAGAGATGGTTTGCCTTTATCTGAGGCTGAAAGAGAGTGACATAACACAGGTTAAACAGCGGTTTCCATGTCCGGGCAGGGATCTGAACCCTGGTCTCCAGAGCTGTAGACCAACACTCTTACGCAAAATCCAGCATTACTTACCTTTCCTTAAAATGATTGTCATGTAGTTGAGAGAAACTGCCTTGTGGTCTCCCTGGGATGCTTCAACAACCGACTGAAAGGCGTGTTAGGTAGCCTCTCTTTTTCACTTTGATCATGGGAACATTATATCTGTTTCTACTTCGAGACCAGTGCAGATTTTCTGTGTCCAATTCAACACAGGGAATCTCATACAGTACTGTAAAGGAGAAATATGATTCCCAACCTCCAGTCTAAAGTGATATGGCCCCTTGATGAATATAGCCATGATTGTTCCCAATTCCTCTTTTGGCTCTTGCTTAATTAAATAATGGGTTGTGTCATCTGAATGTCCTGATTCTTTTTTAGTACTGGAAGCTGCTTTTGAGAGAAGGAAGTGTAGGTAGTGAAATATCAGAATTTCAATATGTTTTTGCTGATTTGAATTAAGCTTCTGATTTGCCAGGGCCCAATTTAGGTTTGCAGAATTCAGCCTGTTCTGATAGAACAGAAGGGGTAAGGATGGAATGGGAGAAAAAAAAAAGAAAGGAATGTGTGCGTAAAAACTCTGTAGTTTATATCAGGGCTTTCCACACTGTGTATTGCAACACATTAGTGCAGGGGTCCTCAAACTTTTTAAACAGAGGGCCAGGTCACAGTCCCTCAAACTATTGGAGGGCCGGATTATAATTTGGAAAAAAAACATTAATGAATTCCTATACACACTGCACATATCTTATTTGTAGTGCAAAACCACTTAAAAACAATACAATAATTAAAATGAAGAACAATTTTAACAAATATAAACTTATTTCAATGGGAAGTGTGGGCCTGCTTTTAGCTGATGAGATAGGATTGTTGTTGTTATGTGCTTTCAAGTAGTTTCAGACTTAGGTTGACCCTGAGCGAGGGCGGGGTAAATGACCTTGGAGGGCCGCATCCAGCCCCCGGGCCTTAGTTTGAGGACCCCTGCATTAGTGTGTCAGCTGCAGTGTGTAGGTGTGTCATGTGAATGTAACGAGAAATGATAAAGAAACTTGGCATTTTCATACAAATAATATATTTTTTACAAATGTAAACGGAAGGTTTTCCATGAGATATATTATGTCCCCATACTTTTCATTATTACAAGTTATGTATGTGCCTTTAATTCTGAAAAGAGGTTGGTTTAATCTCAGGTTTGCTTGTAAAACTGAATTGCTGTGTTGCGGAATGAGATCTGTCTAAAAAGGATGTCACTAACATGAAATGTTTGGAAAGTTCTGGTCTAGGCTGTTATGCAAGTGAACTTGGATTTGATCCCTTCCCCAAGAACATTATCTGGAAAACTTTTTGGGTTCTTTGAGATGGCATACTCTGAAATGTATGGAGCAATTCCAAATATTGTGATTATCCCACTGCTTTTTCTGACATTTTATGTTATGTGGAACCTTTTGTTTTTGTTTTTTCAATACTTTTTATTAGTTATTACACAACATACAATACAAACACACAACAAAGTAGGCAAACATAACAAACTTATTAACAAATACACCAAAAAAACACATCAATAAAAATTGTGACTTCCATTCTGCTTCCTTCAACTTTGTTCTTCTTTTTCTTTTTTGTTAAAATAAAAGTTCTCCCTCCAAGCACTATATTTTTTCTTATCAACTTTTTATTTCCTTAATGTCTCTTTTTCATATATTCTTCTAAAACTTTCCAGTCTGTCCTTTTTGTTCCTTTCCCATTATTATATGTTAGCCAAAATGTCAATTCATCTATGTCCTTAATTTCCAGTATTTTCTCCAAGTATTGCTCCTTTAAGGGGATCAGTTCCTGTTTCCAGAATTTAGCAAAGACAATTCTAGCTGCTGTCACAAAGAAAGCAAATAATTTTTCAATATTAATATCTTTAAATAACTCTGATTGAAACATTCCTAATAGATAAAATTCCGGTTGCAAGGAAAACTCAACATTTACATTTATTTATTTTTTTGCATTCTGCATGTATCATTTTCCAATATTCCTTTGCTTTTGGACAGGACCACCACATGTGGTAAAAGGACACTTCCTGTACTTTACACTTCGAGCATTTATTGTCCATATTTTTGTACATTAAACATAATTTGTTTTTAGAGTAATATACCATCGATGTAGCATTTTTAGCCAAGTTTCCTGTAAGTCTGAAGCACAAGTGTATTTTAGATGCTTTGTCCATATTTGCTTTGTCCATATTGAATCGTTCTTCCAATGTTTTTAGCCCATAAAATCATAGAGATTTTTTATCTCTTCTGTGGAACCTTTTGTTAAAAAGGAGGAAAAAATGGATTAGGTGCCTAAATGTTTTGTGATAGGTAGTGCCAGAAGCTGCCTGGAGGTGCCCTTTGTCCTTCTGGTTCCATAGTAGTGAAATGGTAATTTACCACCTTTGTCCTGAAGTGTGAAGATCAGTCTCAAAATGATAAGGGTGTGAGGAACTTGTGAAGATGCTACAGTGAAACTGAATTTATTTTCCTATTCCAGTTTTATTATTTCTTCTCAGGTTCTTCGAAACCTACAAGTCAATTAGAATAGAAAAAAAGACTGTAAGGCAATGAAAAATGCCTACAGTCCTTCCTAACACTAAAATAAAGACTATGTTGGTATATAGAAGTGCATAGAATGGCAGTTTGGCTTCGCATTTGAAGATCAAGAAGCTTGAATCCATGGGTATTTAAAAGCTATTAAAAAGCGGATTTGAAAAAATAAACAGAGCAATCTCATCTCCAGCTTCAGCCATGCCTAGACTCTGTTAAACTGCCTCTGCATCTTTCTGGCATTCATACCCGTGAGACGTGACTGAAATAATTCAGTTTTTCCTTAGCAGTTCAGTCACATTTCCACTTGATGTGCATTTCAGCTGGTCTTGAAAAGCATAGATACAATTACTCTAAAGGCTAACTCAGAAGTGCTCAGGTGCTTTAGTTCAACCGTGTAATATTTTGCTCAGTAATATTTGTTTCCTCCAAGATTTCTTATATCAATATCTATATTCATTTATTTCACACGCACACATGAAGCTTGGAGCATTTTCTTTTTATTTGATTCCTTCAACTCCAGCAACTGTATTGTCTGGAGATGATGGCGGTTGTTGTCTAACACATCTGAAGTGCACTAGCTTGGGGAAGGCCGGCTTTGATCATTCCAGATTTTTGTTGTTTATCTGACTCTTCGTGACCTCATGAACCAGGCCATGCCAGAGCTTCCTGTCAACATCACCACCCCCAGCTCCTTCAAAGTCAAGCCAGTCACTTCAAGGATGCCATCCATCCATCTTGGCCTTGGTCGGCCCCTCTTCCTTTTTCCTTACCATCATTGTCTTCTCTAAGCTTTCCTGTCTTCTCATGGTGTGGCCAAAGTACTTCATCTTTGCCTCTAATATCCTTCCCTCCAGTAAGCAGTTGGGCATTATTTCCTGGAGGATGGACTGGTTGGATCTTCTCGCTGTCCAAGGCACTCTCCAAATTTTCCTCCAACACCACAGTTCAAAAGTGTTTATCTTCCTTCTCTCCTAGATACAGATATCTAATCCTTGGCATGAGGTAGACCAGTGTCTGTATCAAAACTTAGGCAGTCTTGGTGCATTGCTTTGAATTTGGATGTGGAAAATAGACATGAAAATTCACATCGTATTTTAACCAAAAGAAGTCCTATTGTCCAGCTCCCTTTTCTGCTTAAACTCAACAAACTTATGAGACTGCAGTTAGTGTAATTCCCTACCCCTAACATACACAAGCAAATTTCTAATGGGTGACTGTTTTGTTTAGAGACATGTTCAACTTTCTATAAAGCTTGTTAGAGTGAACGTGACTCAATATCTTAAAGTGTAGGATTATTGTACACTACACTATTCAGAAGGAAGACAAATATGAATGAAAAAAAATGGAGGAGGGACCAGGAGGACAGTAGAGATAGCTTTTGTTGTGGCCGGCTATATAGACCCATTATTTCTATGTCAAGAAGGTGTTTAAATCCAAGTATTAATCATATAGATTCCTGCAACGTTTCTCAGTTGAGGCAGTTTCCCAACCATGCACTAAACAGGGTTGATCCTGCTTAGCTTCCAATGGGGTCTGGTATCTTTATGGCAGTGGTTCCCAACCTTTTTGTGACCAGGGACCACTTTGATCAAGGACCACTCTCCAGCATTAGTACCAAAAGGGTTACAAATCAGTTTTTGGACAATTTTAGATTCGGTTTGGTTATTTGGGATGCTGATTCAGAAAATTGCATTGGATTTACCACATCAGCTCTAGTTTCTGATACATAACATATGCCATCCAGTAGTCACCATCTGCTCCCACAGAAAACCATATTTAATAAGCCTCAGCACTATGAGAGGGTTTTGCGAGATGGGTTGCTCCTGTTGCAACAGTGTTGTAATGGTGAGGCCGCAGACTATATTATAGTTCTTGTAGACCACTGGTGGTCCATGGACCACAGGTTGGGAACCACTACATTGGGTATCTGGCCATAATGGTAATTCATCTCACTATTTAAAAGATTAGTAACAAAAGGGTTACGAATCAGTTTTTACTCAGCTTTAGATTTGGTTCGGTTATTTGGGGTGCTGATTCAGAAAATTGCATTGGATAGACCACATCAGCTCTAGTTTCTGATACAGAACATATGTCATCCAGTAGGCACCATCTGCTCACCCATAGAAAACCATATTTAAAAATCTAGATCTGATGTGGCAGTAGTAATCTTTCATGGGTAATCAGCGCCGCTCCTCTCCCAGCATCCCTGTTGCCTCGGCACTATGAGAGGGTTCCACGAGACCAGTCACTCTCATTGCAACGGTGTAGTAACAGTGAGGCTGCAGGCCGTATTTTAGTTCTTGTGGACCTCTTAGTGGTCCACGGACTACAGGTTGGGAGCCACTGCTTTTGGGTATGTAGCCTTAATGGTAATGCATCCTATTTTTTAAAAAAAGTGAGTGAGCCTTGATAGAACAAGGATCCCAAAGCCCCCTGCAAATTGAAATTGTTACTGTTGTGAATGTGGATAATGATTTTAAACTTCCTTAATCTTTAAGGAATAAAAGAAGACGGCCTTCAGTTTCATATGTGTCAAGTAGGGACAACAGGAGAATAATGGAAAGGTTGAGATTAGAAGTTTTTTTTCTGTTTACGTGTATGAGACTTTAGCTATAGAATTAGCTTTTTTAAAAAAACAATAAACCCCATTGAATGCAACGGGGTATTGGTTTCTGTTGAAGAACAGGCAATTTTACCAACTTTCCTAGAAAATAGATCAACTATTTCTTTATTATCTTTCCATATCTTGTGCCAACAGTTATCAATATGAGTGGACTTTTTTCCTACTACCATGACAACAGGAGGTGTTAAAACAAAAAACGATTAATCTCTTTGCATTTGTGTCCTGATATAAACCATATAGGTAGAGATTAGCAAAGTGGTAAATGGCAAAAGTCATTTTGCCATTTACCAGGACTATCACTCCCCGTTATTTATTTTCAGCTATTAGAAGTTTAGGATGACTGGATTGCTGTGAGTTTTCGGGACTGTATGGCTATGTTCCAGAAGCATTCTCTCCTGATGTTTCAACCACATCTATGGCAAGCATTCTCAGAGGTTGTAAGGTCTGTTGGAAACTAGACAAGTGAGGTTTATATATCTGTGGGATGTCCAGGGTGGGAGAAAGAACTCTTGTCTGCTTGTGGCAAGTGTGAATGTTGCAATTGGCTACCTTGATTAGCATTGAATGGCCTTGCAACTTCAAAGCCTGGCTGGTTGCTGTCTGGAGGATCCTTTGTTGGGAGGTGTTAGCTGGACCTGTTTGATTCTTGTCTGGAATTCCCCTGTTTTTTGAGTGTTGCTCTTTATTTACTGTTCTGACTTTAGAGGTTTTTTTAAATAGTGGTAGCCAGATTTTGTTCATTTTCATGGTTTCCTCCTTTCTGTTGAAATTATTCACATGCTTGTGGATTTCAGTGGTTTCTCTGTGTAGTCTGACAAGGTGGTTGTTAGAGTGATCCAACATTTTTGTGTTCTCAAATAATATGCTATGTCCAGGTTGGTTTATCAGGTGTTCTGCTATGGCTGACTTCTCAGGTTGAATTAGTTTGCAGTGCCTTTCATGCTCCTTGAATCGTGTTTGGGAGAGAATGCTTCTGGAACATAGCCGTACAGCTCGGAAAACTCACAGTAACCCAGTGATTCCAGCCATGAAAGCCTTCAACAACACCGTTTAGAATGAACTGGAAAATTCCAAATAAACTTTAGGTTTTCATCTTGCCCATTAAAAAATTCAAAATATTTTTGCGCTGGCCAAGGCTGATGTCCAAAAATGAAATACTGGCTGCTAAAATGTTGACGCTTGGTTTAGGATTCCGAAATGCAGTTCCAGGCCTAGCTAATTCATCCCCCCAACCAGTCTTTACACAAACCCTCATCTTGGCCTCATCCCTGATAAACTAAGCATTTGTCATTTCCTGCATAATTCAGATGGCAGAAACTCTCTTAGACTGATGTAGTTTTCAATTCGGTTTTCTGAGAAAGGCATTTCTGGAAGCCTTTGTTTTTAAAGCAGGGTCATATGAACTCGCATAATAAGAAAAAGGGAGGGGGAGTGGAGGGGCTCCATAATTAATGCCGTATGGGATTTATTCTTTCTTCTCTGGGAACATCTGTTTTGCAAATCAACCTCATTCCTATCCATATTTATTACCAGTGCTGTTTCCTCTGCAAAAAAAGAGCACATTTCCCCGCCTTCTGGCAGGGGCACCCCTTTAACGCCTGGCATGTGCAGCAGAGGGAAAGGGAGGAAACAGCAGATGGCGTGGCCCTTACGTTCTGTACCCATTTCACTGGGGCTTTGGTGTCATTTGGCAGTGTCACCTTCAGGGACACCTCTTCCTCCTTACCAGGCCATCCCATGCTAGCTTCCTGGCAGGATAGGGAGGGGAGTAAGCCGGGATAGACTGCAGTAGAGACTTCTTGGCTGTTCTGCTCTGTTTGGCCTCTGGGGAGGGTTATAGGAGGGCATGATCCGGGAAAATGTGCTGCTTTCATGCTGTTTCTGGGAACATCTGTTTTGCAAATCAACCTCATTCCTGTCCCAATGTGTTGCCAATGCTCTTTTCCTTTGCAAAAATCAGAGCCAAACATCTTCCCCTGACTTTCTGTCAAAGGAAGAGGAGAGGGAGAGACTGAACGAGAGACTCAGACAAGGCAAAGCAGGCATTACTTGGTTCCTTCTTACCTAATTTAGTTGAGCCTACAAAAGCTTTAACCTGAAATTGGTCCCATTGACGAGGGAGAGAACATGCTATGTCTGTACTGTTTAAGCCCCAAATATCTCAGCCCAGCATACTTCAAAAACATAAACACTTGTTTTCATCACGTCTGACTGTTTAAGGTAATTGAGGCAAGACTGCTCATTCCTCTTGATGCCATTTGAACGTCTCAAGCATCACTTTAAAAGCTTATGGCAGGAAATGGAGCAGCTTTAAAAAAAATGTTTGTTGTTGTTCATTCGTTCAGTCATTTCCAACTCTTTGTGACCTCACGGACCACCCCACACCAGAGCTCCCTGTCGGCCGTTACCACCCCCAGCTCCTTCAAGGTCAAGCCAGTCACTTCAAGGATACTTTCCATCCATCTTGCCCTTGGTTGGCCCCTCTTCCTTTTTCCTTCCATTTTCCCCAGCATTATTGTCTACTCTAAGCTTTCCTTTCTTCTCATTATGTGTCCAAAGTACTTCATCTTTGCCTCTAATATCCTTCCCTCCAATGAGCAGTCGGGCTTTATTTCCTGAAGTATGGACTGGTTGGATCTTCTTGCGGTCCAAAGCACTCTCAGAACTTTCCTCCAACACCACAGTGCAAAAGCGTCTATCTTCCTTCGCTTAGCCTTCCCTATGGTCCAGCTCTCACATCCGAATTTCCCCATGTGCTATAATGAATTGAAATGCATATCTCTAACTCATATCTCCTTTAAAGAATTTGATGTCACGGTGGCTGTTGCTGGACTAGACAAAAATGTGGTGACCTGTAGAAAGTGGCCCAGTCACACCTAAGCCCTATTGGGTGTTCATCCTTTATGGGTAGAAATAGCATTTAAAAATATTTCTATAGCTCTCCTATATGGAGATCTATGTAGTCTATACAAGGATTAATCAGACAACTATTTTTTCAGCTTTTGCTATATCAAGTGCTCCAAATATTCTCTGGTCTCTACCAGGAGGAAAAGCTGTTAGAGACATTATCTGTTCATATGTCACAGTCTGTTTGGGTTCCAAGGGAACCCTGACTAACTTTGTGTGAGCACTCCATTGGATGCTGGGACCGTACAGTTCATTTAAAGTGATGTGCAAACCAAGCAACAGTCTTTTGGTTTGTTCCCCAGTAAGCCACAAAAAGAATATAGGGTTTGGCTTGTTTCTCTGGCTCATTTGAGGGGCCAAAAAAAGAGAATAAGCCAGTGTGGCAGCTGTTGCTCACGTGCATTACAAATTATAGCTCAAAGTCTATGGTGTCTTTCATTGTGCCTTCTGCAACCAAAAATGATTGGGCAACTTTACTGTGTCTTCCATTTTATATCATGGAAACCCTGTCTTCACTGAAGATTACCCAACATTCTGGTATCCTCCCAGTCCTACTTGAAACAGAAGCAACTAAACCCATTGGTTCATAGCTTTTGGTCCTCCAGATGTTTTTGGACAAGTTCCCGGAAGTATCTGCAAACATGGCTTAACAGCAAGGAATTGGGAGTTGTAGTACAAAACAATGCCAGAAATACAGCTTAATGGTGTAATGTTGACCTTGGCAGCCACCTCTCCATAAAAGTCAAAATTGACACTAAAATACAACACTGCCTGAGCTCTGCGAGTGCAGCATTTTTCCAAATGAAACAGAGAGTGTTTGAGGACCGGGACATCGATAGGGATACCAAGGGGCTTGTTTATAAAACTATTGTCTTCCCAACCCTGCTATATGCCTGTGGAACGTGGCCTGTCTACAGACATCACACTCAACTCCTGGAATGATTCCATCAGTGCTGCCTCCGAAAAATCCTGCAAATCTCTTGGGAAGACAGGTCAGCATGCTGGAAGAAGCAAATACCACTAGCATTGAAGAGATGTTCCTACGCTATCGACTCGCTGGACTGGCTACTTTGTCTGAATGCCTGATCACCATCTCCCAAAGCAGTTACTATACTCCTAATTCAAGAATGGGAAAGGTAACATTGGTAGACAGAAAAAAATATTTAAAGATGGACTTAAAGCCAACCTTAAAAATGTGGAATGGACACCAAGAACTGTGAAGCCCTGGCCCTTGAGCATTGTAAGAGGAAGGTGCATCAAGCCAATCCTGACCGGGACCGCCTTCCAACTGGAAACCGATGCCCTCACTGAAGAATAGGGCTCTACCATCACCTACGTATCCACTGCCAAGACAATACACTTAGAAGGCCATCATACTTGTACAGTGAGGGATTGCTTAAGTAAGTAAGTACAAAACATTTAGAGGATCATAGGTTAAGAGCTGCTAAGCTAAATGAAATTCGACTTATTGCGATGGCAGAACACTCAAGTGTGGCTCCTGCTAGAACTAGAGGTCCTAACATTTTGGATATAATTACAGAGCAGTACTGCACTTGAAAACATTTATCAGTGCCAATTTTGATGCATGTCTATGACAACAGGCTAAGACAAATTCATTGTTTGCCGACTGTGGTTGTAAAATAGTAGGGGAAAACTGTGGAGGTGAATTAATGCTGCGCTGGAGCAAGTCTCCTGGGTGTTCGAAATTTAACAGCTGTTGCTCTTCAGAGATAACGGAAATGTTTATAAAAATAGCTCAGATTCTTCCATGATTAAAATTAAGATATATAACAACTATTGTCAAAATGCCCAAATAAAGGACACACACTTGGTGTGATGGAAAGTGTAAGCAATCTACTAATATTCAATATCTAGGAATGTTAACATGCAATTGCATTTTGGATCTAGCTCCAACTGGAGGATGTTGATCTTTACAGCATTTTTCTAAGCTCTTTTGTTTGTTTAAAACAGGGGTCCTCAAACTAAGGCACGGGGGCCGGATGCGGCCCTCCAAGGTCATTTACCCGGCCCTCGCTCAGGGTCAACCTAAGTCTGAAACGACTTGAAAGCACACAACAACAATAATCCTATCTCATCAGCCAAAAGTAGGCCCACACTTCCCATTGAAATACTAATAAGTTTATATTTGTTAAAATTGTTCTTCATTTTAATTATTGCATTGTTTTTAAGTGTCTTTTGCACTACAAATAAGACATGTGCCATGTGCATAAGAATTCATGTTTTTTTCCAATTATAATCCGGACCTCCAACAGTTTGAGGGATCGTGACCTGGACCTCTGTTTTAAAAGTTTGTGGACCCCTGGTTTAAAATATTTCTAGTTCCCCATCTTATTAAGAGTCTGCAAGGAAGCTAACACAACAAGATTATGAAAATATGGCATTCAGTTAGGTTCAAAGCAAAATGGAAGACCATGGGATGGAGAGTGTGGGAGTGAAGTGGTAATTTTGCTGCCACTGCTTCTGAAGACCCAACATCTTGAGTTATGTTGGGCTATATGTGTATTTGTGGGTGTTTAGCTTTGCTAAACTGTCCAAGTTGTTAAGACAAGGCAACAAACCTTGTGTTATGGAATCCATTCCTGTCTCTGACCCCCTCTATACAGATAATCCAGATTATCAAAGCAGATAGTCCACGTCATCTGATTTGATCTGGATTATATGAATCTACATTGCCATATAATCCAGTTCAAAGCAGGCAATCTGGATTTTATATGGGAATATAGAAGAGGCCTCTTGTCTGGAAAGCAGGAGCTGAGTGGCCTCTTTATAGCCTGAAAAAACCTACAACAACCCGGCCTCTTTTCTTCTCCCTAACAGCCCATTTCCTGATTGATTTGTGATAGATTTATACCAGGAGAGCTTTCTGTAGACATCAATAGGACATTGAGGTGGACAGACCCCTCCTTGACCGAACTCCTTACTGATGGTGGAAGTGGAATTCCCATCTTATCGAAATCCTCCTGAATAGCTCTTTGAGATAAAATGTGAAATGAAACCTTAGCAGCATTCCCCACAAATTCTTGACCAAACAAAAACTGGCCACCAAAAGTAGACAGGGATAGACTTCAAATCAAACATATCAAGTGAAATATTTTGAAGGCTGGTCCCGGGAAATGTTTGTGGGCCATATTCATTTGAGTGTTGGCCGGTGAATCCAACTAGTCATCCAGATGAAAGTTTCAGTCCAGACTCTAAGGACCCTTCCAGACAGGCCCAGTATCCCAGGATCTGATCCCAGGTTTTCCATTTAACCCAGATTATCTGCCAGTGCGGACTTATCTGCCTGTCCACCTCTTCCTTTTTGGAAACAGACAATGAATCCTCCCACCAAAAGCCCTCCTCCGCTGCGATTGGCTGGCCTCTCAGCCAAGGGTAGGGCTGTTACTGAGACTCCAAGTGAGAAGGGGAGAGCTGGCGTGCTCAGTGCATGACAGTGTGGTGCACATGTGAGGGAGAGCTTGTGTCAGCGAGTCCCTTCAAAGCAGGAGGGTTCTGTGTGGGAAAATTGGCCCAATTCCATCATTGGTGGGGTTTAGAATGCTCTTTGATGTAGGTGATCTATAAATCCCAGCAACTACAACTCCCAAATGTCAAGGTCTATGTTCCCCAAACTCCACCAGTGTTGACGTTTGGGCATATTGAGTATTCATGCCAAGTTTCTTCCAAATCCATCATTGTTTGAGTCCACAGTGCTCTCTGGATGTAGGTGAACTGTAAATCCAAAACTCAAGGTCAATGTCCACCAAACCCTCCCAAATGAGAAAATCAACCTCACCAGAATTCAAATTTGGGCGTATTGGGCATTTGTGCCAAATTTGTTCCAGTGAATGAAAATACATCCTGCATATCAGATATTTACATTACAAGTCATAACTGTAGCAAAATAACAGTTGTGAAGTAGTAACAAAATAATTTTTGGTTGGGGTCACCATAACATGAGGAACTGTATTAAGGGGTTGCAGTATTAGGAAAGTTGAGAACCACTGCCCTACGACCTACTGGGCTAGCTGTCTATGGGATTCTGGGAGTTGGGAATCCAATAATCTCTTTTTAAAAGTAATTCTCCAAACTCTGTAAGACACAAATTGGGATAAATTCCTCCACACTCCCTCTAGCTCAACTATTCCTTCTGCAAACAAAGTTTTCAGAAATTATTTGTAAGAAGATCTACAAAAAAAGGGTAACAGCATATCACCACTCAGACATGAAACCCAGTGGATGACCTTAGGCAAGTCACACTCTCTCAAAGGAAGGCAATGACAAATCTCTTCTGAACAAACCATGCCAGGAAATCTCTGTGATAGAGTTGCTTTAGGGTCGCTGTAATTCAGAAACAACTTCAAGGCACACAACAATAACAAAAAAGTATATATATCTTTCCTTTCAGGGATTGAAAAAAATCAGCTTTGAGTAAGGTTATGTCTGAGTTGAAAAACTTGCAGGTGGGAAATGCTTAAGTTGCCCATCCCTCCTTTGCCCCAGCTCTTACCCTTGCCAACCTGATTAAACTTTTGCAAAAACAAAAAGCAGCAAAGCCTCAGAGGGAAGAAAAACATGAGCTCTGTTTAGTCTAAGCCTTGGAGTATCCTTTTTCGAAAAGCAAAAAAAGGAGCCCCTCAAAGAAGACCAGTTTCGTAAGCAAATTATTGTGTGAATGAGGTAGCTGTGGTGTTATCTGAAAGAGACTCTGAAACCTGCTGGATCAAAGATGTAATATGTCACTTTTCCAATGCCAGGCATTCATGCTCCATCTGCCTTCACGTAACAAACATCCTGTTTTTCTTGGTTTGGTTTTTTTGCATCACTTCAGAGAACCATGACCAGTAGGTATCTCAAAATTGATTTTGTGGCCAGATTGCAGGGGCCACAAAACCCAAGAGCCACATGGAACGTCTTTGAAATGACCTCAGCACATTCCTTGGGGCAGTACACTTATGCTTTTTTTTTCCAATTCTGCATCTCAAGCAGCTGTTATTTCATACAATTCATATTTTGTCTGCATTTTTGGGGTGATCACATGAGCCTGGTTCGCCAGGAACATGGTTTTATTCTGTTTTGCTTTTAAAGAAAGGTAGCAAGACATTTGTGAACCTTGGCCAGACCAATAGATGTTGTGTTTACATATACACATACCAACTCCTGGGTTTTCCCAGTTCTTGAATTCTTTACCTGGAGGCATCTAGAATCAGACTAGCTGTTAAAATGATTTTTTCGCCTCCTTTTTTGCTTTGAGGTTTTGGCAATCATTTTATTTTGTGGAAAGGGAAAGAGGAATTTGAAGCCCCTGGGTTTATCTAACAGTCCTTATGAGTTTTCTTATTAAAAGTAGCCTTCTTTCTAGCCTGAAAATGATGAAGAAAAGAATAACAAACTCAAAACAGGCTATGCTCACATCTTGGCTCAGAGAGAGAGAATATTTTCTGCCAAAATAGCTGCCTGGTTGATTTTTTTGTTTTTGTTATAGCAAGTTGGCTCTTAAACTTCCCGAATGCTAAAGAAGGGAGCATTTGCAAATGGAAATCCTTGCAGCTGTACCATTCCCTGGCGACTTGAACTGGACTTTATATCCAGAATGAAGGGCTCTTTCTTCCCTCCCCAAAGTGAGAAATCTTCTAATTCTGCAGAGGTATCTGCTCTGCCTGGTGCATCTGTGTTCAGTAACATTTTAAAAAGCAGCAAAAGAAAGAAACCCAAAACGGTTGATTTTAAAAGCCATAGCCACTCAACTCTCTCTCTCCTCTCTCTCTCTCTCTCTCTCTCTCTTTTTCCTTGACATCTTGGAAAACTTGATGCAGTGCATTGTTTCTATATATTTATCTGGGGTCCTGCATAATTTGATTTTAAAAGCCACAGAGCTACTCAAATCTCTCTCTTGACATCTTGGTAAACTTGCTGCAGTGCATTATTTCTATATATTTATCTGGGGTCTTGCATAATTTGTGGGGAAAAAAGTTTATTGTTTGTCTCGATCTTCCCTGAAAACTACCAGGAATTCCTTAGGGCCAGTCTGAATTTTTTATGAGCCAAGGTTACATTTCTAGACAAAAATCCCCTGAAGAAATGAATAAATATTTCAAATCCTTAGGCATTTGGAACAAATTTGTTCCCCCCAGAGAATTTTCCAGTCATGAGAATAGCCCCTGGCTCATGTTCAGTGCATTGGAACTTGAATGCAGAAGAGTCACCTTTTGGCTCCCTCTTGTGAAGTCTGGTGAATCAGAACCAAATGTTCTCCTTCCTATGATGGTAAACCAGATGCCCCTGGATTGCCAGTTAGAGATAATGTTACTGGGCTAAATGGACAAATGGTCAAGTAGACTATTGGATTGTCTTCTATGTCTCTAAGGTTTAGATATTAAGAAAGAAATACGCAGATGAAAAAGTGAAATGGGAAAGCAATCTGATTTTCAAACCTTGGGTGAGTCTGGAACTGATGCTGAACTACCAGTGCACAATCATACTGTTGAAATGGTGGGATTGGAAAACAGAAGGATTCACTTCATACATGGAGGACCTACTGTGATTTTTCCCGTTTCCCTTCATATTTGTCTTATCAAGCTTGTATACTTGTCTTGGAAATACATGAGAGAATGCTGTAGTATAAAACATCAACACTACCATGGCTCCTCACTTGCCTTACTTGCCTGTTTCTCGAGGAGCAGCACAGCCACTTGCATAGAACAACAGAGCTCTAAAATGAGAAAGGTGCTTGAGTGCTATCTGATCAATTCCACTACACCAATGGTTCCCAAACTTTTTTTGACCAAGGACCATTTGCCCTGGGACCACTCTCCAACATCAGTGTCAAAAGGGTTACGAATCAGTTTTTTGATAACTTTAAATTTAGTCCTTCTGGGGTGCTGATTCAGAAGATTGCATTGGTTAGACCACCTCAATTCTAGTTTCTGATACAGAACATATGCCATCCAGTAGTTGCCATCTGCTCGCCCACAGAAAACCAGTATTAATAAGCCTCAGCACTATAAGAAGGTTTCGCAAGAGCAGTCGTGCTTGTTGCAACTGCATAGTAACGGTGAGGTCGTGGAACATATTTTAGTTCTTGAGGACCACTGGTGGTCCATGGACCACAAGTTGGGAACCACTGCACTACACCATTCCCCTCCACACCCCAAAGTCAACTGCTGCAAGTGTGAAGCCCTACTCCCCACTCATTTGACAAGTTCTCTCTCTTCCTTCATCTCGCTTTCCCTCCAACGCCACCTCAATGACTTCTTCACCCTCAACAGGAAAGCACCATAGAACAGCTTCCACCACACTCCTTTTGTGAGGCCACCGTGATGGGAGACAGATGACATGTCCCATACAGCTTTTTAAATGTGTTTTCAATTTGTGTTTGGTTGAATCCACAGATATAAACTCTGTGGATACATAAGCTTCCACTGTACATTCTGGCTTCATTTAGAAGCTGAATGTCTCCCATAAGACCAGGACTTGGTGAAGTTTTGGGTTTTTTTTAATTACAACTCTAAATTCTTCAACAGTATGGTCAATGTCTATACTGTCTCAGTGATTTGTGATGCCATAGTCCCCAAAAGTAACTTTCTTATACTATGTATGAAACTGAAATGGGCACAAAGAGCTGTAGCTCATTAGAAGAGCCAATTCTTCACTTAGAGGTGGTGATAGATTCAGCCCTTGGTATCAAGAGAGGTCAGAGTATAGTGTAATGTGGATGATGTTGGCCTGAAACCCCAGAGAGTCACTTGCAGCCATCCCAGTGATGATAAATAGCCCAACTTGGCATAAAGCAGCTTTCTGCTTTCCTGTCAAAAACGTTGAGCACAAGGCTTTGGGAGGAACCATCCTGACAGTAGCAAAGGAAAGGGAATCTGCTCCCGATTTGCAAAGCTTCAACAAGGCAGAAGGAGGGTGTGTTGTGGCTGTGGCTGGGATTGCCCCTGGAAGCTGGTCCCTGTGGCGCTGTTCAGTGGGAGGTCATGCTTCGTCAGGTTTGAGGCCTTGGAGAATATCGTTCCGTGACAGGCTCTGTAAATCCAGGACAAGGCTTGGGTTTCTCCGAAAGCATTTTGACAGGCTCATTCGGGGTGAGATTAATTGGGGGGGACGAGAAGCCTTCCTGAGCGGATAAAGCAAGCGATTGGGGGAGGGGGAAGGAAAAGAAGGGGGAGCCGAATGCCTTTTGTGTCTGAGTGGCAGGTCCCAGGGGTCAGCCATAGGGACGGTTTAACAAGAATATCCAATTATAATAACAGATAAGCTAGAGCTTTTGCAGAGCTATAACTCCCTTGAGCTGATCTGCAGCTGCTGGGTACACTGTAGGCCCTGGTTCACATCTTCAATTTTGCCACAGACTTCTTGGATAGGCTTGTGTGAGGATTTCCTTAGATTTTGTATGAGTGGGTGCAATTCTTACAGTTCACTTTACAGCTTAGTTGAGCTGAATTAGCTGAAAGACCCAGAACTCTGCTAACCTAAATCCTTGTAATTTGAAGATTAATTGCACCAATGGGGCATGATTCTTGATTAAATTGCACCAGGTCTTGAAAGAGCTGTTGTTTCAGATTACAGTCCCCAAAAATACCTTATGTAGCAGGGCCAGATTCTGGTAGCAGCCAAAGCATCTTCCTTCCTATTCTGACATGCATTACTCCCATTGGGAAGGTCTACATCCTTCCAGCTTGGTATAGGAAAGCTCTCAAACCGATTTCCCCCCCTCTAACAATATAAGTCAATTATTTTCAATCTGATTACCTATGCTTCAGTATTCTGTGATAGACAAGCCATAGAGAGAGAGAGATGAAACCTTTCCATTCCAAAACTATTTGTCTCTTGGATTCTGCAATAACTTACTTTGGGTTGCGCGTTTTATTGCTCTTTTGCAGCATAGCCCCCTTAGTCGGTGCTAATGGCATTGACTTCTTGGCTTGCCTTGCCTATTTATTTTGCACATGTGTGAATGGACAAAGCTCCAAGGCATTGAAGATGGGCAGCAATTAGCAGATAGCAGCTGTGTCATGCTGAATGTCTTCCTTGAAAAATCGACCTCTGGCAGCAGGAGATGTGGTGTGAATTAATGCCTTGCCTACCAAGCCGAGTTACAAATGTCTAAAAAGACTTGTATGCTTTTTGGACGAATACCCAGCTCTGCTTTGCCTTGTATCCTAGATTCCTTTCTCCAGCTTTAATATTTGAGGAAGATTAAGCTTGACTCTACCCTTGATGGAGACAGTTGTACAATTTACTCTGTAAATATTAGAGCATTTGATCTTGTGTTAGAGTATGATGTACCGGTTGATGGGCCCAAGCCAAAGGAGGGATTGTAAGCTTCCAGCGGTTTTTGTGGCCACCCCTGAGTATGGTTAGCCAGACATCTCTGGAAACTCACGGCATTTGCTGCTGTTTGTCCTCAGCACCTTGTCCATTGGAAACATGCTGTTTAGGTACAGAGTGTTCATTTAACTACCAGGGCCAGTAGGATAGCTTGGACACCTTACCTTTTTTTAATGCACTTTTCATGGCTAATGGCCATGCTGGTTGGAAGAGCTGGTTTTGAGAGCAGTAGCCCAAACAAATAAAATTTCCAGGCTCTGACCATCACTTTCGATCATTCTCTCTGTATAAGGAATTCATCTGACTATGTGCCTTTGCGATACCATAGATGTGATACTTACCACTTTGGAGATAGACTATTCTTTCTGGGAAATGTTAACCTTACTTTTAGACAAACTAAGTGGTCAAATTGCCAATATCTGCTGGATAATGGAGAAAGGCAGCGTGTTTCAGAAAAACATCTATTTCTGTTTTATTGACTATTCTGAATCCTTTGAATATGTAGATCATATTCAATTGTGGAAAGTTCTTGGTGGTATGGGGATACTAACTCACCTTGTCTGTCTCTTGAGGAATCTGCATAACGACCAAGTAGCAACAGTAAGAACAGACCACGGAACAACAAACTGATTCAAGATTGGGAAAGGAGTACGGCAGGGCTGTATACTCTCACCCAACCTATTGAACTTGTGTGCAGAACACATCTTGTGATGTCCATGCTTGACGAATCCAAGGCTGGAGTTAAAATTGGTGGAAGAAACATTAACAACCTTAGATATGCAGATGATACCACTTTGATGGCTGAAAGTGAGGAGGAGCTGAGGAGCCTTCTAACCAAGGCGAAAGAAGAAAGTGCAAAAGCTGGGTTGCAGTTAAACATCAATAAAATCAAGATTATGGCAACCAGACTGATTGATAACCCGCAAATAGAGGGAGAAAACATAGAGGCAGTGACAGACTTTGTATTTCTAGGTGCAAAGATTACTGCAGATGCAGACTGTGGCCAGGAAATCAGAAGACGTTTACTTCTTGGGTTAAGCAATGACTAATCTTGATAAAATAGTGAAGAGTAGAGACATCACACAGGCAATGAAGATCCACATACTTAAAGCAATAGTATTCCCTGTCGTAACCTATGGATGCAAGAGCTAGACCATAAGGAAGGCTGAGTGAAGGAAGATAGACGCTTTTGAACTGTGGTGTTGGAGGAAAGTTCTGAGAGTGCCTTGGATCGCGAGAAGATCCAACCAGTCCATACTTCAGGAAATAAAGCCCGACTGCTCACTGGAGGGAAGGATATTAGAGGCAAAGATGAAGCACTTTGGCCACATCATGAGAAAACAGGAAAGCTTGGAGAAGATAATGAAGATAAAGCTGGGGAAAATGGAAGGAAAAAGGAAGAGGGGCTGTCCAAGGGCAAGATGGGTGGATGTTATCATTGAAGTGACTGTCTTGACCTTGAAGGAAGCTGGGGATGGCCACGGCTGACAGGGAGCTCTGGCATGGGCTGTTCATGAAGTGTCGGAAATGACTGAATGAATGAAAACGACATGTGTACTGAAATCTTTACACAGATGCCAGTTGATACCCTGGGAATGTTACCCACTATGCTGCTTCAGTTTATAAATATAGATTGAGTGTACACATGTGACTCTGTGTTCATTGTTTTAAAGATTAATTTATGACTGTAGATGCTTGAATGTTTGACAGCATTACCTATTGGTGGGGAGAATGATGACTACCTTGCTGTGATGAGGAGGTTAGCTAAAAGGACAAGAGGAGATGGAAAACTCCAAGTATTCAATAGTCACCAGAAGCAAATACAATGGTAACTAGCACCYGTGCTTCTGTTGGTAGTGCCTAATAAGAAGATTATTTAACTGGTTATGTTTATATCCCCTCATCTTTGGGGGGGGGGGGGGTTGTTGCAAAGAGTAGACTTGGTGTAAGGCATTATCTCCCTTCCCTGTTTACCTTCACATCACTACAATAGTTTTCTTTGAGAACTAGTGATTCGTCTAAACTAGCGAATTTTTGCCTTGATAAGGATTTGAATCAGAATTTCTCTGATCATTACAGTTCATCACTATAATTGATATATATTTATAAACCTTGGCATCTGATTTCTCCTTCTCTTGTATAAGACTAGATTTTTGCCACTTTTTATTTTCGAATCCTTATCCCTTTTCCTTTCTTTGCTCAGTTAACTTTGCTCAGTTAACTTCTCTTTCAGTCTGTTTTAATACAGTAAAATTGCAACAGCACTAAAAAATAAGTAAAGTAATACCTATATACTCGAAGATAAGCCGAGCTTTTCAGACTTTTTTTTTTTAGCTGAAAAAGCCTCCCTCAGCTTATAATGGGGTCAAGACCAGGAAGTGGAGCCTGGAAGCCATTGCTTGCAATATATGATATATTTCTCTCTCCTCTTCACCTCCCTTGACAGTATGTTTTCTTTTCCAGTCAAAAGGGAGGGAAGGAAAGAAAGGAGTTATATTTCATGTCCTCCTTGTTTGTATGTCTCTCTTTCAAACCCATCCAATTTCCTGGCTTTTTTGTGTGTGTATCTAAATGTAATAACTTTATATGTGCATTTTTGTTCCCTTGGAAGTTTCCCCCTCATATGTTTGCAGGCCTTTGCAAATCCTATATACATATAGATATCTAGAGATTTCCATGTACCTGTATATCTGTATCCATATGTATACATTATTTTATATGAATTTTCTCCTAACATGTTTGCAAGTCTCTACAAATCCTATATAGTTAGATATCAATAAATCTATACAGGTACCTATATATCTATATATCTATGTGCATGTGTATGTATATTTGTGTGTGTGTGTGTGTGTGTGTGTATGTGTGTGTGTGTGTGTGTGTATATATAATAAGAATTTTCCACCCACATATTTGCAAATACTATATAGATATAATTGTCTATATATAGAGAGATGTCTAGATATAGATAGATAGATAGATAGATAGATAGATAGATAGATAGATAGATAGATAGACAGGGCTTGCAAATATTGCAAGAGGGAAATGCACATATATAGAGAGAGGATTTGCAAACATTTCAGGGAGAAATGCATATGTGAAATTAGCACATACATATCTAGTACATAAATATCTAACTCTGCATTGTTTATATAGGCATTGAATATTGAATATTTGTTGGAAGCTGGTCTGAGTCCCCATGGGGAGATAGGGTGGAATACAAATGAATGAATGAATGATTATTATTATTATTATTATTGATACAATATTGTTTTTGTTGACCCTACTTTTCCACTTACCAAGCTACTTTACTGTTTTTCTTTGAAATACAGTAAATATTCAGAAACATTTAACTTGTTTTTAACTTGTTATATTGTTTTTGTTGACCCTACTTTTCCACTTACCGAGCTACTTTACTGTTTTTCTTTGAAATACGGTAAATATTCAGAAACATTTAACTTACTGATGCCTCAATTAATGTAATTTTATTGGTATCTATTTTTATTTTGAAATTTACCAGTAGCTGCTGTATTTCCCACTCTAGGATTATACTCAGGTCAATAAGTTTTCCCAGGTTTTTTTTTTGGGGGGGGGGGGGGGGTAAAATTAGGTGCCTTGGCTTATATTCAGGCCATCTTATATTGGATTATGTAGGGGTGAAATACAAACATTATAATCGTTTGCTGCTGCCTTTCCCAAGCTTTTTCTTGTACTAAGAGGAAATCTTCTGTTGGTACAAGTGAGAGTTGTCTTCCTCCTCAGTGAAGTAGTGATGGATTTCCTTGAATTCAGAAGAGCAGGAGGCTACATCTCCTTTCTTGCCTACAGTTCATCTTCAGAGTCATATATTCCCTGTTCTTCAATATATAATGCAAAAAAGATGGGATGATGTGGCCTCAGAGTTGATCCCACACTGGGTGAATGGGACAACGTGGGGTTTGTGAGCAGCCTGGCTGTGGTTAAAATAAACCTTCAAAACTGTGAAATATTTCATGGACAGGTCGAGTCCAGCAGTATTTTTGCATTGTTGAATAGCAGTAAAACTATACTCTGTATTGTTGAAGGCTTTCGTGGGCAGAATCACTGGGTTGTTGTAGTTTATTTCGGGCTATATGGCTATGTTCTAGAGGCATTCTCTCCTGACGTTTCGCCTGCATCTATGGCAAGCATCCTCAAAGGTAGTGAGATCTGTGGGAACTAGGAAAATGGAATGACCAGGGTGGGACAAAGAACTCAGACAAGAGTTCTTTGTCCCACCCTGGTCATACTACAGATATATAAACCCATTTTCCTAGTTCCAACAGACCTCACGACCTCTGAGGATGCTTGCCATAGATGCAGGCGAAACGTCAGGAGAGAATGCCTCTAGAACATGGCCATATAGCCCAAAAAAACCTACAGCAACCCAAAACTATACTCTGCTTCCTTTCCCATTGCCCTACCATTTGGTTTTCTTTTGGGCTGTGCACAGGCTTTCCCCCCTATCACAGAAATCAACCCCTCAGAATCACTCTCTTGTTGACAGATGTGATATCTTCTGGATGGAGAAGACAACATTTAATCCCATACTGCAAAAAACCCAAAACAAAACAAAACAAAAACAAAAAACTCCAACAAGTGTTTTTGACTCTAGATTGTTCTAGATTTATTATGACGTAAAGAGGGAGAATGTGGTTGTGACACCCCTTTGACCGTGCGTGAGATAGGTTCTGCATGATCTCAATCTTCTTCTTGGATGTTTTGTGGAATCCCAGAGGGTTAAAAACAGTTTTAGCAGAATGGAAATGTCAGGCTTTTCTCCACATCCTCACAACCCCTCCTACAGTTCTGAAAACTTTCAGCCTGTTCCACCATTTATTTTATTTATTTATTTGCTTTGCTCACCCTCCATTGTTTCACATATTTCAACATTCTGCCTCGTGGAAAGTTTTTAACATCTGTCCTGCTTTTTCCTGGAAGATGATCTACCATATTTCTATCAGCACAGTGTTTCTGCCTAGTAGTCTGTGTCAAAACTTGGGGAAAATGATGTTCTGTTGGTTTTGGGTCAGGAAGCTCTAGTCCAAACATGACACTTTTTCGTGGTCTGCTGCACATTCCTCAAATCAAGCTGTGCATCTGGAATTTTCTAGATATGTAGTTGAGGCGGCGGGTGGTAAAGAGACAATGACCTTCTTGTTCACATCTTTTCTGACCAAGAGTAGCACCAGAATCATTAAGATCTTTCAATGTCTTTCATTTGCTCAGGCATTACTTCAGTGGTGTTTGGTATTCTACATTACTAGAGCAAAGTTGCATTGAAAAACTTTCCGTCTTTGCTCACATAGTGTTTACCTCTTCCCTTGGAAGCAGCCTGTGCCTTTCAACTCCATAGACCACTACATCAACACAAAACAGGAATCTTCCTGTTTTTCAAATGTCAGGTGGTTGGACAGGATGGACAGTCTTCTGAAAGACATCCTTTAGTGAAAAGGATTCTGTTTGCAGAGAGCAACTCTTGCATGTCAAAATAATTACATCAAATGTTCTCCTACAGCAAAAGTGGGAAAACTTTTTTCTCCTGACTGAGGGCTTCATTCCATCAGAAGTAACCTGTTGAGCGACATATATTGGCACTTGGTGGGATGAGAGCCATCCTCTTAAAAGATCTCTTCTACGTCTTTATATCAATAATAATAATAATAATAATAATAATAATAATAATAATAATAATGCTTTATTTTTATCCCATCCCTCTCCCAGTGGGACTTGGAGTGGCTTACATAACACTATGTAACACGATTTTAGTTCCAGGGTTGTAAATGTGATTTCCTAATTGGTTCTATCATAAAAACATGGAAAAATTCATTAAATTGTGGGACATCCTTCAGCACATTTTGCTATATTTTTTTCAGTGAATATCTCACAGAGTCTCAACCAATTCAACACAGTTTGTTGCAGCCACAAAAACGAAGTTTCTGGAGTATAACAACTACTTTCAAAGTAAACACCACACAATTAAACAAATATTTATTTTTATTTATTTATTTACGATATTTCTATGCCGCCCTTCTCATCCTGAAGGGGACTCAGAGCGGCTTACAAGATAATATATACATACAATATATTATATTATTAGCATAATACAATATCAGTATTATGTATTACTATATTGCACTATACCATTATATTGTAATATTATTAGTAATATTACATGTAAAATAAAAGATATATATTTATAATATTGTATTATTATTAGTAGTAATATTTTATTGTATTACATTATAATATTAAAAGTGTTTATATATATATGCGCTCTGTGCATAATGAGTACCTTAAAAACAAAAGAACCAATGAACGAAATCACACCAAATTTGGCAACAAAACGTCTCACAACACAATGAGTGACCATCACTTAAAAATTATGATTTTTCTCATTTGGGAGTTGTAGTTTCTGGGATTTATAGCTCACCTTCAATCAAAGAGCATTCTGAACTCCATCAACAATGGAATTGAACCAAACTTGGCACACAGAACTCCCATGACCAACAGAAAATACTGGAAGGGTTTGGTGGGCATTGACTTTGAGTTTTGGAGTTACAGTTCACTTACATCCAGAGAGCACTGTGGACTCAAACAATGATCGATCTGGACCAAACTTGGCACAAACACTCAATATGCCCAAATGTGAACACTGATGGAGTTTGGTGGAAATAGACCTTGACATTTGGGAGTTGTAGTTACTAGGATTTATAGTTTACCTACAATCAAAGAGCATTAGAGCATTCTGAACTCCACCAATGATGGAATTGGGCCAAACTTAGCACACAGGACTCCCATGACCAACAGAAGGTATCGTGGGCACTGACCTTGAGTTTGGGAGTTGTAGTTCATCTACACCCAGAGAGCACTATGGACTCAAACAATGATGGTTCTGGATCAAACTTGGCACAAATACTCAGTATGCCCAAATGTGAACAATGATGGAGTTTGGGGGAAATCAACCTTGACATTTGGGAGTTGTAGTTGCTGGGATTTATAGTACACCTACAATCTGAACTCCACAAATGACATAATCGGAGAAAACTTCCCACACAGAACCCCCATGACTAACAAAATACTTAAGGCCATTCAAGGCCATTTTCCAGATCAACAGACTGGGCCACAGCAACGCGTGGCAGGGGACAGCTTGTGTGTGTGTGTGTGTGTGTGTGTATATATATATATATATAAACATATATAACACATTCAAACCAGAAACAGATTTTTTCCATTTTTTTACATAGTGTAATACTTGAGAGGGCAATCCTTTACTTATGATTGGCTCAATCAGTGAAAAATTCTTTCCCGCTCAGTTTTTATCCATAGATATCTAGGGTAGATATGAGTGGACAAGTAGCTAGTAAAAAAACCTGGTGAGTTATTAACTTTGTTGGACAGATTTTTAAAACCTGACACACCACAGATTTCATGCCTTCAGTGTATTTCTCATTATTTTAGTAATTTTGAGAATGAGCCTTTGAGGCAGGCCTATAATACTGTCATATTGAATAGTGGCTTACCTAAAGCCACCTGGTGAATTTGTGACTCAGGTATGACGTGAAATGAGGACTTCTTGTCTCTTGCTTTACACTCTCGGCCATATAATTCCAGCAGGGTGTTGAACTGAATGGTCTTGTGGTCCCTCCCTCAACTGTGATTCTATTGTTTTGTTTTCCTGTTTGTACGAGTTCATATATACACACAGGTGAGAAGGTTGGATAGGTTTAGATCCTTAAAACTTAGTTTTGTGACAAAACTCCCATTTTCAACTTTAAGGGGAGCTAAGGTAGACTTAGCTTCCATCAATGTGCCCTGGATTACCTGTCATTGTGGACCTACTGTGTGACAAAGGATGGACTTCTCTGGACTTGTTTGTAATCAGAGTGGAGATTTTCTATAACTATATAGCCTACAGTGGATGAATACCTAAACATGACACAATTTTATTAGTCTTTCTGGAGCCCCCGGTGGCGCAGTGGGTTAAACCCCTATGCCGACAGGACTGAAGACTTACAGGTTGCAGGTTCGAATCCGGGGAGAGGCGGATGAGCTCCCTCTATCAGCTCCAGCTCGTCCTGCGGGGACATGAGAGAAGCCTCCCACAAGGATGATAAAAACATCAAAATCATCCGGGCGTCCCTTGGGCAACGTCCTTGCAGACAGTCAATCCTCTCACACCAGAAGCGACTTGCAGTTTCTCAGGTCGCTCCTGAAACGACCAAAAAAAAAAAAAAAGCCTTTCTGCAAAGGGAAAAATTCTAACCGACCAAACATCAAAACTGGATGCAAATGTTACAATGAGCAGTTTGGGTATGAATTGTTCTTTCTGTAGAGAGAGTTAGATTTGATGATTGTGGTGTGGTTTCCAGCCACCAATTAATCAGTATTTGGCTTTTTCTATCCAGTGCAGACTTGCTACATTTTAAAAGACTTTTTTGGTTTGGTTTTGTTTGTGCTTTTTGTTGTCTAGTGTGTAAATACAATTTGAAAAATGCTGCAGGCTCCCAAGAGATACATTACTCGTGCTAAATGGTCTTTAAAATCTGCTTCGCACCCTGATTTTTGGCTCCTGCTTTGCTCTAATTAATACCTCGCATTTTGATTCTGCTCTTTCCTGAAGTGTCATGAATATGGATGAGTGTTGGGTCAGGGCCAGCGTCATTTTGCTTTTAAAGTAGACGGTCTTTTGAGATTTGGTTTTCAATGACATGTCTTATTAAAGAAAATAACCTTTCTTTTTTCTTCTTCTCCTTTGTCTAGCACCGAAGACATGTAGCCCTAAACAGTTTGCGTGTAAAGATCAAATCACATGCATATCCAAGGGCTGGAGATGTGATGGGGAGAAGGATTGTCCAGATGGTTCAGATGAATCTCCAGATATATGTATGTATCTTCTTCCTTTCTTCCTTTAGTAATCGGTTTCTGTATGTTATCTAGCACCATATATTACTGACCATGCTCTCTCTGTCCATTCGTTTTGTTTTAGCGTTCTGCAACTTGTTCCATGTGTTTCTTCTCCTCTCTGTCTTTGAGAAATTAAAACTGAGTAACAGAACAGGAAAAAGCACAGAAGTTCCCTATCTTCCCCAAATCACTAGCTTGAGGCAGTGACAAGTACCTTTTATCCCACCATTCCTTCATGGAGCTCAAGGCTCCTTATACGAGTTTTCCCACTTTTTAAAAATCCTCACAATAATTCTGTGTGATAGCTCAGACTTAAAGATGGTAACTGGCCCAAGGTCATCCATTCAGCTACTGGACTGAATTCAGATTGGAATCTGTGTCTGCCTAAAATAATTCTCTAATCCAGAGCTTCCCAAACATGTAATGTTCATGACACATTTTTTAGACATGCATCGTTTTGTGACAGAGTAATTCAGTTTTACTGGCAAACCGGATGTTAATAGAGAGCAAGGGTTCCCTGAAATGCAAAAGGCAAAAGGTTCCTAAGATCAAGAGTGAAAGAATTACGTTTATTATGTCTTTGCTTAATTGCTACAACATTCACCGTATAGGAATCTAGTACAAGTTATACAGCATACAGTTCTCTAAACCAAAAATTATTTATCTTATGTGGTATAAACAACAAATTCTTACAGCAAGATATACAGCTGTTTTAAAGTTCTTTTGAAAATAAGTTTGTCAATAACAATACACAGTTTGTGAACCTTTTTACGAGTCTCTTAATCCAGAGCTTCTTGATTTAGGTAAAGTTTGTCCACGGCAACACACAGTTTATCAGTCCTTTGTTTTCAAAATCACAGTTTGTCAAGCACAGTTTATCAGTCCTTTTTCAAAATCAATATTCATCAACCACAACCGGTTTCGACTATATGCAGTCTTCTTCAGGTGGTAGTAGAAATCCAAAATAATAAGTTTTTTTTAAGTGGACAATTCTTCAAGTAAGATAAACAATGATGAGGGCCTAAAGGGAACACATTCAGTGGCTAAACATAGTAAGGAATACAGTTATCAAACAGTAAAAAAACATTCAAAAGCAGAATCAAAATACTCACATAGATTCTCCTACAAGGTGCTCTGCTTATTTTGTATATTTCTGTGGCAAGCACAAGGAAAGCAGGTGGAGATTTCAGTATATAAAGAGAAAGTAATAGAGTATGAAGAGAATTTTAAACGGGCCCCATATAGCTGTCATTGTGGGTGTGTTCCAGTTTGCAGTAGTAAGTTACTCAAAAGAGAAACTTGTTTTAAAAGGCCTGTGCCTGCTCACATGAAACACTGAAATGAAATAGAATCATTCAAACCCTTAAGTTTCAAGAGTGAAAATCCCAAAGGCTTCAAGTTGTAGTAGTCTAGTAGATAAATCTATATTTATGGAGGATGTAACCACCTCTAAAACTAGGACCCTAAGTGATTCTGGACTATGTTTCATGTCATTAAAATGTTTGTATAGGTTTGAGTCGATAGCCTGATTTCTAATTTTACTCTTGTGTTCGATGATACGTAGTTTAATTTGTCTGCTGGTTTGTCCAACATACATCAAGGAGGAGGGACAAAAGATGATGTAAATGACACCAGTGGTTGTGCATGTAGCAAAATGACGCAGTTGATAGACACTCTTAGTTTGAACATTTTGAAAAACCTTGGTTTGAATGAATTGCGGACATATGGCACAACGGTGACAAGGGAAATTTCCTACCAAATTGGGTCCAGTCCTCCTAATTTGTGAATTATAGTTGATATCTGAGTGTACCAGCATATCTCTCAAGTTTTGTGTTCTTTTGTGTGAAAGAACACAAAAGGATGCTTTTCACAGTCTGGTATATCCCTTATAAGTTGCCAATATTTCTTTACTCTTGTGTTCGATGATACGTAGTTTAATTTGTCTGCTGGTTACAGGCCTGGGTCCAGCTTACCTTTTGCTTTTTCTGCAAGATGCTTGGATACAGGAAAGTATTTTTCCCTGTCTCAGCACTTCATTTCCTTTAAAAATTAAAGTTAAAACCTTTTTTCATTTTTTGAAAGAAATATTTGATTAATATTACCATGCAGCAGGTGAGTGACGAATGATTTGTTGCAGGATCTGAATATATTACATGAGATAATGTGCTTTCTTTTATTAATGAATTAATACGAAGGCAAAGCTGGCTGTTAAGAGGAGTGTAGTCATGATTAGTCATCAGCCCCACACCTACACTTACCAGTTTACATAAAGCATAGATTGTTATCATTCATCATTTTTTCTTTCCATGCCTTTGCTGTTATTAGCTTGAGTTTTTCCTCCATTGTCATCTTCTCTCCTGATAGTATTATTTAACCCCACCCTCCACCAAACAGAAATATTTTTGTGCTCATATTCATATTCTCCCTCCCTCGAAAAGCATCAGTTCCAGCTTTCAACCACTTACCCCTGAAAGCTACTATTATAATCAGTAGGACAGCTCTGAAATCAGGAGGGTATAGACTATTCGCTACTCCACAGAGAAAAATACATGGAGTGTAATTGAAACAGCAAAAATGAAAAGTGAAGGCATAGCAGAAAACTGAAACGCAATTTCTGATTGCAACAACAAAGCAGTCAGGCTCTACCTGGTCAAATTGGACTTATTTATTGATTCTACAGTATAGTTCGGATATTTTGGGCTTTCCCTTCCAATGGGTAGCTTTAATTGTTGTGTGGAGTGTCTGCAAGATGATAGCTTTTGAGAGCCATGAAGGTAATATTGTTGACCCATCATTTCACGTATCACATATAATCCATTATTTGCTTTTTGATTTTTTAAAAGCAAACTGGCTTTGAAGTTTTGTTTTGTTCAGTTGGGAAAACCGAAAGTTACTCCCAGAAGCAACATTGGACTAGAGCAGGGTCCTCAAACTTTTTAAACAGAGGGCGAGGTCAAAGTCCCTCAAACTGTTGGAGGGTCGGATTATAATTTGAAAAAAACATGAATTAATTCCTATGCACACTGCACATATCTTACTTATAATGCAAAAAAAACCTTAAAAACAATACAATACTTAAAATGAAGAACAATTTTAACAAATATAAGCTTATTAGTATTTCAATGGGAAGTGTGGACCTGCTTTTGGCTGATGAGATGGGTTTGTTGTTGTTGTTGTTGTGTGCTTTCAAGTCATTTCAGACTTAGGTTGACCCTGAGCGAGGGCCGGGTAAATGACCTTGGAGGGCCGTATTCAGCTCCCGAGTCTTAGTTTGAAGACCCCTGGAAGACCCCGAGCTTGGAAAAGTTACTTTTAGGACCATGCATCCCAGAATCCTCCAGCATGCTGCCTGGGGAACGCTGAGAGCTGCAATTCAAATTTTCCTTTTTAAAAATTATGCAAGTACCCACCTGTTTTTCATATCATTATATGTGTGAGCCAGGTTTTAGGCCATGTCGGAAAGTATTCGTGACCTAGATATAAATCCTGTCTTAACCACATAAGTAGCTTTAACATTCTGAAAAAGTAATATTATTGTTTATACAATAGAGCAACATTTTTTGCATACCATACTCAAAAGTAAGAATGTGATTAGTCTTTATAATTCTAGTAACATTAAATTACTCCTAAAACCATGCTCCTGTATTATGGTACACTTGTTCTGTATGTACTGTACTCATGTGGGATCAGCCACCTAGTAGTGTGATGAATTAACTGGTGTTTAATCCGTTTTGGAGAGTGTTTCATTTAGGGAACGTTCTCAAAATTGGTCTCATGCAGAGTCTAAAAGTGTTCTAAGGTGGTTGTTGTGACAACACAAAGAATTCAAATTTAGTGGCAAGTAGTTATGCTACCTACTATGACATTCGTCAGCTTATAGGTAATAAACATAGCAACTGGTTGTAACCAGTGAAGCCATTCCACCAGAATTCCAATTTATGCCTCTCCAGGTATTGCCAAACTGGCAGCCATTATCATTTGTCACTAGCGGCTGTGTTGGCCATGGCTGCTTTGTGTCTAAAACAAAGTTTTGTTTCCTTGCAGAAAATTCATTTTCATCCTTTATGTACATGTTAAATCCCAGTGCTTTGAATTTGTGCTGGCCAGTGATCGTAATATAGTTTTGTATTTTATTGTATTGAATCCACCTGTGCATGTTGGTGTGTCAGGCATTGAACAACTCAACATGATAGCATTAGGCTAGGCATTGTTTGTTCAAGTTGATCTCTATGACTCATGGGCCTTATGTGTCCCCCAGTATACTTCTTCTGTCCATGAAATACCTGCCCTTTTCCTTACTGGGGAGAAAATCCTAAAATGGGCATCTACATGTCCAGAAACCTGGAGAGGTGTGATTATTCATGTTAAATATAATCCCCCCTCCCAATATTTTGTTGATCCAAAATAGCCCCCTCCCTCAAAATGCTCAATATAGAGATCAGTGGAAAATGTAGTGGAGGTGGCTCCTGGATCTTCCTCAGTTGCAAAGGGCTGCACTAGTAAAAAGTAAATGTAAAGGTTTCCCCTGACATTAATAAGTCTAGTCGTGTCCCACTCTGGGGTGGTGGTGCTCATCTCCATTTGTAAGTCAAAGAACCGGTGTTGACCATAGATGCCTCCAAGGTCATGTGGCCAGCATGGCTGCATGGCACGCAGTTACCTTCCCGCAGAAATTGTATCTATTGATCTACTCACATTTGCATGTTTTCGAACTGCTAGGTTGGCAGAAGCTGTTGCTAACAGCAGGAGCTCACCCCGCTCCCCAGATTCAAACTGCCAACCCTTCGGTCAGCAAGTTTATTTATTTATTTATTTATTTCGAGGTTTTATATACCGACCCTCTCACCTTCAAAGAGGGATTCGGACCGGTTCACAACATGTGTTAACATACAAAAAATATACAATAACAACACAATGCCACTTCATTACACGGTGAAAATATCAGCACTATACACGTTAAAACATTATCATCACAGTTAAAAGAGCCAACTCGTCCGACACCATCACAATCCCATTCATCATCCTCCTTTCATGTGGGCAAAGAATTAAATCAGTTGTCAAATGCCGCGTTCCACAACCAGGTCTTTGTTAGTTTCCTGAACGTCATGAGGGAGGGGGCAGTTCTGATCTCTAATGGCAGGGAGTTCCAAAGTCGAGGGGCCACCATCGAGAAGGCCCTGTCCCTCGTCCCCACCAGCCGTGCTTGTGCAGGCGGAGGGACCGAGAGCAGGGCCCCTCCAGACGATCTTAGTGGTCTTGATGGTTCGTAGGGGAGAATACGTTCGGAGAGGTAAACAGGGCCGGAGTCGTTTAGGGCTTTATAGGTTAACACCAGCACTTTGAATTGTGCTCGGAAGCTAATTGGCAGCCAGTGGAGTTCAAGTAACAGTGGAGTGGTGTGCTCCCTGTACCCCGCACCCGTTAGTAATCTGGCTGCCGCGCGTTGTACTTGCTGCAGCTTCCGGGCAGTCTTCAGAGGCAACCCCACGTAGAGAGCGTTGCAGTAATCTAAGCGGGATGTAACCAAAGCGTGTACTACCGTGGCCAAGTCAGCCCTCCCAAGGTACGGACGCAGCTGGCGCACAAGTTTTAATTGTGCGAATGCTCCCCTGACCACCGCTGAAACCTGGGGTTCCAGGCTCAGCGATGAATCCAGGAGAACTCCCAGACTGCGTACCTGTGCTTTTAGGGGGAGTGTGACCCCGTCCAGCACAGGCTGTAACCCCGTACCCTGTTCGGTCTTACGACTGACCAGGAGTACCTCTGTCTTGTCTGGATTTAGTTTCAATCTGTTGTCCCTCATCCAGTCCGTGACAGCGGCCAAGCACCGGTTCAGGACCTGAACAGCCTCCTTAGTGGCAGGTGGAAAAGAGTGATAGAGTTGGACATCATCTGCGTACAGATGACATCGCACCCCAAAACTCCGGATGATCTCTCCCAACGGCTTCATGTATGTTAAACAACATAGGGGACAGTATTGAGCCCTGCGGGACTCCACAGTGCAATGGCCGAGGAGTCGAGCAGGAGTCCCCTAGTGACACCTTCTGGGAGCGACCCTCAAGAAAGGACCGGAGCCACTGCAAGGCAGTACCCCCAAGACCCATTCCCGCGAGGCGTCCCAGAAGGATACCATGATCGACAGTATCGAAGGCCGAAGAGAGGTCTAGCAGAACCAACAGGGACACACTCCCCCTGTCCAGTTCCCTGCGCAGATCATCCACTAAGGCGACCAAGGCTGTCTCCGTACCATGCCCCGGCCTAATGGGTCCACCACCCCTGCGGAGGTTAGAAGTTGCAGCAAGTCTAAACTTGATCAGGTGGTGGTCAGTCCATGGCAAAGGGGAGATTGATAACTCCTCCACACCGCCACCTTCTTCCCAGCCCTGACAGAAGACCAAGTCAAGTGTGTGTCCAGCACAGTGGGTAGGGCCAGATATTAATTGGGACAGCCCCATAGTTGCCATGGAAGCCATGAAGTCCTGAGCCGCTCCTGAAAGAGTGGTCTCTGCATGGACATTGAAGTCCCCCAGCACTACAAGCCGCCGGGACTCCAATGCCAGGCCCGAGACCAACTCTGCAAGCTCAGGTAGGCGGCCGTGGTGCAGCGGGGTGGTCGGTACACCAACAACAGCCCTATTCTGTCCCGGTCTCCTAGCCTCAGGTGGACACATTCAAACAAGGTCGACTGTAAGGCCGGGCCCCTGACCAAGGAGATGGAATCTTTATAGACTATTGCAACTCCGCCTCCCCGCCCCCCGGATCTCGGTTGGTGTTGCACGGCATAACCTGGTGGGCAAAGCTGGGTGAGATTAACCCCTCCAGCCTCGTCCAACCAGGTCTCCGTGATGCACGCCAGGTCTGCCTTTTCATCCAGGATTAAATCCTGAATGGTTGATGTTTTACCATTGACAGACCTGGCGTTCAACAGCACCACCTTTAATCCGGGAGGACCGTCTACCTTGGAACCCAAGTTTACCATGTCGGGAGAACATTTTGGAATTTTCCTTAAGGTTTGCTCACGAATTGGCCGAATTGGTTTTTTAACTCTCCCTTTCCCGTATCTCCCCCTCCCCATCATCACCTCGATGGGGGCCCCCCAAGCACCGGAACTCCCTCCCTCCCTCCCCCCTCTATCATTCTCCACATCCTGGTAGTTCACTAGTGCGCTGTTATATGATATGTCAATAGCCCTGGCAGTTGTTAAACCATCATTTCCGCCATTATTGTAGTTCAATTCCTCTGCCTTATAAAACCATCTCCAATTTTCCCCGGCCATTCGACCATTGTTGGGAATGATTATATAATACACGATGTAAAGTGCAAATGCAAAATTAAAGTGACCGCACAATAGCACCATTGACATTAGTAACTAACAGAGATCTCACCGTTAATTAAAGTGCTGGAGTGCTAACAAGTCATCTTTCATAACAGTGCAATGGGGATTAGACTACAGAGGTATTCCTACACCAGTGATAAGCAACCTTTTGAGCTTGGTGTGTCAAAATTTGCCAAAAACCTGAGCATAACTTGGGTGGAGTGTCAACTTTGAGGAAAAAATTTTTTTTTGCAATATTTATAGTTTAAATAAGAAAAATGTATATTCCATGCTGAGTTATGGAGTGAACAATGCTCAAACATGCAGATGTTAAATTTGTAGAGCCTTTTACAAATTTAAGGATGGAATTAGATTGGCTCTTATAAGGTGTACTTCTCTGTATGCGGCCGCATGTGGCCGCGTGTCATCAAAAATAGCCATGCGTGTCAGTGCTGACACGCGTGTCATAGGTTCACCATCACGGTCCTACACAGTGCAATTCTTATTGGCAAGAAATCGGCAGATTGGCAGTGTAATTGACATTAAGTAGGGGCATAGGAAAAAGTGCCAGGTGCAAATCACAGTAGCTTGAGAGATATTCGCAGCAGGACCTCGGGCTCCAGGAGGGAGCCGTATAGTTCCTCTACTGATGCCTTCAGTCAATCTGCAGCTGTTGACAGTCTTCTCTGTGCATAGGTGGAACAGTAGCACCAAACACACAATAACCCCCCTAGAGCCACTGCCCAGGATGGAGTACGGCTGTACTACTGGAGGTTGGAATATATTCCTGTTTGTTGGGTGGATAGAAGGGCAACTGACCCTTGGCAAGCCGAGGGTGTCTATAATGACAGTTGGCAACTGGCGACTGGTCTCAAACAAACAGTAAGCAGTAAAAAAGCAGCTTCACAATTACACCATAACCAAGCCAGGATGGATAGCAAGCCCGCAGCCGCCACCGCACATTGGGGGCCCCTGGAGGACTGCACAAGAAGTTCTTAACTGCAGATGGAGCACACTGTCACAGCCCCAATAGTACAGCACCACCAGTCGTCGTAGGTATTGCAGCTCACCCAGTTGGCCTCTAGCTGCTGCAGGCAACCCCGCTGGCTGAAGTAGGTGGTCACCGGTCCAAAGGAGCTCCTCAACCAGTGCAGGCTCCAAGGGGGGAAACTCTATCGCCAGTCTTAACTGGAAATGGAGATGGACAGTCGGATGGCAGCAAGTTCAGATGGTGGGATGGTCAATGCTAGTCCTTCCAGGAGTGGAGATGGAAGACGCGATGACAGGCGTCTCAGATGGCGAGATGGTTAGCACTGGTCCTTCACAGCAAGCACAGCAGACTCAGTCCAACAGCTCAGTGGTGTAACTCACTGTGCCACCAGGGGGGCCCTGGTGGAACAACACAAATGCTTGTAATCGTTTCCATAGTGTTGTACTGGATGTGGACCAAAATTGGAGATGGCTGACTGTGGACACCTTCTCAATCATGTCTGTTATCTACCATGGACCACAGGAATCATCACCTTTATATCCTCTTCATGCATATCTGTTGGTTGAATGTGCCGGAAGGCAGCCTTTTTAACTACCTTCTGCGAATGATTTCACTTGACTTTTAGGAGCTACAACCTTTCATCAGACAATTTGTCAAGGAAGGCTTTAGCTAGCTGTGTGGAAATGTTGAGAATTAAAGATGGATTTTTTAAAGGGCGATTTTGGTTCTGCTGTCTTGTGCAATTTTGTCTTTCCTTGAGGCAACAGAAGGGAGCTGGCCTCGTCTGATAGGAGAGATTTATCAGTCTCCGTAGCTATGCTTTCTTCATAGATTTCAGCTCTTCTATCTTTCTTCTGAATTCACGAAGAGCAAAGTTCATAGAACCATAGAATCACAGAGTTTGAAGAGACCACAAGGGCCATTCTGGTCCAGTTCCCTTCTGCCATGCAGGAAAACACAGTCAAAGCATTCTCGACAAATGGTCATCCAATCTCTGCTTAAAAACCTTCAGAGAGGATACTTCATTACCCTTGCATTCCTGAATATTAGATTTACAACAACAACAACAAACCATCAATGAGGAACTGTCTAAAGTGGAAACGTCCAGGAGTTGTCATTCTTGGCTAGAACTTGCTTGACTCAAATCTTCACTTCACTTCACTTTATTTCTTAATTAGTCGCTCTCCACCAAGGTGCTCTGAGCGACTTACAATCTAAAACAGCATTTCACAATATAAAAACATTCAACATGAAAACATTCAACAGTGACTATTTGGCAAATTAGATCTGATTACTTAAATGCACAACCAAACAGCCAAGTCTTGAGTGCCTTTATAAAAGGTTGCAACTCTGACATTACTCTAATGTATGGAGGCAATGAGTTCCACAGAATTGAAGCATAGGTCGAAAAAGCTCTACGCCTTGTAGCTTCCAGGTGTACCTCCCTAGGCCTGGTATGTATAGGAGATTTTCCTGGGTGGATCGAGGTGACCACGGATGGGGAAAAGGAATGAGGTGGTCCCTAAGATATAAAGGTCCTTGGCCATTTTGAGCTCTAAATGTCAGGATCAGTATCTTGTAAGAGATCCGATGTTCTATTGGTAGCCAATGCAGTTGTTGCAGAATCGGTGTAATATGGGATCTTATAGATGATCCTGCTAGCAGCCTGGCCACTGCATTTTGGACCATCCGAATCTTCTGGGTTGTTGACTTCGGAAGACCGGCATATAAGGCATTGAAATAGTCCAACCTCGTGGTGACGGGTGCGTGGATTACTGTTGCCAGTGCTTCTACCGAAAGGTAGGATGCCAATTTCCTTGCCTGGCGAAGATGAAAAAAGGCCTGCTTACTTATGGCAGTGATCTGGGCCTCCATCATCAGCGATGAGTCCAACACAACCCCAAGGCTTTTAACAGTGGAAGACAGAACCAGAGCTTCCCCATCGAAATCAGGCAGAGACTGGATTAATTCTGGCGGCTGGCCAAGCCAGAGTATCTCAGTTTTAGCAGGATTCACTTTTAGTCTGCTCGCTCACAGCCAACTCATCACTGCTTCCAAACACAGCTTAAAGTTCTCAGGAATCGCAGTTGTCCCAGGTTCGAGATGCAAGAGTAGCTGGGTATCATCTGCATACTGGTAGCACTCTATGCCAAAGCTCCGCACCAGTCTAGCAAGTGGCCGGACGTAGATGTTAAATAACGGGGTGAGAGGATAGCACCCTGGGGAACGCCACAGCAAAGGCAGGTGCTCTCAGAGCTTTGGCCTAACCACTCCCCACCCTCTGTCTCCGGTCCCGGAGGAACGAATTGAAATTTCTCCAAACTCCTTTCATTAACTTGTTCAAAAAACATTTTAAACAAATTATAGAGGTGGGGGGAACATGGTAGCCTTCTCTGTAATGTAGATTTGACATTAAGTGCCATAGTCAAACACCAGGGCAGAACCTGTTAAAGGCTGCCAACTAATGAAGTTTTGGAATCGGAGTTTTCATACACTGCCTGCTCTTTGCAAACTTGTCAACCTTTGCTCACTTCTTTCCAATCCCTTCAGCAGCTTGCCAGACTTTTCTAAGTTTGTAGCAGGCCCGTAGCCAGGGAGGGGGGGGGGGGCTTGAGGGGCTTCAGCCCCCCCCCCCCCCAATTCTCAGGGTGGTCTGCGAGAAGGCCTTACTGGTTTGCTAGGGTAGGTCCTGAGGATTCCCCCCCCCCCCAATCAAACTCAGTCCTCCTCCGAATCAAACTCAGCTCCTCCCGAATCAAAATCCTGGCTACGGGCCTGGTTTGTAGAGAGAAAAATTCAAACCTTGACCCGAAGATGTATAAGGTAACTCTTTCATGCTTCCATGGACGGCTTTACATTGAATCATCCATTTAGTTTTCCACTTCCAGCTCTATAATATTGTAGGTGGACATCTTTCCCAGTTGTCATCTTGCATTCCTTAACAGAAGATGTCAGTTATTAAACCTGAAGAAGCCCTGCCATTTCGTTATCCCTTCTGCCAAAACAAGCAAAAATAAAATTAACAAGTTTATCCAACCTGATGTCCCCCATATGTCATTTCTACCAGCCAGTCTGGCTAGGCACGATGAAGTGAAATTTAAATTTAAAGCAAGGTGGCCTACAAGTGTCAGCATTCTAAGAAAGAAGTTATTCTTTACATGATGACTCATCAATACTTTTAAATTACATTCTTAAGTTTTTTTTATGATTTTGTGATTGTGTGCCTTTAAGTTGTTTTCAGTCTATCAACCATACCACATGTTTTCATGAAAATATTTGTCCAACTGGGGTTGCAGTTGCTTCCCTCTGAAGCTGAGAGAGTGTGACTTGCCCAAGGTCACCAGTGGGTTTCATAGCTGGAGCAAAGATTTGAACCTCAGGCTCCAGAGTTGTTGTTTAATGTTCAAACCAGTGCTCTACTTCTTAGGATTTTTAGATCAGGATTGCCTGGCATTATTTGCCTTTGAGTGTGCAAGAAGCTTTAGAACAGTCAGGAGATTTATAAAGATGTTGTAGCATGTTGAAAAATTAAGTCAGAAGTTCAGCTCTTACCAGCACATTTGGGAGTTATTAAAAAACTACAATGATCAATATTCAATTAGAGTGTTCAGCTAGAACACATATTACAGACATAGTGGGAAAGACTAGTGGAAATTTTCCATATTTTTTTTCCTATGCTTGTGTTGTACTTTTTACATCAGAGGTTCCCAACCTTTTTTTGATCAGGGACCACTTTGAACAGGGACCACTCTCCAACATTAGTACCAATAGGGTTACGAATCAGTTGTTGGTCAACTTTAGATTCGATTTGGTTCTTTGGGGTGCTGATTCAGAAAATTGCATTAGATAGACCACATCAACTCTAGTTTCTGATTCAGAACATATGCTATCCAGTAGTCACCATCTGTTCTCCCACAGAAAACCATATTTAATAATCTAGAGCTGATGTGATAGTAGTAATATTTTGTGGGTAGTCAGCCTCTCCCATCCCAGCATCCCCGTTGCCTCAGCACTATAAGAGGGTTTTGTGAGACCAGTAGTAATGGCGAGGCTGCAGACCATATTTTAGTTCTTGTGGGCCACTGGTGGTCCATGGACCACAGGTTGGGAACCACTGTCCTAAATTTTAAATTGAAATAATTTAAGGCAGTCATATACTGTTACCTGAATATTTTTATAAGTATTCCTAATAATATTACAATATCTATATATATAAATTTCCTCCTGGCGTCGTATGGCGGAACAAAACTCAAAAAACCCCCAACGAAACGCCACCAAACTTCCCATGCCCCAAGGGCAACCAACAAGGTACAAACTAATCCACTCAGAAATCAAAAACACACAACAACAACCACAATAAACGACAAAGCAACTGAGCATGCGCACTGGCGCAAACTCCCTGGCGCGGACACACATGGCCCCTCACCCCCCCCCCCCGGCGCGGCACACACACACACACGCGTGCCCCCTCTCCCACCCGGCGCGGCACACACGCGCGCGCACCCCCCCCCCCGGCGCGGCACACACGCGCGCGCACGCGCCCCCTCTCCCCCCTCCGGCGCGGCACACACACACATGCACACACGCGCGCGCACGCGCCCCCTCTCCCCCCTCCGGCGCGGCACACACACACATGCACACACACGCGCGCGCGCGCCCCCTCACACCCCCCGGCGCGGCATACACACACATGCACACACACGCGCGCGCGTCCCCCTCACACACCCCGGCGCGGCACACGCGCGTGCGCGCGCCCCCCCCTCTCCCCCCTCCGGTGCGGCACACGCACGCACGCGCGCCCGCGCGCCCCCTCACTCCCCTGGCGCGGCACACACGCGCGCGTGTGATCTGCGGCCACCTCTCCCCCCTCGCGGCACACACGCGCGCACCCCCCCCTCCCCTCCCCCCTCCTCACGTTACCTCAAAGTCACGCCCCCTTCTAAACCCATCCCCCCTCCCCTCCCCCTTACCTCCAAGCCACGCCCCCTTCTAAAACCCATCCCCCCCTCCCCTCCCCCCCTTACCCCCAAGCCACGCCCCTTTCTCCCCCCCCTCCCCACCACCACCACCACTCCCCCCACCCCCTCCCCCCCCTCCCCTCCTCACGTTACCTCCAAGCCACGCCCCCTTCTAAACCCATCCCCCCTCCCCTCCTCCCTCTACCCTCCTCACGTTACCTCCAAGCCACGCCCCCTTCTAATCTGTCAAGGAAGAATCATAGAATCATAGAATCAAAGAGTTGGAAGAGACCTCATGGGCCATCCAGTCCAACCCCATTCTGCCAAGAAGCAGGAATATTGCATTCAAATCACCCCTGACAGGAGAGAAAGAGGGAGGGAAAGAAGGAAAGGAAGGAAGGAAGGAAGAGGTAGAGAAGGAAGAAAGGAGAGAAAGAGGGAGGGAAAGAAAAAGGGGGGAAGGAAAGTTAGAGAAAGAAGGAAGGAGAGAAGGAAAGAAAAAAGGGAAAGAAGGAAGGAAAGAGGGAGCGAAGGAAGGGGGGAAGATGTAGAGAAAGAGGGAGGGAAGGAAAGAGAGAAGGAAGAAAAGAGAGACAGCAGAAGAGAAAGGAAGAAGGAAGGAAAGAGGAGAGCGAAGGAAGGGGAAAGAGAGAAAGAGGGAGGGAAGGAAAGAAGGAAAGAGAGAAGGAAGAAAAGAGAAACAGCAGAAGAGAAAGAAAAAGGGGGAAGGAAGGAAAGAGATAGAGAAGGAAGGAAGAGAGAAGGAAAGACGGGAAGGAAGGAAGGAAACAGGGAGTGAAGGAAGGAGGGAAAGAAGGGGAGATAGGGGGAAGGTTGGCCACAGCAACGCGTGGCGGGTACAGCTAGTACAGTATAATATTTAAAACACCTGATGTATGTATTTACTTTTTGGGTTGTTGTAGGTTTTTCGGACTGTATGTCCATGTTCTAGAAGCATTCTCTCCTGACGTTTCATCTGCATCTATAGCAGGCATCCTCAGAGGCTGTGTTTACTCTTTGCTTGCAAATATTTCAGGCCAATGTATTATCGAAGGCTTTCATGGCCGGAATCACTGAGCTGTTCTAGGTTTTTTCGGGCTATATGGCCATGTTCTAGAAGCATTATCTCCTGACGTTTCGCCTGCATCTATGGCAAGCATCCTCAGGGTAGGGAGGTCTGTTGGAATAGAACTCACTACCTCTGAGGATGCTTCCCATAGATGCAGGTGAAACATCAGGAGAGAATGCCTCTAGAACAGTGGTTCTCAACCTGGGGTCCCCATATGTTTTTGGCCTTCAACTCCCAGAAATCCTAACAGCTGGTAAACTGGCTGGGATTTCTGGGAGTTGTAGGCCAAAAACATCTGGGGACCCCAGGTTGAGAACCACTGCTCTAGAACATGGCCATATAGCCCAAAAAAACCTACAACAGCTCATTTCAGGCCAAAATACCTGAATTTGTCGAATGCAACCTTTGATAGGTATAGAATGTAAAAATAAGAGGGTGAAATTGATGTATATATTAGTAATGTTGAGCAACATTTGAAGGCAAACAATGAAATATATATATATATGGTTCCTTCAAATCACTTTCAGTTGGTGATTTGCTAAGTTAAATCTATCACAGGTTTTTCCTGACCTGATTTGTTCAAAGGGGGTTCTTGGAGGCTGAAAGACCATGGCTTTCCCAAGGTACCTCCAGAGGGTTTCCTGGTTCAGCAGGAATTTCAGCTTCAGTATCTCAGAGTCTCGGCCAGCATGCTGCAGTGGTTTGAATGTTGGAATACGATTCAGTGAAAATGCCTTGGGGAAGTCTTTCAGCCTCAGAGGAAAGAGCAAACACAACCCCCCTCTGAACCAATTTGTCAAGAAATCTCTTTGATAGATTCACCACGAGTCTGAAATGACCTAGAGGCACACAAGAACTCATACAGTCCTAGTCCAGCACTCAGAACCCAACATCACACTGGCTCTCAGTCTCTAGTGTGTTTAAACTCACTCAAAAAGTGAATACAATATTTTCTTAGAGAGGAATAAGAAGACCTCAGAGAAACTGAATGACTTACTTTTGTCAATGGGTATGTTAGACATCTATGCTTGACATTTTCATGAAGAGTTGGATCAGCTTAAGGCAAATATTTGTAACAAGAGATTATGTTCCAGGTCTTATTGACAGATTAAAAATCAACAAATCACTAGATCTGGATGGGATCCATCCACGACTTTTTAAAGAACACACACATGAAATTGCTGATCTGACCAAGATGAGGAAGAACAACTCGTCTCTTTGAATAGCCGCCATATCAAAGGATTGGAAAATGGCCAATGTTAACACTGTTTTTAGGGGAGGGGGGAAGAGACACAGAGATATTTTGAGAATCACAGGCCAGTTAGCTTAATGTTCAATCCAAATAAGTTGGTGGAAATCATGATTAAAGCTAGGTTTTTAACAGCTCCATTATGCTTACTCCCAGATATTCCCTTCACCCCAACTACCATTGCTATGCCTTCAGAAGAAGAGAATAGCAGCCGGCATCTTCTGGTCTTCATCTCCTACACTACTGTTCCCTTTTCCTTGCTTGTCTTGTCTTTTTCTATTTATAAACTTGAGGGCAGGGAACTGTCAAATCAGTTATTGTAAACCACTCATGTAAAGTGCCATGTTCACTGATGGTGCTATATAAATAAATGATGATAATGGTAAAAAAAATGCAAGCTTATGGCAGAACCAATATTTTTGAAGAAGAATTCCATGTTCAAAATCTATAATCGAGTCTTCCCTTGGATATTACATACAGCTGCTCTATTTAAAGATATTGTAGAGCTGGGAAAAAGTGTGGAAAAGGTTAGTTAAAACAGTCTGGAGGCTTTATAATTTAGAATTAATTCAAATAAAGGCAGAGGATGGGATATACAGTAGGAGTAGTCCCAAGGCCATTTTTCTGGATCCCTGTGCCTCTGATACACACACACACACACACACACACACACACACACGTGTGTGTGTGTGCATAGGCTTCCTGGTGCCATCTGGAGCATAGTGGGCAAGTTTCCCCATTTTTGAGTACCTATATTGAGGCCCCCTTGGTGGCACAGTGGGTTGAACCACTGTTGAACTTGCTGACCGAAAGATTGGCGGTTCAAATCTGGGGAGCAGGGTGAGCTCCTGCTGTTAGCACCAGCTTCTACCAACCTAGAAGTTCAAAACATGCAAATGTGAGTAGATCAATAGGTACTGCTTCTGCGGGAAGGTAACTGTGCTCCATGCAATCATGCTGGCCACATGACCTTGGAGGCATCTACGGACAACGCTGGCTCTTCGACATGGAAATGGAGATGAGCACCACCTCCCAGAGACTTAATGTCAGGGGAAACCTTTACCTTTTTAACCGTGGTAATGATTAGGTATAGTATAGAGACAGTGGATAAGGAAACATTTTTTTCGGTCTCATAACCGTAGAATCCAGGGTTATCCATTGCAGCTGAACAGGGAAAGATTTGGGGTGGATAAAAGGGAATATGTCCTCATACCATTTCGAATGATGGAATTTGCTAACACAGTATGTAGTCATGAGTATTGAGTAAGATAGCTAAAAAGGGATTAGTCATATTCATGGAGGATAAGGCTATCAATGGTTCCTAAATGATGGCTATGTTCTCCTGCCAGTAACAGATGGATTATGATGCTGAATACCATAGGGACAGCCAGACCACAGAGAGGAAGGGTTGTCGTCTCCTTGACCTGCTTCTGAGCATCTCATTGGCCACTGTAGAAAATTGGTTGCTGGCTATAACAGACCTTTGGCTCTTTTTTCCATTTATATTCTGGGTTTTGGCTCGTGAGGAGTATCCCTGAAGAAACAGGAGCAAAGCTTTTTCTTTAGTTTTGCCCTAGAGCAGTAAATTTCTGATTATGATCAGAAAAGAGAGAGTATTCTTCTGGGCTGTATGCCAAATTTCTCCAGGGCACCTTTTCAGAGTGAGATACCTTGCAGAGGCCAGAAGTTAAGTGGTTTGTGTGTGTGTGTGATTTTTCCTCCGGTTATCTGTGGTAACAGAGAAATAGAGACTTTTATTGTGTCAAGACAACGACAATTTCCAACATATGTCACTTTACTCTTAAACTAAGGAAGCAAAGAACCAGTGCAGATTTAAATGTAGTCTATGACATTCTTTAAACTTTTCATTTCACATGTGTCACTTAATGTCTGGAAGTTGTAGAAGATCAGAACATCTACCACTATGATTGCGGATTAGGATACAGTTGGGAATTTTTGTCATAAAAAAGAGCGTATTATTTTTGAGTTTCCACTTCGACATGTTATGTCAGTCACTTGGGTAAACGGTTTGCTAAACAGTTACTGATTCGAGATGAAATAGTTGCAGCAATAGCTTTGGCAAATCTAGAATTCAGTAGGGATTGATGAATGTTTTAATGTATTGTCGAAGGCTTTCATGGCAGGAATCACTGGGTTGTTGTAGGTTTTTTCGGGCTATATGGCCATGTTCTAGAGCCATTCCCTCCTGAATGTTTTGTTTTGTTTGTCTCTTGACAGTTGGGAGAAAACGAGATATATTATGATCCCCATATTCAGGAATTCAGTTTACATAGTTTCACTTACCCATGCTCCAAAATGCATTGTACTCCAGAAGTGTTTGTAGGTCTCTCCCAGGTGCAATCCTAAGGGTTGCTTCCAGACCAAGACAATTTAAAATATAGGGTTTGCTGAGGTAGGAATTAATTTTGGGAGGATTTAGATTAGATAACCATCATGCCACTTTCCATAATGGATCTTAAACTGTTGGATGGAGAAGGCCAGTTGCCTAACATCCTGGCTATGAGGGAACCTGACTTTCAAGATGGATAGCACCAGGCTAGAGAGACAATTTGTTCTGATTTCAGAAATGTTGGAAGTTATGCTAGGAATTTGTTTAACCCCAACACAGAATAGGAGTGTTTTAAAAGCCACAAGTGAGTGTAAAATAACATATTTATTTATTTATTTCACTATTTATAGTATTTTCATCCCACTTTCTCTCTCTCAAAGAGACTCAAAGATGCAGAAAGTGTGAGAAAAAAATTGATTTTTTTTAAATGGTCACATGTGTGGTACTGATTTGGCATGATAAAAGTGACTGATCCTTCAAAAACACGTGTCTATTGATTGTATCTTACACGTTTTAAGTGTGCAGAAGAGTGAATTGCACAACCTCGGCTTTGGAGAGGTGGAAAAAAGTATCTTGGCCTTGCTATTTTATCATCATCGTCATCACTATCACCAATAAATACTCTTGTCCTCTAATCCCCCTCTCAAAGGATTTATTGAGGCTGCCTGCAAGAACAAATCCTCCAGCCCTGGACTTCATAATACTGTCTTCTCCCCTTACCAGAAAGATAAGAAGGCGTGGGTTCGGTGCCGTAATGGCGTGAGAAAGGTCCAGCTAACAGACCCAGGAGATAGAGGGCTTCCCGGTCTCATGCCTGTGCTGACAGGAAATATCTGCTTCAGACAGGAGCCAGAAATGAAAGAAGTGGGAGGGAGTTGGGAAGAGTGTCACAGTTCATATCCATAGGTTGATGGAGTTAAGCTGACAAGCGTTTGTATGCAAGCAGCAGGAAATCCCAATGCTACTTTGTGGTGGGGAGCCTGTGGTTAGATGAAACTTAACAATGCTAACTTAAAACATCTTCTGGATTGGCCCCTCTGACTTTCAAAGGCATAAATTGATGTAAGTGCAAGAATTCATTCTTAATTAGATTGTGGTTTTGCTTGATAACTTATGGGTTTGACCCCTAGAGTAATGAAGCCACAATTTAGGTGAAGCTTAACTGGTATCCACCTTTAAATGAACACAAACATATGATAAATCAGCATCCATTGCAGAAATTGGCATTTCTGTAGGTCCTAAACTGCACCTCAGAAGCGAAGGGGTTCTGTACCTACTGGAGAGAAAGGGAGAGTGGGAGAAATAACCAAAGGAAGTTCTCTTTTAAGAGATCAGCTCCATCCAGCCCCTCCTTTCCTGTTTCCATTTCAGCTGGAATTCATAAATACTGCTGCCTGCATATTTGTTTCTAATTTGAAATGTGATACTGGAGAAAACATTCTATGGATACTATGGACCACTAAAAAAAACCCAAATTGACAAATCAAGTCTGAGAGCAAATCAAGACCAAGCTCTTCCTAGAAGTGGTAATGCCAGCAGGTTGAGGGTGAATCCGGCAAAGACGGAGATCCTATGGCTGGGTCTCCCGAGCAGTGTGGATATCCAGCTGCCTACCCTGGATGGCGAAGCGCTATGCCCGTCATCATTGGTAAAGAGTCTGGGAGTCCTTTTGGACCCTCTGCTGACGATGGAGGCTGAGGTCTCCGCCGTGAGCAGAACCACTTTTTTTCATCTGCGGCAGGCTAGATGGCTGCCCCCCATCTGTCCAGGGACGACCTAGCTATGGTACTCCAAGCCACGGTCATCTCAAGACTGGACTACTGTAACGCCCTCTACATTGGCCTTCCTTTGCTGGTGATCCGGAAGCTCAAATTGGTGCAAAATGCAGCTGCTTGGCTACTCGCAAGAGCCCCGATGAGATGCCACATAACCCCAATCTTACTGCAGCTGCATTGGTTACCGATTGAGCACCGGATCATTTTTAAAGTGATGGTACTGACCTTTAAAGCCTTACATGGTCTGGGGCCGATGTACCTGAGGGACCGCCTCACCCCCTACTGACCCCAGAGATCTCTCCGCTCCGAGGACCAAGATTTATTGGAAGTTCCCAGTTTTAAAACTTTGCGTTTAGCAGCAACCAGACGCAGAACCTTTACAGCAGTGGCACCATTGCTCTGGAACACTCTGCCACCAGAAGTCCGTGCCTTGCAGGATTTATCAGCTTTCTGCAGGGCTTGTAAGACATATTTGTTTTGACAGGCTTTCGATCTTTGATATGTTGTTTTATATTGTGTTAGGTTCGAGTTTGTTTCTTGTAAGTCGCTCCGAGCCCTAGGGGAGTGGCAGCATATAAGTTTGAATAATAAATAAATAAATAAATAAATAAATAAAACAATGCTGTTAGACTGTGGACATAACCATGAGACAATGTGGCTCATTTGAAAAGATGGTAATGCTTGGCAAATTGGAAAGTAAAAGGAAAAGAAGGACAGTGTGCTACAGGTTGATGGATTCAATCAAAAAGCCACGGTCCTGAGTTCACATGACCTGTGCTGGGCACTATATGACCAAGGATCATGGGCATCTCTCATTTAGGGAATTATCACAAGTAGAACACTACCAGATGTTAACCAACAAAACAAGATCATGTTTTCCTTTTTCCTCTTTCATTTTCAGTTGTTGCATTTCATACACTGTAACCCTGTGACAACAACTATCTTATTTGTTAAAGACTACAGTTAGTTTTTTTTTTAAAAAAAAAACAGGCTTTTAAAACTAAGGAATTAGATATAAATGCTGTAAATAATGCACACAAACAACTCATGTATAAATGTATTTGGGCGAGACAGATTTCCCTTTTGCCATTTCACTCTAGGGCTAATGAGGCGCAAATTATCTCCAGTTGTGGAAGTCTTTATTAATCCATTACATCCTCCAAAAGCATCAGTCTGTGTACAAACTGCAAAATATTTTGAATGTATTATTAAGAAACAGATAAAACTGGTGAGCACACAGAATCGATTTTGTGAACCAAACTGCTGTGTCCAAGCCACCTTTTTGATCAGGAAGCTCTAATCAAGTTCATGAATGTGAAAATGACTCTTAGTCATTCTTAGCTGTTACTAAGTTTGCAGGAAAACAAGACTTGAGTTATTATTCTGAGCCATCAGTGAACTTGCAAGAAATGTTATGCTTGGTCCAAGTCAGTGGTTCTTAACCATTTTTTTAATGAGGGACCACTTTGACCATTCACCACTCTCCAACACTGGTACCAAAAGGGTTACAAATCAGTTTTTTTGGCAACATTAGATTGAGTTCAGTTATTTGGGGTGCTGATTCATAAAACTGGATAAACCACATCAGCTCTAGTTTCTGATACAATATATGCCACCCAGTAGTCACCATCTGCTCACCCACATAAACCATATTTAATAATCTAGAGCTGATGTGGTTCTAGTAATCTTTTGTGGATAGTCAGCCTCTCCTCTTCCCACATCCCCATTGCCTTGGCACTATAAGAGGGTTTCACGAGACCAGTTGCTCTTGTTGCCACGTGGTTTCGAGGAACAGTGTAGTAATGGTGAGGCCTCAGACCATATTTTTGTTCTTGGAGATCACTGGTGGTCCATGGACCAGAGGCTGGGAACCACTGATCTAAGTGAAGAAGGAGTCTGCATGGTTGCTGAAACAGAATATGGATCTGGCTTTGACCATCTCTGTGTAATATATTGCAGGGCTTCAGAATCTCACATGGAGAGTAGAAAAGATGTTGCCTTGTGGCCCATATGCTAGACTACTCTGTGCCATACTTGCCTTTGAGAAGGAGCCGACACACCATTCTATTTTAGTGCCATCATTTAGAGCACAATTATGTCTCAGGAATAGCTGTAGAAAAATTGAGCATTCTCTAGAGAGCCCCAAGTTGCAGACTGATGGAGCAACAGCATAGACCAAGCATCCTCAAACTGCGGTCCTCCAGCTGTTTTGGCCTCCGACTCCCAGAATTCCAGAGCATTGAACAAGCTGGCTAGGCTTCTGGGAGTTGGAGGCCCAAACAGTTGGAGGTCTGCAGTTTGGGGATGCCTGGCATGGACTCTCTCCATTAACTTAATCTCAGACCAAGACAAAAAGATTGGTATCGCCCTTTCCACTTGGTATTAACAGCTACAGGCTTTAGTAGAGCACTTCCTTCATTGTTCATTTTGTTTCAAGTCATGGGCAGATATTTCTTTCACCTTTTCTTGTGCCTCGGTGTATGTGGGTTTCAGAAGGGATGAATAACAGCCCAAAAGTGTGAGATTTAGAAGTGCTGTGGTCTGGTGGCTATTGTGGTAGGATTGACACCAGTGTAATATGTTATCAATCATATGAGCCTCACATCAAAAAGTATGTAAGATTATTTTTTTTTTTAAAAAAAGGGCAGGACAAATTGCAGAAGCAAGACATGGCATAGCAACAGCTTTTTGCTTTGGAGGACGGGAAGGAATTACTAACAAGAAATGGTAGAGATTTATAAAATGATATATGGTTTGAAGAAAGTGGGTGGGGAGGACTGTTTCTTCTCTTCTCATGTCAAGAACGTAACCCACTGAAGCTGACAGGCCGTACATTCAGGACAGATAAAAGAAAACCCTTCTGAAAACAGCACAGCACAACATATGGAATTAACTGGCCCAAGATGTGGTGATGGGACCTCTCTTGGATTAGAGGAATGCAGGACTGGGAGATCTATAGGATGCCTTGAGTCATTTTTAAGGGGGGGGGGGAGAGATCATACAAACTGAAGATGTGGTGCTATTGCAGATGCTACTGATAATAGCCACCCGGGGATTACCTGATAGGAATATTTTGACACCCGTTCCCTCAAATATGCCCAATTTTCCCTCCTTGCAGTTTTAGAATTGTGCCATTATTGTAGAATTTTCGGGCAGCGTCCAATTCAGTAGTTCTGAACCTGAGTTTCCCCAGGCGTTTTGGCCTACAACTCCCAGAAATCCCAGCTTGTTTACCAGCTGTTAGGATTTCAGGGAATTGAAGTCCAAGACCCGCAGGTTGAGAATCACTGTCTCAGTTGTTGCTGCTCTGCCCAGATCTTGGAAAAGTTTTAAAAAGAAAACCCTACTCTTCAAATCACCTAGACAGCAGTGTTATTCTATTTTGTCTTATATTTTGTTGTGGATGGGAGGAGAGGGAGAATTAAAGTCCTAGTTCTGCAAATACAGGAGAATTTAGAAATATTTCTGTTCCTAATTAGTGAGTGTTAAGTCAGGGTTTGAATGTATAAAATGCACGTGCAGTACAATCCCTGATTTAGGTAACTAAAACAGTCAGAATATCTATTTACAATTTATCTTTGTTCAAGGCAGTCTCATCTTCTATACACGTATAGCTTTAAATTGTTTTTCGCATTTTTAAAAACTGTTGTACCATTTGAGTCACTTTTTATCATGTTTGTTTGTTTGTTTGCATTAATATTGCAAACACATACAAAATCTCCCATCAAAATACGATTTCTGTTTCTTTATTTTCAACTTGAGCATAATTTCTTGCATCATTAGGAGTCAATGGATAAGGAGATCATAATATATTCAACTTTTTCCCACTCGTTAAACTAAGGAAACAAACCAAATGCTCATAAACTCATACAAAATTCTAGATTTTCCAAAGGTTACATTGTCTGATATAGTGCAGCCATGACTGCAACTATGTCTTTCCCAGTCAATAACTGTTTGGCAAATGGTTCACCCATATTCGTGTCACTGTCACGTGATTTTACCTCTTTCCCCCAGAATTGAACTCCCATAGATAGATACAGCATGTCTACTATAACACGATGAAATACTTTTAAGGAAGTAATAATGGAAAGGGTACCTAGATTTTTTTTTTACCAACTAATTCTCCTTGAACTGGGAGTACTTCATGATTGGATGCAATTAAATGTTAGAAAAGCAGGCTTGTTCCTTGTCATTACTAATACTGTGATAAAGACTGGTTCTCTTTTGACATTAGCTGGAGAATGGAAAGCGCTATTATCTCACTTATAGCTCTGGGTAGCTGGGTCTTTGTTCTCTTTAAAATATGACTTCCCACCACCACCTTGTGCATATGCAGACTTTTTGCTTAGAAATAGGCAATATGAAAAAAATAGGATTAAATTTTTTCACTTACCATCACAGATGGTTGCATCTGGCATCTCTAAAATTGTAATCCCTTATGTACCAATAGTGGCACAAAACCAGCTGGCTCTAAGCAAAGCCCTTGGCATGTGTTTGACTTTTAGGGAAATTTCTAGATGCTATCAAATGCCATAGGTAGTATTGCAAATTGGTCTTTCACATTTACAGGTTCAACTTTTGCAGATGTGATTATTTGAGGATTTGATCAAAATGTTCTCTTTACAAAGCTCCAGATCCTCCAGTGGGGACTCTGTGGAAATATAAAATCAGTGGAAGGACCTGAAGATTTCTCAAGATATATTCTCTTGGGTTTAAAAAAAGAATTTATTATTTGCTTTTCCTCATTTTCATGGGGGTCCTGCATCCTAACCTCAGCTTCAGGATAGATTTCCCTGATACCAATAGCAACATTCTCAACTACCAGAACTTTAGATTTCTCGTAGTTGATTTTTAGATCATTCTGGGAATAGTAATTAAGGAATTTCCTTTAGACCTGCCCTGGAGTGTGAGATCATGGCAGCATCACCTTCATAAAACAGTAAGGGGGTTCTAGTTCCAAGCTTGGGCAAGTGTCCATTGGGGTCCAAAAGGGTATCCTTCATGTCATTTAGAAATATGTTGAATAGGGGGGGGGGGCAAGGATGCATCATTGGCGTACCTCTCTGGACATGGATATCTCACCAGAGAGTTGGTCCAGGTTGCCCCATCTGATCTGAAATTTGCTTTCCTTGTCAAGGGCCTTGATAAGGCCTAGAATAGTAGTTTTCAACCTGTGAGTCCCCAGGTGTTTTGGCTACAACTCCCAGTAATTCCAGCCAGTTTACCAGCTGTTAGGATTTCTAGGAATTGAAGACCAAAACATCTCAACATAGGTTGAGAACCACTGGCCTAGAAGTCTTTTGTCTTCCAATGTGTTACTCAGCTTTCCCCATTATTTGGTTTTTGAGATGGAGTGAAATGCTGATTTGAGGTCCATGAAGGCCACAAACAGCTTGCCTTATGGTAGTCTGACATGTTTCTCAGAAAACACAAGAAATTGTATATTATCAAAGGCTTTCATGGCCAGAATCATCGGGTTGTTGTAGGTTTTTTTCAGGCTATATGGTTATGTTCTAGAACAGTGGTTCTCAACCTGGGGTCCTCAGATGTTTTTGGCCTTCAACTCCCAGAAATCCTAACAGCTGGTCAACTGGCTGGGATTTCTGGAACTTGTAGGCCAAAAACATCTGGGGACCCCAGGTTGAGAACCACTGTTCTAAAGACGTTATCTTCTGATGTTTGGCCTGCATCTATGGCAAGCTCTAGAACATGGCCATATAGCCCGAAAAAACCTACAACAACCAAGAAATAGTATGTTATTGTTATATTTGAAACATCAAATGTGTTATCATACAACATGGTTTTTTTAAACTTATATACACAACATAAAGGTACAAAACATGTCTCTATCGTAAATAAATGTCAGTATTCACATAAATTTCAAATGGGAGACATCAGTCTCCTCTTAATAAACACAATAGTCCAATATGTTGACAAGATATGTCTGATGATTCAAACAGTCAATTTAAAGTATAATGGAGGACCATTTGTTGCTTACAAAGTTGTAGTGTCAGAGAAGAGTTCTACGAGGTGACAAAGGTTACTACAAGGTATCCTGAGTAGTATTCCTTCTTTAGGTGTTTGCAGTGGGAACACCTTCCTCAGGTAATAGATTCTTCTCTGTACCTTTCAGTGTTCCAGTAGTAGTTAGGTCTCCGGCAGTTTCATTAGGAAATCACTGGCTCTTCTTCAGGATATTCTATTGCAATTTTGGGTCCATGAAGGCCATGAACAGCTTGCTTTGTAGTAGTCTGGCATGTTTCTCAGGAAGATGAGAGAGCACTAAACAATGGTCAGTAGTTGAATAGTTCTTTCTGAAAGCTGCTAGCTAACACACATTTTAAGCAGTTTTTAACTGTTGGAAATTTTACCCAACTGTGTGTTTAATCAACCAGCTGTTGTTTATCTCATTAACCTGCATACCTTGTACACCTATTGTGCAATAAGGGTCTTTGGAGCATAATAAAATATTATTGTTGTTGTTGTTAATAGCAGCATCAACAACAGTTATATTTATCTACACTATATACATATTTGATGACCCCAGTTTAACACCATCAGCAGAGGTGACTAGCCTGATTTAAATGCTCTTTTGTGGAAATGCTTTGTGATCACTGCCATGGGCAAAGTTAGCTCGTAAACAGAATGGGACCTTCCAGCCCATGAACTCCAAGCTGTTTAGCTCCCTAGGCTCTCTGTGTAGACCTTATCTCCTCAGCTGTGGCCTTCTCTGTTTTATTTGTCTTTGGGCCCTCGCCAAATCAATTAGGGAGCATATATTTATGGGCAAAAGAACAGCTACTTTTAAAGTGGTTTTCTGGGGTTAAAAATTCCTGCCTAATGCAGCCCTTTGGGATATACCACAAGCTTGTCACATGAAATAAATTAGCTCATTTATTAGCGCCTTAAAGAAATAAAGTAGCTTGTTAATGACGCTTACCCTAGTCATGATTAAGCAGTTGATGGAGGCAGAGTGGGGGCAAGGGGAAGCTGTTCCTACATGGCAAATTGCTTTGGCTGATGGGTTATGGCACTGTGTGGCAACCCTCTCTCCTCTTGGGCTGTAAAGGAATCCGGCTTAATTAGCCCTTAATATTAAGCTGCCCAGAAGAATGGTGTGTGTGTTTCTTTTCAAAGCAGAATGTAAATTGGTAGATAGGAAGGGAGAACCAGAGTATTGTAGTAGGACTCTGGAGGCCAAGGTCTGAATCCCCATTTGACTATGGCAACCCACTGGGTGAGTTTGGACAAGGCATATTCTCTTAGACCCATAGGAGAGCTCTAAATACCCCCCCCCCCAATTTATGTGATAGGTTTGCCTCCTTAGGAATGCCATGTCGGAAATTACTTGAAGGAACACAACAATGAAAACAAAGATGGGATGGTGGGTGCATGTGTGTGTGAGGGTACTATATGGATTCTAGTCAATTTGCAAGGCACAGGCTCAACTGAATAATTGTTAGCGATTACAGGCAAAAGCAAACCCCAAGACATGATTCTACCCCTGAACCCAGACCCTCATTGTAATATTTTGGGCTGAGTTTGCATTTGGAATAATGCTGCATCTATTGGCTCCTCCTGTTTGTTTTTGGCAACAGAATGTAGATGGTGCACATGATTGCCTTCCTTCAGAATACCATCCATATTTTCCCCTTTACTGCAAATAAATTGGTTCAGGGAAATAAACTGACAAACTACTTCGTCGCACAGATATTTGTTACGTCAACTTCACTGGCTGCCAGTCCATTTCCAAGCACAATTCAAAGTCCTGGTCTTGGTCTATACAACTCCGGCCCAGCTTACTTGTCCGAACGTATCTCCCTCTACGTTCCGCCTCATGGTCTAAGATCTGCCGGGGAGGCCCTGCTCTCAGTCCCACCAGCTTCGCAAACGAAGCTGGTGGGGACGAGGGACAGAGCCTTCTTGGTGGTGGCCCTCCGCCTGTGGAATTCTCTCCCCAGCGAAATTAGATCGGCGTCCTACCACCTTTCTTTCAGAAGAAAACTGAAGATGTGGTTGTGGAACCAGACTTTTGGCTAATGGATATAGGCACCTGAACAGTGAATTGGACCAGACGGTTGTTATAATGGAAATGCTTTTATGATTGGATATCTAATGTTGTTTTAATGTATTATATTGTATGATTTTATTTTGCTTTTATAATTGTAATTATTGAGGCATCGAATTGTTGCCATTGTTAGCCGCTCTGAGTCCCCCTGCGGGGGTGAGAAGAGCAGGGTAGAAATGCTGTAATAAATAAATAAATAAATTCATCTATGGAGCCTCCTGCCTGGCCTCTGTAGATGAACATGACACTCCTGCCTGGCCTCTGTAGATGAACGGTTGTGTAAGTGTCCTACAATACTTTGCTCAGAACACAGGAGGAGGCTTCCCATATTCTGTAGGAAGTAACGGGGCTGGCAGGGGAGATGTACAGTGATGCTTCCTTCCCCATGTGTGACGGCAAGCGTTGCTGTGCGCAAGGCGGGGTGGGGCGGAGTACCAGAATTGCCTTGCTGCCCTGTGGATTTGCCACAGAAGCTGGTGAATCCCCCCCCCCCCCATCAATGTGATAAGGCTCCAAATCCCGAGTACTGTATCCAGGGCCGTAGCCAGAAAATTGTTTTGGGGAGGGTTGAAAATTTAGAGGGGGGGGGGTTTAAAATTTCGGGGGGGGGGTGTGAAACCTTCTTCCTAGCTCACACTGAAGCAAAGAGCATAGCAGGGGGCAGAGCAGCCTTCAATAGCCTGCAGCTCCGCCCCTGTCAACCACCTCCACTAAGTCTGGCCTCCTTCATGAGAGCATTCAACACCCCCCCTTCCCAACTTGGTTGCTTCACTACATCAGCTATTGCTGCAAGTAATGACAGTGTGAATAAATTGTCAATATTTGCTTGAGATAGTGCTTGCAGTTATGGAGGGACCCTTAATGTTTTTGCGTCTCATAGACTTAGCATGGGGATTTGGTTAACTAGTTAAAATTCATGAGTAAACCAGGTTTTTTTAACCTGAAAAATTTCGGGGGGGGGGTTGAACCCCTAACCCACCCCTCCGCCCCCCGGCTACAGGCCTGACTGTATCCCTTGCCTAAGACAACCCTATGAAAATTAGGTTCACAGATGACTTGAAGGCACATTGCATACAAGACATCGCTTGTTTTTTCACGTTCCTTAGCTGCATTTCTCAAACCAGGTTGATTCACTGTGGCCTTCATGCTCATTGTATCTTTTATCATGACAATTGTGTTTCTTCCTGTATTACAGGTCCGCAAAGCAAAGTGTCAAGATGTCAGCCCAACGAGTACAACTGCCTGGGAACAGATCTTTGTATCCCCATGATCAAGCTGTGCAATGGTGAACGCGACTGTGTGGATGGTTCAGATGAAGGGGCTCACTGTCGAGGTAAGCTTCCCTTCTCTGTTCAGCAGTTCTTACTACTGGAAAAACAGTTCTTACTCATGGGTCATAATACAGGGTCCTTGAATATTATCTTTACTTTTTCAATTCTATAATTGAAATTGCAAAGATATTTATTGAACATCCTACACACGAGAGGCTTGCAAACGGCAGTGTCGAAGCTGAAGCACTAGCATTAATTCAACATCCAGTTCATTGAAGTTAATTGTGTCACTGAAAACGATGAAATTAATTTGTTGAATTAATAATTAACAAGGCATAGCATGACGCTTTTAAATAAAAATCCACAACTAAGATGACTAAAAATGGCTACCTCTATTACCTCCCCAAAGGAAAAAAAGGAAATTATGTAAAACATTAATTACCAGTCCTCATTTTAGAAATATCAGAAAATTATCTAACACATTGAAGACCACAAATATAATCAATTATTTCCAACCTCAGACAAAGAGAGTGCAAGTGGGACATAGTGAGTGGGGACCTAAAACCAACAACGTTTTGGTGTTGAAGAGAACCTTCCTCTGAGCTGAAATTGCGGCATTACAGCAAAAGGGTTGATGCAATCTTGGCAGTGCTGTTAATAAGGGAATAATGAAAAAGACTTGTGGTTGTTAGTAATGGAATAGCAAGTGATTATAGGAGAATAATGAACAAGGACCAGATATGTTGACTGACATACAGTGGGAAGAGGTGGGAAAAGATCTTAATCAGCACTCTGCACTTAACACTTTTTTTATTAGAGAGTGAAGTCATATCTTATGGCTTGCAAAACAATATAGTGTGAATGACTCATATTAATGTATTACATCTAACCTACATTTCCTTTCTGTTTTTATTATTACTGTGTACTTTTTTAAAAATCTGGTAAAGGAATAAAGAGGGCATAGCAATTAGATTCAAAACCTGGGCTGGAACATCATGTGAGGCTGTTGCACCCTTTAATACTTTGGCTTCTATTTCTCTCCTTGCAAAACAGTATTGGGGAGAGTCAACTAGAAGAAATAAGGGGTGCTTAGCCCTTCGTAGAACTCCCCCTGAAAGAAAGTGGTCTAATTTTCCTTCATTTTCTGGAAAGTGACCTCCCAGACCTTCCTGAGGGTTTTCTCTTTTTAATGAAGATATACAGCATGTAACTTTTAAATGTGGTTTCAATTTTAAACTGTTTTCATAAATGATATAATACTAAAATAATAATAATAATAATAACAACAACAACTTTATTTATATATCGCTCCATCACCCCGAGGGGACTCAGAGTGGTTCCCAGGTAACATCACAAAACATACAAAGTAAAAACAACATACAACCGTAAGATTAATAAAACAAAATATAAGCATAAAAATTGTCACCATAACACATATATATTAAAAGTAATCCTTCTTGTTCGAGGCAATTAAAAAATTTAAAAGGCCGGGCCAAGATTTCTGCAAGTCCAAAAATAATGCTGCAACAATGGCCATCGAAATGCTTATCAGCTGCTGCTTTTTTGAGTGTGCTAATATTTCAGTTGTAAGGACATTTGTTAATTGTTCAACACGGCCAACTGTGAACACTGGCAGGGTTTCGGGGTGATTGCCCTGGGAATCTGGGAGTTGTAGTTCTCCCTTATCCAGAGAGCACTGAACCCAGCCAACGACAGATCTGGACCAAACTTGGCACACAGACTCAGCATGGCCAACTGTGAATACTGACAGGTGTTTCGGGAAGATTGCCCTGGGAATCTGGGAGTTGTAGTTCACCCTCATCCATAGAGCACAAAACCCAATCAACAACTAATCTGGACCAAACTTGGCACACAGAACTAACATGGCCAACTATGAATACAGGCAGGGTTTGGGGGTGATTGCCCTTGGAATCTCGGAGCTGTAGTTCACTCTAATCCAGAGAGCACTACAGCCAGACGATGACGTACCTAGACCAAATTTACCACACAGGTCCAAAATGGCCAACTTTGAAAACTGGCAGGGTTTGGGGAGGATTGACCCATGATTCTGGGAATTGTAGTTCACCCACACCAAACTGAGAACATCTCAAAACAAACAATGCCTTTTTCAAATAACTCAGACATTGCTGGGTCCCCAAGCTAGTACCTAATAAAAGTGAAATTATGTGTGTGTGGATGTGGCTGGGCTGCCCACTTCCATAGACAAGTTCCCACTTCCACAAACAGTTTTAACCCCCCTTTTCTGAGTAGAGTGGTGAAAGGCAAGAGCTTAGCCAATTCCTGACAAATCTAAAAGAAGCACTGGCACTGTCTACTTTCCCTTCCACAATGCCTTTTCTGACCTTTGTGAATGCCTGGGTGGAAAATGGCCTCTGAGGCAGCATTGGTGCTTTCCCCTCTCTATAGAATGACCCTCAAATTATCCTTGAGTCATATCAAAAGCCATAATTTTGGCACCGAAACCTACTCTTGACTTATTCATGAGGTTGATGTATATTATATATATTTGGGGAAATTCCTTTAAAATGTTCTTACCTGCCAGGTACCTCTTAAAGTCATCTTTATTCTTTATTTAAAGAATTACAGACCTTTATTTGAGATGGAAACCAGGCTGGAATTGTGTTGTCAAAGGCTTTCATGGCTGGAATCACTGGGTTGCTGTGAGTTTTCTGGGCTGTATGGCCATGTTCCTGAAGCATTCTCTCCTGACATTTGGCCCTCATCTATGGCAGGCATTCTGAGGATACCTGCCATAGATGTGGGTGAAACGTCAGGAGAGAATGCTTCTGGAACATGGCCATACAGCCCAGAAAACTCACAGCAACCTAGGCTGGAATTGTTAACTCAAAAAAAAAAAAGAAAGAAAAGAAAAGAAAAAGAAAAGAAAAAAGAAAGTTGCTACAGAGCCAGTGCAGCAAAAGACATGGAAAACAGCAGAAAATACAATTGGCCAGATGAATGGTTAAGCCAGTGTTTCTCAACCTGGGGGGAACCAAACCTGGGGGGTCGGGACCCCTAGAGGGGTCGTGATGGTGTGTCAGAGGGGTCGCCAAAGACCATCAGAAAACACATATATTTTCTGTTGGTCATGGGGGTTCTGTGTGGGAAGTTTGGCCCAATTCAATCGTTGGTAGGGTTCAGAATGCTTTTTGATTGTTAGTGAACTATAAATCCCAGCAACTACAACTCCCAAATGCCAAGGTCTATTTTCCCCAAACTCCATCAGTGTTCACATTTGGGCATATTAAGAATTCGTGCCAAGTTCGGTCCAGATTCATCATTGTTTGAGTCCACAGTGTTGTCTGGATGAACTACAACTCCAAAACTCAAGGTCAATGCCCACCAAACCCTTCCAGTATTTTCTGTTGGTCATGGGAGTCCTGTGTGCCACGTTTGGTTCATTTCCATCGTTGGTGGAGTTCAGAATGCTCTTTGATTGTAGGTGAACTATAAATCCCAGCAATTACAACTCCCAAATGACTAAATCAATCCGCCCCCAACCCCACCAGTATTCACACCGGGGCGTATCAGGTATTTGTGCCAAATTTGGTCCAGTGAATGAAAATACATCCTATATATCCGATATTTACATTACTATTCATATCAGCAGCAAAATGACAGTTATGAAGTAGCAACAAAACATTTTATGGTTGGGGGTCACCACAACATGAGGAACTGTATTCAGGGGTCACTACATTAGGAAGGTTGAGAACCACTGGGTTAAGCACATGTATCTGCACATAAACACACACACCACCTGCTTTTTTTCTGCTGCCCTTTATGGCTCTGTTGTGTGGAACAAAGCAGTTGCTACAATTTAAACAGTAGTGTTGGATAGATAATGACGATTCTGGACACAGCTTCAAGTTACTGTACTGGCTGCACTGTCACTGGAACTGTTGTGCCCTTCAATGGAACTGTAATATTCTCCAGTTGCTCTTACTATTTTTTTTATAATTTTGTGTCTATTGCAAATGTTTGTTGTTGAATAAAACATAAATGCAGTTAACCAGGGAGTGAAAGGAAAGCAATAACACCCGTGAAGGAATAGCTGAGGCTATCCAGAATATAACAAGGGAACAGAAGCTGAAGAAGGTCAGGAGAGGTTGCATGTAATTAAGGCCATGGGCACTTCTGCCTGTGTTAAGAAGTGTATTGATTCATCCTTTAGTGTAGATGGTTGCGGCTGAGTCTTTTGAAAAGGCTCTGAGAAAAATGGATGGAATTGCTCTGAGAATTATCTGAATGCTAGCTAGGAGAGAGAGAAAAAGCCTCTTACAGTGAAAACTGTTAAGAAGCTTGAAGTAGATCTATGCCCAAAATGCTTTTGTAGGGAGGAGGGATTGACTGTTAGCTTTCTAATTTAGCAGTTGAATCCTAAAAAGAGTTAGGTAATATAGTTGGACCCATCCCTCAATCCAGGGTCGTAGCCAGAAAAAAATTTCGGGAGGGGTTGAAATTTTCGGGGGGGGGGGGGTTTGAAAATTTCGCGGGGGGGGGGGTGTTGAAACCTGCCTCCTAGCTCACGCTGAAGCCAAGAGCACAGCAGGGGGCAGAGCAGCCTTCAATAGCCTGCAGCTCCGCCCTTGTTCAACCACCTCCACCAAGTCTGGCCTCCTTAATGAGAGCATTCAACACACACACCCCCAACTTCAGGCCTGTAGCGAGGGGTTTTTTTTAGGGGTTCAACCCCCCCCCAAAATGTTTCAGATTTTTTTTAAAAAAAAACCTGGTTTACTCATGAATTTTAACTGGTTAACCAAATCCCCATGCTAAGTCTATGAGATGCAAAAAATTAAGAGTCCCTCCAGAACTGCAAGCACTATCTCAAGCATTTATTTATTATTCGAACTTATATGCTGCCACTCCCCTGGGGCTCGGAGCAGCTTACAAGAACAGGCTAAAATCGAACACAATTTAAAAACAATTTAAAACAATTTAAAAACAGCAATATCAGAGATCAAAGTCCCATTGAAACAGATATGTCTTACATGCCCTGCGGAAAGCTGATAAGTCCCGCAAGGCACGGACTTCAGGTGGCAGAGTATTCCAGAGAATAAATTGTCAATATTTAAGGCCTTGCATGGTCTGGGGCCGATGTACCTGAGGGACCGCCTCACCCCCTACCAACCCCAGAGATCCCTCCGTTCTGAGGACCAAGATCTATTGGAAATTCCCAGTGTCAAGACCTTGCGTCTAACAGCAACCAGACGCAGAGCCTTTACAGCAGTGGCACCATCACTCTGGAATACTCTGCCACCTGAAGTCCGTGCCTTGCGGAACTTATCAGCTTTCCACAGGGCATGTAAGACATATCTGTTTCAACAGGACTTTGATCTTTGATATTGCTCTTTTTAAATTGTTTTAAATTGTGTTAGATTTTAGCCTGTTCTTGTAAGCCGCTCCGAGCCCCAGGGGAGTGGCGGCATATAAGTTCGAATAATAAATAAATAAATAAATAAATATTTGCTTGAGATAGTGCTTGCAGTTCTGGAGGGAATCTTAATTTTTGCATCTCATAGACTTAGCATGGGGATTTGGTTAACAAGTTAAAATTCATGAGTAAACTGGGTTTTTAAAAAAATCTGAAACATTTCAGGGGGGGATTGAACCCCTAACCCCCCCCCCTCGCTACAGGCCTGCCTCAATCAAATATTTAAAAAAAACTGGCATTTCTCAGGCAGTTTTGCTATGCTAAACAGTTTTCTTACATGTTTACCAAATGCAGTGAAGCTTTCTTCCAGCCTTGGACTCTTGAATAGTGACTTGCATTGGCATGGCACTGGCAGAGTTTGGCATTCAGGAGAAACACGTGTTCAAAAGGCAAGGATCACCGTTCCTCCCCAACCAACCCAACCCATATATAGTTTCCCCGCAAGCAGCTAAATAGCCACATTGTCCTCTAGAGAGGCTTTGGAGCTCTTAGAAGGTTTCCTAGTGGAGTAGATCAAAGTGGCTTGTTTCGGTTTAACCCCACTGCGATCCTGTTGGAGTCAGATAAAGAAGGATTTTAAGTGGCCTTCACGTGGGCCTTACTTCCCTACAGACATTTGTCCTGAAGTGAACTTGGTGGTAGAGCCCTTACTTGGTGGGCCCTATTGCTTATGACAACTTTCTCTGGTGTGGACATGGTGGTAGGTTCATACCACTAGGCCATCATGAACTGTGGAGTCCTGGTATTGGAGAGTGAGGGCATACTCCATTGGGTATAACATCTCTGTAACACCTCTAGATAGTTCTGTAAAGGCTACAATCCTGCAGTTGATGTTGATTGCTAACCTAAAAGGCTAGTAGTAGCCTACATTTTCATCCTGGCTACAGTAGAAAAGAAATCTTACCTTTCTTCTGCCAGCATAGAAAATTAGGCCATTGGATTATTAATGGGTAGAGAAGACAAGTGCCTTCTACCATCTAGACTTTTTAAACAGAAGGCCAGGTCACAGTCCCTCAAACTGTCGAAGGGCCAGATTATTAATTTGAAAAAGCCATGAATGAATTCCTATGCACACTGCACATATCTTATTTGTAGTGCAAAAAAAAAAAACCACTTAAAAACAATACAATAATTTCAATGAAGAACAATTTTAACAAATATAAACGTATTAGTATATCAATGAGAAGTGTGGGCCTGCTTTTGGCTGATGAGATAGGATTGTTGTTGTTGTTGTTGTTGTGTGCTTTCAAGTCGTTTCAGACCTAGGTTGACCATGAGCAAGAGCCGTGTAAATGACCTTGGAGGGACATATCTGGCCCTCAGGTCTTTGTTTGAGGACCCCTGATCTAGACCATCTAGTCCACAAGAACTAAAATATGGTCCATGTCCTCACCGCTACTACACGGTTGTAACAAGAGTGACTGGTCTCACGAAACCTTCTCATAGTGCCAATGTTTATTAAATATGGTTTTTTGTGGGTGAGCAGATGTGACTACTGGATAGCATATGTTCTGTATCGGAGACTAGAGCTGATGTGGTCTACCCAATGCAATATTCTGAATCAGTACCCAAATAACCAAACTGAATCTAAAGTTGACCAAAAACCGATTTGTAACCCTTTTGGTACTAATGTTGGAGGGTAGTCCCTGATCAAAGTGATCCCTGGTCAAGTTGTCCCTGGTCAGAAAAAGGTTGGGAGCCACTGATCTAGACCGTCATAGATAGGACAAAGGGTCCTATCTGCCCTCTACCGATACCCACATTGCATAAATATAGTGCTACATTTCACTTCAGCTGCCACCACCACTTCCTGTGGAAGATGGGATGGGGCTATAGTTTGGTGAACAGGCAGTGGATCCTAAATGGCCTTCCCTCATCTGGTAATCCTGTTGGATGTTGCTGTGGCAGTTATAGTGCAATCATAGCACCATACTTGTGTGAATGAGCCCCTGATTTTTCTGTTTGTCCCTGGAAGAAAGGGTTTTTCTCCTTCTGCAATCAGCACAGAAAATGAGTAATCAGATTCCTGCTGGGGATATATTGGTTCTGAGGCCCCTTATACACTGCCATATAATCCAGATTATAAAATCAAATAAAACACATTACCTGCTTTGAAGTGGATTATATGAGTCTACACTGCCATATAATCCAGCTCAAAGCAGATAATCTGGATTTTTTATGGCAGTGTAGAGGAGACCTTAGTGGCTGTTTTTAGAAGGAAAGCTCATGACTAGGTCGGGTGGAAAGGTTTGAGACTAATCTGTGGTGCTTCTGATAGAATTGTGACTGATTTGTGAATATTGTAATTATACTTGACCTTCCACATTTGTGTGTTTGATTATTCGTGAGTTTGTAGATGCCTCTTAACCAGCTTGCCCTCCTCCTCCTCTCTATTTTTTATCCTTCCAACAGCAGGATGGGTTGGAAAGGGATTGCAAATCTGAGTTATGCTGTTGAAAGAAGAAGAAATGGAAAGGAAGAGGAGTGGGGCAAGGAAATTAATTGGCTAGAATTAAAATCCGCTTGAAGTGTCCTGGTGGCAAGATGGGAAAGAGAGTGATAGGCTAGTGCTGTTGACTGTAGTCTGTATCATCTATTGGGGAGGGCTGTGTTATGTGTTAAATGTTTTGATACGGCCAAAAGGCCAATCAATAAAACGTATCTATCTATCTATTGGGGAGGGAGGATTTACTGTTTTTATATTCTTGGATCCGCCGTGGTTGGATGATATGGGGAGTTGTACAGATACACATGAAGTCGTTTCTAAGCTCAGAGGTATCAATCATTAGTTCTCTGGCTAGAACCGTGATCTTTTGGCTGTATTATATTAGTGTTGACCCTGGTTACCTAAAAGGCTTAGGAGGCCAGGCCTTCTTCCTCTGTTCTCATCAAAGACATTGTAGGCTTCCAGTGCAGCCTTTTGTTAAGACAGAAACCCTGGTGGAAGTAAGTAGAGTAGAGTAGAGTAGAGTAGAATCATAGAATCCTAAAGTTGGAAGGAACCTAGTGGGCCATCCAGTCCAACCCCATTATGCCAAGAAGCAGGAAAATCACATTCAAAGCACCCCTGACAGATGGCCATCCACCCTTTGCTCCAAAGAAGGAGCCTCCACCACACTCTGGAGCAGAGAGTTCCACTGCCGAACAGCTCTCACAGTTAGGAAGTTCTTCCTAATGTTCAGGTGGAATCTCCTTTCCTGTAGTTTGAAGCCACTTCACTGCATCCTAGTCTCAAGGGCTGTAGAAAACAAGCCTGCTCTCTCCTCCTTATGACTTGCCCTCACATTTTTATACATGGCCATCATGTCAGGTTGCAGGTTATAAACCTGAAGGGAGGGAGTGCTTCATTTTGGACCTTTGTTACGTTACTGTTGGAAATTATTTTGGCTGAAGAACAGGGAAAAAAGTGCTTCAGACAAATAAATAACCCATCTTGCATCATAGGATGTTTCCACTCTAAACAATCCACCGATTGCCATAGCTTGCAAGCCTGGGCTTGCTCTTTGTTGCTTTCAGCTTGATGTAATTTGTAAAGTCATATTCTAACTCTTGTTAGCTTCATGCTTGTACTCTGGACAGTATTGTTACACCCTGACTTCACCTGTTGAATGTGTAGCCCTTTGTTTACCAACATCTGTAGTTATATCAGGCAGTAGGGAGCCCAAGTGAGTGAGCTGCAGAATATTTCCTTACAACTTTGACTACTGAGACAAGGCCCCATCTACACTGTCATAGAATGCAGTTTGAAAGTCATATAACACAGTTCAGTTAGGGCTAGTGAAGCAGAATTCTGGCAAGGGGAACCTGGAAACTCACCTGGAAATTTACTAGACCAAGTGAAGCCCAGGCTGGCTGATGTCTAGCTTGTAGGCCTGGGCAATCCATGGTTCTAAATGGTTCTAAAGTACTTACAAAACTAAAGTTCTGGTGGTGAAAATTTCAGAACTCTAACAAAACTTTAATTAACTTTAATTTAATTATTATTTCATTATTGGTGATTTTTATGATAGAACCAATTAGAAACTGCCATTTATAATTAAATTTTGAGAGTTTTGTTAGGGTTCTGAAATTTTAACCACCAGAACTTTAGTTTTGTAAGTACTTTAGAACCATTTAGAACCATGGATAAACCAGCATATATATGACTAATAGGCATGTGCGATCCATGCTTCGAAATGGTTCTAAAGTATTTACAAAACTAAAGTTCTGGTGGTGAAAACTAGGAGGTGCTGGTGCTTTGCTTCTACAGTGTTGCTAAAGCTCTGTGGTGAAAATTTCAGAACTCTAACAAAACTTTCAAAATTTAGTTATAAATGGCAATTCCTAATTAGTTCTTCATAAAAGAATCATCAATAACGAAATAATTTTTAGAGTTCTGAAATGTTTACCACCAGAACTTTAGCAATGCTGTAGAAGCAAAGCACCAGCGCCCCCTAGTTTTCACCACCAGAGCTTTAGTTTTGTAAGTACTTTAGAATCATGGATTGCCCAAGCCTACTAGCTAGTCATTAAGAGAGCGCTTCCTGAAAGCACATGCTAGAAGTCAGCTGAACACATGTTAAACTCACGAAAACTTGAAAGAAAAACCCTTCAATTAGCCTGCAACTTGTGTTGTACAAGCAGGAAGGAAGAATTTGAGTGGTGTACCATGAAAATTCCTTGAATGTAAGCGTTTTTTGCTCATTTAATAGGACTTTTAGTGGTTTGGCCTTGACTTTTAGTATCACTTGTTTTGCACGGAGCCTCAGGGTTCTCTTCCAAAAATGGCATTGCGTTGTTAGAAAAGGCTCACTGCCTATGATGTATTGAACGCTCCTAATCTTGAATATCAATGATTGAGCAAGAGATAGATAGACGGAATGGCTCCTTAGTCTTCTCTTTTGCCATTGCTAATTAGATGCATCTAATGAGACGTTGATCAATGGATTTTGCATGGTTGTTACATGATGTTTTAAGTACAAGTGTGGACAAGCAGGTTATATTTCTATCTGTACTTTTCTGCCAGAAGTGCAGAAAAGTACATATATATATCCTGGGTATCCCCCCCCCTCCCAATGTGTTTATTTTTAGCTAAAACAACTGTTTTACAATGTCTGGAAGCCACTGGAATCAATGTTTGATTTTGGTCAGACAGTATTACCTTTCCGTGTCTGGTTTTATATGCTCCTGTAGTCACTAACAGAGAGAAGATATTGATCGCAGGGTTTTAAAAATGTGAGAAGCATGCTATTGGATAATTGCCTTGGGTTGTATGCAGTCCATTATAAGATACCTCTGTTTCTCTCCAGTTGCAGTCAGCCCTTCCATGGATCCATTGAGGGTATAGATCTTAGCCAGACAATCAAAGCTCTGAATGGGCACCCAAGTAATATATGTTTCTGAAACTCTCAAAGAGTCTTTATAACTGAGCTGAGAAAATTCTAGGAAATTCATATATACAGCCTGGACTCAATGCTCACAGAAGCTTTATAGAGCCAGCTTCAGGGTTCATTTCCAGAAAAACTTGCAATTAGCTGAAATATTTATTTATTTATTTATTTATTTCAACTATTTGTACCCCCGGAGGGGGACTCAGAGCGGCTCACAGCCGGCAATGATTCGATGCCCCTGCATACAACATAATAAAATACAGTAATTACATACAGGTAAAAACATGAAATCAATTCAAATTAAAATCTGTTATAAAATATTACTGACTGGTTGACCTTATCTAAACCAAATTCTGTGATCAGTGACTCAATCGGAAACTTGTCCATAGTCCATTTTCTATAGCATTGTCATCATTGTCATTGTCAGCATGCTACATGAAAGCCTTGTCCCACAACCACGTTTTCAACTTCTTTCTGAAGGAAAGGAGGGATGTAGATGACCTAATTTCACTGGGGAGTGAGTTCCATAGGTGGGGGGCCACCACCGAGAAGGCCCTGTCCCTCGTCCCCGTCAAGTGCATTTGTGACAGAGGCGGGGTCGAGAGCAGGGCCTCCCCAGAAGATCTTAAACTCCGAGATGGGACATAGTCGAATCTGGAACAATGACGTCGAATCTGGATCACGCTTGGATGATGAGGCGATCGGGGGTGGGTTTTGTGATTATGGTATATTGATGTTTGTCTATTAGCTAGTAATGGAAATGTGTAATTTAACTGTTGTGGTATATTAATTATTGCTGTTTTTATTGTCTTTGTTGTTTGCTGTCTGGAAACCGCTGTGAGTCGCCCTCGGGCTTGAGATACAGCGGTATACAAGAATAGTAAATAAATAAATAAATAAATAAATAAATAAATAGTGGGAGATACGTTCAGACAATAACACAGAACTAGGATGTCACCAGTCACCCCCAACCTATTGCTTCAAATGTCTGTATCCTGGCTTGACATTTCAGTCTTCCCCATTTTTAATAAAAATCCAGACTGGTGATATTGATTAATGAAGGGTTGAGAACCCCTCTCCTTTCTGATGTTGGAGAGGTAGCGGGACATAGGGTCCATCTGAGCTGCAGATTTAATGCAGTTTGACACCACATTGCCATGGCACAGTGCAATGGAATCGTGATAATTGTAGTTTTACATTACCTTTTGCTTCATCTGCCAAAGGGTTCTGGTTCCTTACCAAACTTCAAATCTCAGGGTTCTATAGCATTGAGCCATGACTGTTAAAGTGGTATCAAATGTCAGTAATTCTACAGGGTAGATGCATTCATTAAGAAGCATTCCATAATATGCCTGTAGAATTGGTTTACAGCTATCCTCACTCCTTCTGCTGGCTTTTTATTTGAATAATCTGGTATTAACTGAGGACCCTTCCAGACAGGCCTTATATCCCAGTATCTAATCCCAGGTTTTCTTCTTTAAACTGGATTGTATGCATCCGCACTGACAAATAATCTGGGATAAACAGAAAACCTGGGAGCAGATCCTGGGATATATGGCCTGTTTGGAAGGGCCCTGAGTGACTGGGCAAAAAAATCTGGAATGCATGTGGCACACTTGTATTGTCCTATTTTTAAATTTATTTGAATTACTTACTTAGGCGATCTCTCATAGTCTGAGGATGATGGTCCTCCAAGTGTAATATCCTGCCGGTGGGTCCGTAGGTGACTATTCTTGATCTGCATCTTCTCCCACAGTGAGGGCATCGGTTTCCAGGTGGAAGGCAGTCCCGGTTGGGGTTGGCTTGACATGCATTCTTCTTGTCACGTTTCTCTCTTTCGTCCTCCATTCGTGCCTTTTCAAATTCTGCAGCACTGCTGGTCACAGCTGACCTCCCAATAGAGTGCTCAATGGCCAGGGCTTCCCAGTTCTCAGTGTCTATGCCAGAGTTTTTAAGGTTGGCTTTGAGCCCGTCTTTAAATTTTTTTTCCTGTCCTCCAACATTCCGCTTTCCGTTCTTGAGCTCGGAATAGAGCAACTGTTTTGGGAGACGGTGGTAGGGCATCCGGACAACATGGCCGGTCCAGAGTTGATGGCGGAGGACCATCACTTCAGTGCTGGCGGTCTTTGCTTCTTCCAGCATGCTGACATTTGTCCGCTTATCTTCTCAAGAGATTTGTAGGATTTTCAGGAGGCAGCACTGATGGAATCATTCCAGGACTTGCATGTGACGTCTGTAGACAGTCCATGTTTCGCAGGCATATAGCAGGGTTGGGAGAACAATAGCTTTATAAACAAGCACCTTGGTATCCCTACGGATGTCCTGGTCCTCAAACACTCTCTGCTTCATTCAGAAAAATGCTGCACTTGCAGAGCTCAGGAGATGTTGAATTTCAGTGTCAATGTTGACTTTTGTGGAGAGGTGGCTGCCAAGGTAGCGGAAAGGGTCAACATTTTCTAATATCTCATTTAGTTGTATTTCTGGCATTGGAGAGAGATTGGCTGGTGACTGCTGGAAGAGCACTTTGGTTTTCTCGATTTTAATGACAGGCCAAGCTTCTCGTATGCTTCTGCAAAGACTGGCTTGTAGGTCTTCTTCTGAATTGAGTTTTCATGGGGATGGTAGAGAAATGCTAGTTTTCTGGAGAGTTACTTTGCAAAGGAAGGTTAAGGGGCCATTCCCCTCAAGTGGCAGCCTATGAGTCCTGCCACATCTCTTTTGAGAGACTGGGAAAACCACTTTCCTGGGACAAGATTCTGGGAGTTAACATGTGGAAAATTAACTTTTCCAAATCTCTCATCCTCTTACAATCTCTCTGACTGCCTGGTAGTAAGGGGAGAAAGAAAGACCCTCCCAAAAATCCCATTGACCCAAGTACCTCTCAAGCAACCCTGAGCTACTTTCTAAAGGAAGTTCACAAAATATCTCTTGACGGAGGGTTGCTGAGCCAAATTCACCACCCTGTGCTCAGTGCTCAGGTGTCCTGACAAGCCCAGGAGATGGATTAATTCTATTCTGTATATCATTGAAGAATTGGGAGCTAAATTCTGTCTGACAGATTGACTTTCACATTCTTCAAAGGGGGTGTAGCTGAGAACAGCTTTGCTGTAAAAGCCAACCACCTTTGTAATCATAAATAGTGACTTTAAAGCTTTGGGTGGGGAGCTGAAGCTGCTTTAATGTTAAATATCCTGTCCAACTGCCTCTTACAAGTCTGAGTGTCACTAAGATAATCCCAGGAAGAGAGGAAGCCTTGCTTCCCACTGACAGAGAATTAATAACAGAGCTCAGGTAAAGATAATAGAGTTGTTGGGTGCCAGAAGACATGGCCCAGCTGCCTTGAACAACCTGTGAGGTTTGGTTCACTGAAGCTTTGTAGGGAGAATGCTGGTGCAAAATGTACTTAAAGAGTGTATGAGCGTTTCTGAAAACAAGTCTGTGTGCTATCTCGGAATGGTTATGTCCCCTTTTTTACAGCAACTTAAGTTAGGTGTCCCCAACCTGGTGCCTTCCCAAAATTTGGGACTACAATCTTCTTTATCCCCAGCCATTATTAGATGGACAATTATGATCTAGAGTTTAAAGACAGCCACTACTAACTTGTAGCATTTCTAGAAAAAAATCCATGCCCTAATAGCAGCAGTTCTTTATGTCCCTCCTCACTTTATCATGGGCTACATACTGTGCATATCGCATATAGTCCTCCTGGGAGTGTTATCTCACCTTACTTCAGCCAGCAGGACTGAAGATCGATAGATCAGAGGCTCGAATCCGGGGAGAGCGCAGATAAGCTCCTTCTGTCAGCTCCAGCTCCCCATGCGGGACATGAGAGAAGCCTCCCACAAGGATGGTAAAACATCAAAACATCCGGGCATTCTCTGGGCAACATCCTTGCAGACGGCCAATTCTCTCACACCAGAAGCAACTTGCAGTTTCTCAAGTCACTCCTGACACGAAGAGAAAAAAAAAGGTGATCTCTTGTATGACTGCCTTCCAAGTTCTTTTTTAAAAAAATAGTATTTATTCAGTTTTAAACATATATAGAATAAAATGGAAAATAGATTGATTGAACAAAGATTTATACACATAACCCAAGTGTTGGGACTAAGCCTGTGATTGAACCCAACCCTGTGCTTGAACCTGTGAATGTGTTTCAGTCTTCTGATGTTTCTGTGTCTGATGTGGGTAATGAGGAGGGAAATCAGTCCCCTGTTGCTTCTGATGTGGGGAATGCTGGGACTGACTCTAAGGTGCAAGATGGAGACACTTTGGTCAATGGGTTTCATGCAGACACTGACAGAGAGGTTTCAGTGCAAAGGGCAGATTCTCATGAGAATGTTTCTGTCAGGCCTTGGGAGAAAGGTATACTCCCTCCGCCTGTGAGCTCTCCAGATTCTAGTTTAGAAAACAGTCTGACACCTGCTAAGTTAATGAGGAGTCAGATAAGCAGAATTGGCAGCTGGAGATTAGCCAGAATCAACAAGAGGCCCAATGTTTACGTAGATCTGAAAGAATTCGTCAATTAAAGTCAAAGACTGGGGGAAAACAAAACCAGTTTTTGGGATTTAAGGTTTGCCTGTAGAAAATTCTTGTCAGATCAGGCATCGTTTGGAAACCAAGTTCTTGTGCCATGGAAGTCTTGTTCAAGGGATCTTGTTTCTGTGGAGTTTTTTAGCCTTTAGGATTGTCTTTGCATCCTGCTTGATTCCTGTCTGGATTAATGCTGTCTTGGATTGCCTGTATTTCTTGTGTGGACATTACTTTAGGTAACTACTGTTTATGGACTAATACTTTTTGAAACCTTCTGATTATCTTACAAGCATTTATTTCTTCTGGCTATTTACTAAGCTTTAATAAAAGAAGATTTGATTCTTCACTCTTTGTGTTTAAAGTCAGAAGGCTTCTTCTGGACCTGGAGCGCAACACCAAACAACAACAAGCATACTTAAAGCCCCCATTCCCAAACCCTTGGAAGACACCTGTGCATGTCTTTTTAATGTGTGGAGGTCTGTACAGTGTACAGCCGATCAACACACAGTCTTCACAGAGTGAGGGTCCCAACCAGTGATGACAGTGGTTTATCAATCTTTTTCAGCCTTCTTCCGCCTTCACATTCGTTGTAACATGCACCATGTTATTTTCCGCCTCACCCACCATTGAGGATTGTGCTTGGTCTGGAACCTCCCCTGGACTGCTCCCCCTCCCCCTCGTGATCAGAAAAGATCCATTTAGTCAATAAGATTTAGCTATATGTACCCAACAGTTGACTGAATGGGTCTACTCTACTTGAGACAAAACACGTCAACATTCGCAGCTTCATTGGAACATGCAAGCCTCCTCACCACGACAAGGTGACAACCCATTGAGGGGGATTATTTATTTATTTAAACAATTTATACTCTGTCCTTCTCACCCCGAAGGGGACTCAGGGTGGAGCACAACATACAAACGGCAAACATTCAATGCCGGGACATGAATTCATTATATGCATACATAAACATTAAAAACATTTGTCTCAACATTAAAACACACTGTTTAAAACCATCTTGATCTCTCTATTGTATATTTCATGAGTGTTTCGGTACCTTTCCCTGATTTCTCTATTGTGCCTGAAGAATGGGATGTGGTGAAGGGCAAAAGTTCAATGAGAAAATACACAAATTTGGATGCAATTATTTCAGACCCTGGATTTTAACCACTGATAGTCAGCACTGTTATCTGTCAGTTAATGAGAACTCTAGGAATACGTAAAACATCTTCAATTGCTTTGAGCATCAAGATGAAAAATCACTGGCAAACTACACACTAATGCCATATTTCAGGACAGTAGTTGATAACACGGCTGAAGAAAGTGTTTTGTGTGTGTGTGTGTGTGTGTGTCACATTTCACAGCCATTGACTAAGCTGGATGTCACTTAGGTGAACTGCCCCCCTCCCAAAAGCCCACACTTTTCCAGACTGTAGTGATGTATACTCTGTAATTCAGGAAATGTAGACCTTTGTCCTCATTGACTATGTCCCTAAAGACTGCACTTTCAAGAAATACTTCTTACCATTTTTTAAAAAAGCATATTCAACAAATTTGTGTAGAGACAGAAATATGTAGCAACAGGATTTTTTTTAACTGTGCATGTGTTTTAAAAATTAAAATCATGGGAATTAAAACCTCCCAAACTTCAGTATGATTAGGGAACTTGAGTTACTGTTATGTAGGCCGGCACATCTCTGGCTATCTGATAAAGTGGACAGACAATTTTCCCCCTCCAAAGTGCTGTAAACTGATGGCATATTTATGCCTATGGGCTACAGCTGTATTTTTTTCTTTCCTTCTTGGAAATTCAATTGTGGACTGGAAGCAAAGGCTGACAGATCAGTACCAGTTCATGGATCACCACTTTATGTTTTAGACAGTGGCAAACTGGAAGAGATGTATCTTCTTGTAAATAAGTCACTTCTCAGAAATCTTTAGCAGTGAAAGCTCTGAAAATGAAGCACTTTAAAGACTCTGAAAGAGTGAGTGCAAATTCACAGTAGTACTGAAGTAAGTGTGATTGTGTGTTTTCATGAAGTAGCAGTCAGGCTAGATCTACACTGCCATATAATCCAGATTATCAAATCAGATAGTCCACATGATCTGCTTTGAACTGGATTATAGGAGGGCCCTTCCAGACAGCCCTATATCCCAGAATATCAAGGCAGAAAATCCTATAATATCTGCTTTGAATTAGTTATCTGAGTCCAGATAATGTGGGATTTTCTGCCTTGATATTCTGGGATATAGGGCTGTCTGGAAGGGCCCTGAGTCTACCCTGCCATATAATCTAGTTCAAAGTAGATAATCTGGTTTGTATATGTCAGTGTCAGACATGGGGTCTCTGGATGGTTTGGACAAAAGTTTTGCATCTGCTTTCAAGTCCTTTTGCTTAAACTATGATTGAACCAGAAAGTCTCCCATTAACCTGATTTGGACAAGGTAAAGGAACTCTATACTGTCTATTTCCTTGATGGGTTAGATCAGATATAGATTGGGAGAGTCTAAGGCCCCATTTACATCGCCATATAAAATCCAGATTATCTACTTTGAATTGGATTTTATGGTAGTGTAGACTCACATAATCCAATTCAGAGCAGATAATGTGGATTTTATATGGCAGTGTAAATAGGGCCTAAAACTCTTAGAGACTATCAAAACAGCAAGTTTTAACTATACCAGAGAAGCCCCTCTACATATAAGAAGTCCTTTGTCTATAGCAGTGGTTCCCAACCTTTTTTTTTTTGACCAGGGACCCCTTTGACCGGAGACAACTTTGACCAGGGAACACTTGACCAGGTACCACTTTGACTAGGGACCACTCTCCAAAATTAGTACCAAAAAGGTTAAAAATCAGTTTTTGGTCAACTTTAGACCAAACTTTAGAGGAGGGCTTTTGGTAGGGTTTGGGGTTATGATTCAGAAAATGTCATTGGGTAGACCGCATCAGCTCTAGTTTCTGATACAGAACATATGCCATGGAGGAGGCTCGTGTATCAGATTTTTATCCTCGGAGCCCACTGGTGGTTTGCGGCCCATGGGTTAAGAACTATGGGTCTACAGGTGGGTGCCTCTCTGCAGCTATGCTTGTGAAGTGACCATGAGGTGCTTTGTCAAAGATCCAGAGTTCTTCCTGAACCATAGGATCAGGTAGTTTCTGAGAGTCACAGAAATGCCTGGAATTCTGAGTTCACTCTGAAAAAGAAATTATCAAATGGAGATGTGACATGTTAATTGTTGATTCCCTGGTTTCTTTGCACCTTAATAATGGGAGAGACCAAGTAGCAGCATAGGGACCAAAGTATCACAATATTGCCTGGCTTAAGTGATTGTTTGAGTTTGTTTAGATTTATTTTGAAGCCTGAGAAGGATTCATACTTGATGTTTTGTTAAAATAGTCTTAAAAGCTTTTAGCTTGTATATTTTCTTCACTTCACAGCAAGGCTGTGTAGATATGACTTCTCGGGCCATGTATAGCCCTAAGGCTGTTTTGGCAACACCATCAAACCCACTCCCTCAAAGTAGAATCATAGTGCTATCATTCAGTAGCTTGAAAGGGCTCAAGACTGAACTCTCCTTAAGCCAGTGATTCTCAACCTTCCTTAACACAGTTCCTCATGTTGTGGTGACCCCCAACCACAACATTATTTTTGTTGCTACTTCATAACTGTAATTTTGCTACTGTTATGAATCGTAATGCAGATATCGGATATGCAGGATTCACTGGAACAAATTTGGCACAAAAACCCGATACACCCAAAATCGAATACTGGTGGGGTTGGGGAAAGGGGATTGATTTTGTCATTTGGGGGTTGTAGTGGCTGGGATTTATAGCTCATATACAATCAAAGAGAATTCTGAACTCCACCAACGATGGCATTGAACCAAACTTGGCACACAGAACTCCCATGACCAACAGAAAATGCTGGAAGGGTTTGGTGGGCATTGACCTTGAGTTTTGGAGTTTTAGTTCTCCTACATCCAGAGATTACTGTGGACTCAAACAATAATAGATCTGAACCAAACTTGGCACAAATACTAAATATGCCAAAATGTGAACACTGGTGGAGTTTGGGGAAAATAGACCTTGACATATGGGAGTTGTAGTTGCTGGGATTTATAGTTCACCTACAAACAAAGAGCATTCTGAACCCCACCAATGATAGAATTGGGCCAAGTTTCCCACACAGAACCCCCATGCCTTGAAGGGATTTGCCGGTGCAAGCCTCCCTCCAGCCTCACACACACACTCTCGCTCGCACATGCGCACCACACTGCCATGTGCAGAGCACATCTGTTCTCCCTTCCACACTTGGAGAGCCCTCCAGCCAATCACAGCAGAGGAGGGCTTTTTGTGGGAGGATTCACGATCTGTTTCCAAAAAAGGAAGAGAAAGACAGGTGGAAAGCTGTTCAGCCTTTTCTGTCAAAGGGGTTCCTAAGACCATCAGAAATATATACCTTTGGAAACCCCTCTGAAAGACTCTCATGATCTCCCCAGGGGTCCCAACTCTCAGGTTGAGAAACACTGCCTTAAGCTTTTCATTGATTTGGGATGAGAGGTGGTAAGGCATTACCCTTATGACAAGCAACATCAGAAGAAAATATGTAAAATGGGAAAGAGTTGAATATTTACAGCAGAACAAATTAAACTGTGCAAACACGTTCAGCTTGCACAGTTTGTCAATGAATCTGAATTGTTAAGAATCTAGGCCCTAGAACAGGGGTCCTCAAACTACGGCCCAGGGGCCAGATACGGCCCTCCAAGGACATTTAACCGGCCCTCATTCAGGGTCAACCTAAGTCTGAAATGACTTGAGAGCACACACAACAACAACCCTATCTTATCAGCCATAAGCAGGCCCACACTTCCCATTGATATACTAATAAGTTTATGTTTGTTAAGATTGTTCTTCATTTTACTTATTGTATTATTTTAAGAGGTTTTTTTTGTACTACAAATAAGATATTGCAGTGTGCATAGGAATTCATTCATTGTATTGTCGAAGGCTTTCATGGCCGGAATCCCTGGACTGTTGTAGGTTTTTCAGGCTGTATGGCCATGTTCTAGAAGCATTCTCTCCTGACGTTTCATCTGCATCTATGGCAGGCATCCTCAGAGGTTGAGACGGTGGTCAGGGGAGCTTTTGCACAATTAAAACCTCTGCGCCAGCTGCGCCAGCTGTGCCCATACCTTGGGAAGTCTGACTTGGCCACGTTGGTCCACGCTTTGGTTGCATCCCGTTTAGATTACTGCACGCTCTCTACATGGGGTTGCCTCTGAAGACTGCCCGGAAGCTGCAGTTAGTCCAGCACTCGGCAGCCAGACTACTAACGGGTACTGGGTACAGGGAGCACACCACTCCGCTGTTACACCAGCTCCACTGGCTGCCAATTAGCTTCCGAGCATAATTCAAAGTGCTGGTGTTAACCTATAAAGCCCTAAACGACTCCGGCCCTGTTTACCTCTCCGAACGTATTCTCCCCTATGAACCATCAAGATTATTAAGATCATCTGGAGAGGCCCTGCTCTCGGTCCCACCGGCCTCGCAAGCGCGTCTGGTGGGGACGAGGGACAGGGCCTTCTCGGTGGTGGCCCCTCGACTCTGGAACTCTCTCCCACTGGAGATCAGAACCGCCCTTCTATCCTGACATTTAGAAGCAGGTGAAGACGTGGTTATGGAGACAGGCATTTGACGAGTGAGCCAACACCCTGAGATATGGATGGAGGATGATGAACTCTGATTTTAGTGGGACGACTGACCATTGTATTTATTGAATGTAATTGATGTTTTAATGTTTTATTGTAATTTGAAGTATGATGTTTTATTGACTGTATGCGATATTATGGTTGGAAAGCGGTCTGAGTCCCTCAAGAGAGGTGAGAAGGCCGGTATATAAAACTTTTAAATAAATAAATAATAAATAAATAGATGCAGGTGAAACATCAGGAGAGAATGCTTCTAGAACATGGCTATACAGCCTGAAAAACCTACAACTCAGAATTAATTCATGGTTTTTTAAAAATTATAATCCGGCCCTCCAACAGCTTGAGGGACTGTGACCCTCTGTTTTAAAATTGTGAGGACCCCTGCCCTAGAAGATGATGGTGGTCATGGTTTGGAATGAGTTGCACATATCCTTGATGAAGGGATGGTGCAAATTATTGTGTAAGAAGTAAAACCATCATTTCAACAGACAAGATAACATAGTCTTTGTAGACGTGTTGCAATGAGGAGTGCTGAATCACTGGAATTTTCCGTGTGTGTCAGTCCTTTGCTTTGGCAGATCTAAGTTTCATTTTGAAAGAGGCCAGTAAGAGCTGTGCACTCTCTCTTCCGCTCTTTGAGGAGGAGGAGTTGGATGTGGCTTCATTCTCCAAGGTTGTAGAGTCTGCTTGGAGAAACTGTCTAGAATTTCAGGCTATTCATTCTGTAATAAGAGTTCTGGCGGGATTATCTGGAGACTACAGTATTTTGAAATAAAGGAGGTTCCTTTAAAACTGGGAAAGTCTATTAAATATGGGTTTAGGCCATTTTGCTTGCACCACAGCCGCTGTTCCTGGAAATATCTTTTTTTCTTGTCTTCAGCATTTTAAGTAGTGAAAGAATAAAGCAAGAGTAACACTTTTGCAACTGTTGACAGAAACTTGACAAAACCTTTTGCCCTTAAGGCAGAAATTATGAAAAAACAAGATATTTGTGCCAGTTCCTAGGCCTGCCTGATGCTGGCTGTATTCCCCATTCTGTTAAAGTCCTCTGGTGTTTACCAGAGCTTGAGAATGTTGTTTTTTTTCTTTTGGCTTTGCCTACCAGAATCCCCTAATTGGGGTTATATACAATATTCTTCAAGAAACCAATCTAAATGCTGACCTCATGATCTGAGTCCTGGGTCATGCTTTGAGTGGGAAACAGAGGTAGTTTATTCAAAAAGTTCCAGGAAACTTGCAGAAATACTTCCAAGGTTTTGGCTAGATTGTAGCAAAACTCAGTATCTTGGGAAATCTGATCATCCACTTGTCCTTTTTTCTCCAACGTATTTGTATTCTGCCCTCTTAAAAGACTTTGATAAACATTTTTTGGGAGGCAGAGAGGAGAGAACGATTATGACAGCATTTCATGTAATCACACATTACATGATGTAACACAATGTTTGTCCCTGGGTTATGAATGTCATTTCCTAATTGGTTCTGTCATAAAAACTTGGAAAAAGTTTATTAAATGGCAAAAACTTTGTTTTTGTCGAAGGCTTTCATGGCTGGAATCACTGGGTTGTTGTAGGTTTTTTCGGGCTATATGGCCATGGTCTAGAGGCATTCTCTCCTGACGTTTCGCCTGCATCTGTGGCAAGCATCCTCAGAGGTAGTGAGGTCTGTTGGAACTAGGAAAAAGGGTTTATATATCTGTGGAATGACCAGGGTGGGACAAAGGACTCTTGTCTGCTGGAGCTAGGTGTGAATGTTTCAACTGACCACCTTGATTAGCATTTGATTGCCTGGCAGTGCCTGGAGCAAACTTTTGTTGAGAAGTTATTAGATGTCCTTGTTTGTTTCCTCTCTGTTGTGCTGTTGTAATTTTAGTTGGTAGCCAGATTTTGTTCATTTTCATGGTTTCCTCCTTTCTGTTGAAATTGTCCACATGCTTGTGTATTTCAATGGCTTCTCTGTGTAGTCTGTCATGGTGGTTGTGAAAACTTTGTTTTTGTGGGACGCCCTGCAGCACATTTTGCTATAATTTTTCAATGAATATCTCATTGAGTCTCAGCCAATTCGACATTTATTTGTTTCATTTATACGCCGCTTTTCATTTTGTGGCTTTGTGGCAACCACAAAGATGGAGTTTCTGGAATAGAACAATGACTTTCAAAGTAAGTACCACACAATTAAACAGGAATAACACTTTTAAACTAGGATCCCCCCCCCCAATTTTGTTACATAATGTAACTTTTACCTTAGTTTGCTTTGCAGTTAACTTATCAGGACAAGACAAAACATCCTGTATTTCTACCAACCCAAAGTTATAATCGACTTTAGGCTTTGGGATTTCTAAATGTTGTGGCAAAAAGAGGTGCCAATCCAAATGTGATACATGAAATAGTCACAGTCCATGCCCATTTTAAGATAAACATCATGTGATGACTTTTTTTGCCTGATTTCATTGATTCTTTTAAGTATTTACATAATTAAATCATGGGAATGACTGTTTTTAAAGAGTAGGATAACGTATTTTAAAGATAAACATTTCTGGCAAGAGACTACAAAATTGCAGTACTGTACAAAACAGAGGGCTTGTCTGAGACAACCCAGCGGGCAAAAGAACGGCTGCCTTGTGCAGAGGGGTTGGGGTCTCTTAAGCTCCTTAGTTCTCAGTCCCCTTAGCTGTTTGGCTTGAAATGTAGCACAGAAGAGTAAAGAGGCATTGGTCCTTTGGCATCGTGGTACAAACAGTAACAGCCTAGCTCTAAATCCCCCTTCTTACATAATGAACACAGGGCTTAATAAGGTACACGGCCATAACAGCTTGTTTACATGGCTTTATTGAATGTATTTGGAGGAGGATGATAAGGATGTATGGAAGGATATTAATTTCAGATTCTTATCTCGTCTCTGAAATGCAATAGAATTGATTAACATTGTTGCCAGACATAATATTCGATTCTGACCCGGTATTTCCAGTTTGGATTTTGTCCTGTTCGTCTCTTTAAAGAAGCATATGTTTTCTAATTTTATCTCTTCCTCTCAGGGTGATGGTTGTTGTTGTTGTTGCTGCTGTTATCATTATTATTATTATTGGCTTCTAATGCAAGGTCACCTCAAAATTCAAGATTGAAAAACATACAGTCCTCTAGATGCTGTTGAATTGCAAGACCACAAAACTTCACTAAATGCTCTGCTGGCTAGGGGTACTGGGACCTGCTAGTCAACAACATCTAGAGGACTGTGAGATTCCCACCCTTAGTCTAAAAGCAGCTGTCAATTTGGGCCTAACTACAGTGTCATGTTTTCAATTATTGTTTATTACTCCTTGGTATTTGCCTTCAAGTAATTTCTGACATATTGTGACTCTCAACATGACACTATCACAGGGTTTTCTTTGCAGAATTTGTTCACAGGGGGTTTGTTTTTGCCTTTGCCTGATGCTGAGAGACTATGGTTTGCCCAAGGTCACCCAGTACATATCTAGTACACCTAGTACATAATTCAAAACCTGGTATCCTAGTGTCCCAGTCCAGCACTCAAGCCACTCTACTACTCTGACTCACTATGTTTATTGCTATGTTTTATGACAGTTCTTAACATATGTTATTGGGCTCTGTTTTGAGCTTACATTTTGTTTTATATGCTATTGGTTTTATCTTGTATTGTATTGTGTGTTTATTTTATGTGTTGTTTTAGGCACATTGTGCCATATGTAAGCTGCCCTGAGTCCCTTCAGGGAGAGGGATGCGGGGTACAAAAATAAAGTTGTTGTTGTTGTTGTTGCTGTTGTTGTTGGCTACCTTGAATGTAGTATGTGGAGAAGGGAAAAGTATACTTTCCTCCTTCCCAACCCCAGTCAGAACAGAAATTACTCTGCTATATGCCTAAGGTCTTTGTAGAAGAGGAATTTGTTCTTTTGGTGCCAAGTGGATGGGTATATTTATATTTCTTACTAAAGCTTCAAATCTCGCACTATCTGTTCTGCTTTTGGGGTAGGTTATGTATTTAAGTTTGGGTTTGCTTGTTTGTGGTCAAATAATTCAGTTGCACACCTCCTTTGAAGTCTTTTATGGAAGCATGGAGGAAAACGTGACTAAATGAACCCAGACAACAGCTACCCAGTTGTTTTTATTTTCTTCCTCTGGACGAAGATATCTCTAATGTCAGTCGTTAGGCTTATGTCATCATTCTACTCCTGTGTTGTCTCCAAATTTGTTTCCCTTTCTCTAAATGGCAGTTCATCAGTTAAATCTTTTTTGGTTTCAGTGATAACAACTGTCAGTTCTGGAAAACTAAATTGGAACAGTGTAGATTCAAATTATTTCATATCCCAGAAAACAGTGTCCTCATACTGCACATAAACAAGTGGTTGTTTTCCAGATGGACACATTGTCAGGGTGATTGCGGTCACCTCATTGGGAAAGGGCTGCTATGTTGGCAAAGGCCTACCTTTGTACTCATTCCTAGGACCAGAACATGATGCTAAGGGCTGCCAGAGATTGTGAAATGATGACCCTCTTGTTTGGCTTTGAATACAGCTTTTTGGACTGGGGAGAAAGGGGGAGGGTGCATTATGGGATGTTGTAAGGGTCAGCCACAGTTTATTTAGCAGTAGAGAGCTTGAGGGATTCTGGGATCTCAAAAGAATGATTACTAGAAGTTTAGACTGAGGAAGAGCTAGCATGGACTTCATTCAAAGTTTTTAGATGTCAGAGTTTGGAGTTTATTTTTTCTATTCTGCAACTTTCCAAAGACCCAATCAGGAGATGTTGAGGCAGTTGTTTTTGTAAAATGACTCTTTAAGTTTCCCAGTTTGTTTCTCCATTCCAAGAAGAACATTCTCCTTTCTTTTTTAAATTGTTGAATGTAGTTGTATAACGTCAATTCAAGCAAATTTACTCAGATAATTTGCCATTCCCCTGGCAGTGTGGTGGAGGCTTGTAGACAGAGGCTGGATGGCCATCTGTCGGGGGTGCTTTGGATGCGATTTTCCTGCTTCTTGACAGGGGGTTGGACTGGATGACCCACGAGGTCTCTTCCAACTTTATGATTCTATAAACTCATATCAAAAAGGAACTATTCCCTTCTCTAAGTAGTGTGGCAAAAGGAGAGAGCTTAATCTGTCCTCGGAAAACCTAAAAGAAGCAATGGCCACCCAACTCTGTCTGCCGTAGTGATGTTTCTAGACTTATTAAATTTCTGGGTGGGCAAATGATGGCCGTAGCCAAGGACAGCTGGCTGTCTTGAGGTAGCACTAATGCTTTTTCCTTTCTGCAGAATGACTCATGTCTTATCAAAATCCATAACTTTGACCAATACCTGCCCTTGACTTACACATAAGTATATATACTATATTGTCATGTTTAATGCTTACCGGAAGCCAGTTATTTTCCCACATAGTTGAGTCTTCTACTTAGAAGAGTGTCCTTTTAACTTACTGTGTCTGATGAAAGGGTCATGAATTCATAAAGAAGTGTAGATTTCAGGGCTCCATGGACTAGAGTTCATGACACTGAACAATAAGTCCCATGACCTCGTCTTCTGAAATTGCCCCCCTGAAAAGGACTGGACAAATATCTCAGAAGGTTACCAGGATGAATGGTATCAAAAGCAGTAAAGGTCAGCAGAACCGACAGGGGTGTCCACACTGTTCAGTCCCTTACATAGTTCTTCTTTGTGACCAGGGCAGTCTCTGTCCTTGGTTATACATTTTTATAGCGGCCTCCCTCACGTCTCAAGACCTGCCGCTATGAATCATATATTCTTGAAGGTGCCTCTGTTACAGGAAAGGAATTTTTGCCTGAAGGTATGTATGCATTGTTCTTCCTCTTGCCTTTACAAAATCTGAAGGAGGAGGAAAGCAAGCATAATTATTAACTGTGAAGAGATAGGTAGTATTTTGAAAGCTGGGAACAGGTGGCAAACAACGTACAATGGCCGGTCCACAACCAAAGTCCTGCAAAAATTTTGGGAGTCCTCCATTCAGGACTTGCAAGAAGGTGTGGTGGACCCCATGGAGCCGGAACCCTATTGATTTCTAACAAAATGCAACAGGGTGGCAATAAAGACAAGTCTTGGCAATGGTTTGGTTGGAGCCTGATGTCCGTAGGCAATCTCTGCAAATAGTTCTCGCCCATTCCCCCTGGACTGTGTATGCTCAGCAAACAAAACCTCCCTCAGGCTGTTTGCTCAGAGCTTATAAAAACTCCCACCATTGTCACTGAGGATAAGAAGAAGTAACTCTTCTCCAAATAGAGGTGGTGATGGCCTGGGTTTAATAAATGTTATTTATTATGTGTAATTCCATTAGTGTCAAGTGAATGGCAAGGCAGGCTGCTGCCAAAGTACTGGGGATGGGTATACCTCCCCTTGTATGGGCTAAAGAGTGGTTTGCTTGACAGGAGATGCTCTCTGTTTTATTTTGTTATTTATTTCGTTCTTTAAACATTTTTATAACCCTGATTCAATTACTCTGAATGCGTATGTGCATGCAAATAAACATTTGCATGCACATACACATTCAGAATGCTTTTAAATATTTTAAAGTATATTATTATTATTATTATTATTATTATTATTATTATTATTATTATTATTATTATTGTCAACTGCAAAGGGCCATCTTACTTGGATCTGTGCGCATCATTCGAAAATACATCACATTGGGAAGTGTTCGACTTGTGATTTTTTGATACGAAATCCAGCATATAGATCTCATTTGCTGTGACATACTGTGGTTTTGTGTCAGTAAAATAATAATAATAATAATAATAATAATAATAATAATATACTTTAAAAATATTCTGCCATTCTCCCCTAGGGGACTTAAAGCGGACTACAGCATTTACATACACAGACAAACATTCAATGCCTTTTACAATCATATACAAATGAGACACACAAACACAAACAAAGGCAGAGGCTTCTCCTTTTTATTTCTGACTTCTGGAGGTGGTGCTTCATCTCTGGCGAGGTCCTCTCCTCCATTTTCAAGACGAGGAGCCTGTGTTGTAATTTCCTGATTGTGTGGCTGGCAAGATTGCTTGGAGCATCTCTTTGCCTTTTCGCACCAAAGTGGTACCTATTTATCTACTCACATTACATGTTTTCGAACTGCTAGGTTGGCAGGAACTGGAGCTGACAAACGGAACTGGAGCTGACAAAAATGTAGTACAAAATGTACTACATTTTTATTTCCTCCAAGAAATTTATGGAATTTTATATGCCTTGTTATCTTTCGCTGCCTCGCTCCCAATATTATTTTCTCCCTATGGCCCCTTATCCTGTTAAATAGTTTAAGAAAGCGTCACAGTTGTCCTTCACATTTGGCTTTCGTGGCTTAGTGGGATGGAGTGCACCTAAGTTACCCTGGCCTTATTCTGGGGCAGAGATAGGCACTAGCTAGTTAAAATCAACTGAACTATCAGTTACATTTTGAATTTTCTATTGGAATGGTGTAACTTAATTAAAATTATATTTGAGTTTAATTGAATGACTTAAGATAGAATTTCAACACTAATTTAATACTAGAATTAAGTTATTAATTAAGATACTAAATATTGAAATGAGGGAAAGTGCTGATGGGTCAGCCAGCCAATTGTATATTCTGTCTGATTCTTTACTCAGAGATTATTCTTCTTGGATTTTTGCAAAACAACTGCAATACTTTCTCTTTGTTGGTCCTTGTATATATAATTACATTGTTTAGGTCACAAGAGCTCAAGCATTCATTTTAGTCCCTGATTGGAAAATGGTAGCTAAGTATAACAAGGGCAATCTAGAAGAGTGGTCTTTTTTGCACCCAGAGAGTACTCCTATGTCTTATACAGATGCTACTCAAAGTGGTGGTCCATAGACTGGTGCCAGTCCCTAAACTGTGGGTTGCAGGTCCCTGAAACATTTTGAGGAATGAAAGTAACAATTGTAGCCAATGAATACAACTGTGTTGCTGGTCCCAGGCACACTGTTCTACACCAGACACTGCATAGAGACTTCTTGTTTTATTCCTCATCACCACTGTACTATGCATATTGATGTCCACTTTTGAAAATTGTCTGTAGTGTTTGTAGAACCAGGTCTTGCTGTTCACCCTTCTCCACTTTGGTATCTGCAAAGGCCCAAATAAAGCATCTTTAACCAAGTAGCACCAGTTACAAGCTGACAGTTGAAAGACCACATACATGCTCAGAGGAAAATGGGGATCCACTCCTCCACCTCATCCAATCCCCAGACTTAGTTAGCATAACAACAACAACAAAAACAACCTTTATTTTTAACTGGCCCCCTCTCCCCAAAGGGACTCATGGTGGCTTCCAAAGGTGAAAAATGGCAAACATTCTATGCCATGTATTGTCAAAGGCTTTCATCGCTGGAATTACTGGGTTGTTGTAGGTTTTTTCGGGCTATATGGCCATGTTCTAGAGGCATTCTCTCTTGACGTTTGCCTGCATCTATGGCAAGCATCCTCAGAGGTAGTGAGGATGCTTGCCATAGATGCAGGCAAATGTCAGGAGAGAATGCCTCTAGAACAGGAGTCCTCAAACTAAGGCCCGGGGGCCGGATACGGCCCTCCAGAGTAATTTACCCGGCCCTCACTCAGGGTCTAAGTCTGAAATGACTTGAACTAAGTCTGAAATGACTTGAAAGCACACAACAACAACAACAATCCTATCTCATCAGCCAAAAGCAGGCCCACACTTCCCATTGAAATACTAATAAGTTTATGTTTGTTAAAATTGTTCTTCATTTTAATTATTGTATTGTTTTTTGCACTACAAATAACATATGTGCAGTGTGCATAGGAATTAATTCATGTTTTTTCAAATTATAATCCAGCCCTCCAACAGTTTGAGGGACTGTGTCCTGGCCCTTGGTGTAAAAAGTTTGAGGACCCCTGCTCTAGAACATGGAACCTCACTACCTCTGAGGATGCTTGCCATAGATGCAGGCAAACATCAGGAGAGAATACCTCTAGAACATGGCCATTAGCCCAAAAAAACCTACAATAACCCATTCTATGCCATGTGCAATAACATCTCCCCCAAAAGCAAAATTTAAATATAAACAAATTAAACACCTTTTCTAAAACATGTAAATCAGTCAAACATCATAAATAACACATTGAACAGTTAAAATATCTATAAAAATATATGGCTCTTCAATAAGTTAAGGTAATCATTGTCAACACTGTGAAACAAGGTGGGATCGATGGTGAACTTCTTCCTCTTCATCGGCCAATGTATAAACATAGGTTCTTAGTTGTTTCTTGAAGGAGAGGAGTGAAGGGGCTGTTCTAATTTTCTTAAGGAGAGAGTTTCAGAGGGAAGGGGCAACCATGGAGAAGGCCCCCTCTCTTGTTCCCACCAGCTGTGCTTGGGACAGGGGTGGGACCGAGAGGAGAGCTCCCTCTGCTGATTGCAGTGTCCGAGCAAGTTTGTAGGCAATTTGTAGCATCTTTCGGGGTCAAGGCGCAATCATATCCTCTTCTCCCCTCTCCCCCCCCCCGCCCCAAATAAGGTACTACATCAAACCAAGCCTTAATTCTCCCTTGAATCCAGAATGACCAAACAGAAGCTATTACGTATATATCAGGAGATGATGTGAATGAGTAAAGAAGTCAATAGCACTAAAGTACAAGGTAGTAGGAAAAGTACTACAGTAGATAGACTCAATCAAGAAAAGTCATAATCTTGAACTTGCAGTAACTGAATGGTGGCTTGGAGGTATCTCATTCATAGGCTCACCATAATTCAATGCCAACTTGATGGCAATGAATAACAACAAAGCGGGTTTTGCAGTGGTAGGGTTCATTATCAGTGGTCGAGAGCATCCTTGACATCTGACCTTATTTCTATTTTTATTGGCCATGATTGCACATTGTTATTAGCACAAAATAATCCACTGAAGACACTTAGAAGAGATAAGATGTTTGCATTCATTTAAATAACCTAAGTTCGACATATTCTGGCTTGGGGATTCAAGATATACCCCTAGTGGGAATAATTTTAATGCATTAGAGCAAGTGCATCCCGTCATGTGTTACTGTACTGTAAATTTCATCATTATTCACAACTGACTGTGCTGGCTAAAGTGGGTGAGAATTACAACATCCAGAGGGTAACATTATTCACATCTGTATTAAGGTGGTACCTATCAGATATGTTGGATTACAACCCTTACCATCCCAATCACCGTGCTGGGTGAAGGTGATGGGAACTGAAATCCATCACATCTGGAATATATCAGGTTAAGAGTAAAGTTTCTTAAGAATGCCTCACATTCAGCCCCACCTTGGCATCTCTGGGTAAACTAAAAGTCTTTGCAGGAAGGACTTACAAAGAGGAAGACAGTAACAGTAGAGAGAAGAGCAAAGGAAAAAGTACACTTTTTGGGAGAATGGAGGAATGCAGCTGACCCCAGACTGAAGCAAACTTTCATGTCTTCTCATTCCCTTCAGTTCAGGAGCCAGGTAGGATAGTTGGAAGAGGGATCAGATGGTATGAGTGACCCACAGTCTCTCTCTTCCTCCTTCTGGCTGTTGCCAAGGGATGTAGTGGCTACTGTCAACACTATGTAACACAAATTTTGTTCCTGGGTTTTAAATGTCATTTCCCAACTGGTTTCATCATAAAAACATGGGAAAAGTTTATTAAACTGCAAAAGCCTTCTTTTTGTGTGACATCCTGCAGCACATTTTTCTATAGTTTTTCAATGACCATCTCATCAAGTCTCAACCAATTCAGCATAGTTTGTGGCAGCCACAAAAATGAAGTTTCTGGAGTAGAACAATGACTTTTAAAGTAAGTACTGCATAATTTAATAGGAAATAACACTTTTGAAGCAGGAATAGATTTTTTCCAAATTTTGTTACATAGTGATTGGAGTCTCTATCCATGCTGACTTGGTGGTGTACAAGTGATAGCGTGACCTCAGAGAGGGGTTGAGTTCAGTCAAAAGTCGTCATGAATATAGAAGAAACTGTCATGTGTAAACTTGCCCTGAGGCACTAACCATAGTGAATTACATTCTGAAATTACTCCAAACCAATTGAATGTAAATAATATATGTGTATGGGAGGTCTCTTTTCCCCCAGCTTCAAAATGTAGAACTAACTCTGAAGGCATCTAAAGTGGACAGAAGGGACTGAAAGAGAGGGGGAGAGAGAGTGGGAAGGAAGGAGAAACAAAGAACTGTTTGTAGGTTGAAGTGGACTATATTCGCACACAATGAGTGCCCCTTTTAGACACAAAAGCTGCAGCCCTCATCCCTTTGTGTATTAATTGGAACCACAAAAGCTTAATCGTATTGCTGCTTTATTTGAGTGACTAGCATTCCCCGAGAAGCGGGTGCATTTTATCCCTCCACTTTCTGGGTTGAACTGAGTCAATGTGGGTGTGACTAGAAATCATGGAATTGGCAAGTCCCAAATAAGCGAAAAGGCAGCCATCCAGGCATTTAAGCAGTTATGAGATGGCTTTAAAAGATGTATGACGTCTATGAATCATTCTGACTGATAATAAGCTCAGTTCTAAAGCTGCTGGTAATAAGCTTGGTAACAAGTTTGGGGCAATCTGTGGAATGTGGTCCCCATATTTTATTGGCTTATTGCTTTAGCAGTGTGGCTTTCATTGATTAAGATGTCACAACAGAATGCTCATTTTGTCTTGTGAAGTCTCTGGTGTTGCATTCCATGTAATGGATTCTGGGGATTTAATATAAAAACCCCCAAATGGAAGGAGACGCCTGCTAAATTGATTGCATTTGCTTGGCAGTGCTTAAAAACAAGACCACGGGAAGGAAACCCACTTTTGGTTTCCTGGTGTTGGTCTAGTGCAGGGAGGGCTAGGGAGGAGTTATCCCTTTCCAAGTGGCTGTGTTTGTCTTCTCAAGGAGGTCCACCTCACACATGGCTAACTTTGCCTAAGAAATAAAACACATGTGCAGAGTGTGAAAGGGTGTTCAGTCCCATTGCATCTTCCTCCTCTCTATGAGACACGAAACAATGCGAAGTTGTTTTAGGCCAAGAATAGACCTAATGTTACTTGTAAGTGTTTTTCAATCTTCCTAATGCTGTGACTCCTTAATATATTTCCTCATGTTGTGGTGACCCCCAACCATAACATTATTTCATTGCTACTTCATAACTGTAATTTTGCTACTGCCGTGAATTGTAATGTAAATATCTGATGTGCAGAATGTATTTTCATTCACTGGACCAAATTTGGCACAAATACCTGATACGCCCAAATACTGGTGGGGTTGTGGGGGGGTTGATTTTGTCATTTGGGAATTGTAGTTGCTGGGATTTATAGTTCACCTACAATCAAAGAGCATTCTGAACTCCACCAATGAGGAAATTGAACCAAACTTAGAACACAGAACTCCCATGACCAACAGAAAATACTGGAAGGGTTTGGTGGGCATTGACCTTGAGTTTTGGAGTTGTAGGTCTCCTACATCCAGAGAGCAGTGTGGACTCAAACAATAATAGATCTGAACCAAACTTGGCACGAATACTCAATATGCCAAAATGTGAACACTGGTGGAGTTTGGGGAAAATAGACCTTGACCTTTGGGAGGTGTAGTTTCTGGGATGTATAGATCACTGATAACCCAAAAGCCCCTTGAACCCCAACAACAGTAGAATTGGGCCAAACTTCTCACTCAGAACCCCCATGACCAACAAAAAATACTAGAGGGATTTGGGAGGAATTGACAGTGATTTACCGAAGATGTATTTGGGATTTGTAGTTATTGGGATTTATAGGAGGAGGGCTTCTGGTGGGAGGATTCATCATCTGTTTCCAAAACGGAAGAGAAGGACAGGCAAAGAGATCTTCTCTGCCAAAGGGGTTCCTAAGACCATGAGAAATATGTGTTTTCTGATGGTCTTTGGCAACCCCTCAGACACTCCCCTTGCGATCCCCCCCCCCCCAGAGGTCCCAACCCTCAGGTTGAGAAACGCTGTTCTAAGGGATAGAGACACAGTTTTCATCACACATTCACTTCTGCAGAAACAGTACACCTTGGCAGGAGAAATTGTCTGTTGAAACATCTTTCTCCACAATTAAGAACATCTCACCTAATCATATCTGGAAGCCAAAGATTGCAAAAGACTAATCTAGCCCATGCTCCAATAAATCCTGCGGCTCTCCCCCAAGTCTCTTTTATCTCAAGGTGCCAAGGATTAAACCTGGGAAGAGTTAACAGCAAATGTGCTTTCTATGGTTATCTCTATCTTTCCTGCTAGCATAAGTATTATAGAGATAATGTAGGCATGTCATTGCATCCTGCAGCTATCATGGCATTTAATTACTAGGGGAATAAATAGTTTATCCAGTTGCTTTCGTTGCCAAAATGGAGAAACCATCCATTCCTCTGCACACTAACGAGGCTAGACATTAATTGGCCTTGGTGGAATCTTGGATAGTTATGGATGATTGGAGGAATAAAAAGAAATCTCTGTTGTGGAGACTTCATTACTGGCCCTAGTTTATCTCCTCTTTGTACGGGAGGAAATGCGAAGCAGATGGAAATTTATTAATATTTAATGCAGCCTTCAATAGCAGTTAAATCACCGAGACAGATTGAGAATTCTTGCTGGAAGTCGGGTCTTCTCCAAATGGCTCCTAGGTGGCATTCAATGCTTCATGACCCTAGTGTTTGGGGTGATGACCATGAAGCCAATTCAGTGCTCAATGGAATATCTTTCCTTGACCCTTCTGTAGCAAAATGAATATATCACTGACTATTATTTTTCCTTTATTGCTTCCAGAAGGGGCTTGGGTTGTTAAACGGTGCCATTCCTTTAAAAATGTGCATAGTGTCAGCAGTGGGCTGAATGTTCTTCATTGACTTCCTGACTGTGAGAGCTGTTCAGCAGTGGAACCCTCTGCCCTGGATTGTAGTAGAGCCTCCTTCTTTGGAGGTTTTTAAGCAGCGGCTGGTTGACCATCTGTCTTTGAATGCGATTTTCCTGTTTCCTAGCAGGGGGTTGGACTGGATTTCCCACGAGATCTCTTCCAACTTTATGACTTACTGTAATGAAGACATCTGAGATCTATATAGGGCAAGAATAGAGGGACTCTTCAAATGTTTTGGGCGTCACTTCCCAGGAACCACAGCTATTTAGACAGTAGGTAGTGCATTTCTGCTGGCTGAATTTTGGTATTTTGTGCTCTTTCCAAAATGGGCGGTTAGCCAAATAGCCGTTTTCGGTCTGCATCTGAAAATGTGGCTAGATCCGGCCTATTGGCAGCAGTGGTGGGGGGCTTCCTAGGCTCCCCTTCTTGTCATTTTAGGGCTATCAGAGTGAAAATGGCCACGCTTGGAGGACATATTAACCACTGTTAGTCCACCAAGTTTAATAACGTTTGGGTCATCGTCTGATTTTTAGGAATTTATTTTCTTTTTAGAAATAAAATCCTTGAAAAAGTCCCAAAAATATATCACCCCGCAGGCTTTGGCCTGTAACTTCTCCAGGAGCAGCAGCAGGGCACCATTCCTTCCTGCCAAATGTCAAAGATGCACTTCCACATCACACAGCCCAGTGCCCCACTGTTGCACTTTCTTTACTAATAAAAAAACAGCAAGCAACTTCTTCCAAAGCTTTTGCATTTCGTGTTCTCACAAAACCTACTGGAAGAGACCACCACCACCAGTAGCAAGCAAGCATTGCCTTCTTGCTAGAAAAACACTCCTGTATGATCCAATGGGGGGGGGGGCACATTTTCAGAATGTACTAGCTGTCCCCTGCCACGCGTTGCTGTGGCCCAGTCTGTTGATCTGAAAAATAAAGAGAAAGTGGTGGTTTCTGATATATATATATAATTTCTTTTGCTTGTGCGTAAACAGTATTTCTTGTTGTTTCTTTGTCAGTGTTGAAGTAGAGATTGTCTAGTTTGCCTACTCTGGAACATGCAAGGTATCATTGTCCTTCTTTAGGAGTCTCTTTCAAATCTATGATACTATATCTGCCGTGTGTGTGTGTGAATCATATATATCTATCTACATCTCTGGCTGGATGGCTCTCTGTCAGGAGGGCTTTGATTATGTTTTCATGCTCTGCTGAAGGAAGTTGGACTGGATGGCCTTAAGTATTTTCTGTTGGTCATGGGGGTTCTGTGTGGGAAGTTTGCCCCAATTCTGTCATTCGTGGGGTTCAAATGCTCTTTGATTGTAGGTGAACTGTGAATCCCAGTGACTACAACTTCCAAATGTCAAGGTCTATTTTCCCCAAACTCCACCAGTGTTCACATTTGGGCATATTGAGTATTCGTCTAGAGTTTGGCCCAGATCCATCATTGTTTGAGTCCACAGTGCTGTCTGGATGTAGGTGAACTACAACTCCCAAACTCAAGGTCGATGCCCACCAAACCCTTTTAGTGTTTTCTGCTGGTCATGGGAGTTATGTGTGCAACGTTTGGTTCAATTCCATCGTTGATGGAGTTCAGAATGCTCTTTGATTGTAGGTGAACTATAAATCCCAGCAACTACAACTCCCAAACAAAATCCTGAAGACTGAACTGAAGCAACTCTCTAGAGCCAGGACACAAAATCAGAAATTTTTGAGTGATGGTCATTCCTTGCGTTGTGAAACATTTTGTTGCCAAATTTGGAGTGATTTCGTTCATTGGTTCTTTTGTTTTTAAGGTACTCATTATGCACAGAGCATTTTTATATATATAGATTGTGGGAAATCTATCCATGTTTTGGGGAAAAACATCTTTTGAAGCATATTATTTAGTGTTTCAGAGCAGGTCCCCAAATGCACGCACACACCCTAATCATCCATCCCGTACTTTCCCAACTCCCAGTCCCACTAATTAAAGAGAATCAAGGAAATAAAGGAAAATGAAACGATTAAATGCTAGAGAGAGGCCAAGCCAAACCAAGCCAAAAAATAAAGTTGAGAACGAGCGGCAAGGCAATCGGACTGAAGCAACTCTCTAGAGCCAGGACACAACTTAGAGCAATGGAGGTGCTCGCTGACACAGCTTGCGTAAGATATGTAATGGTGTTCTTGTATTCTGATTGGTTTAACAGGCAGGGCTCATAGGGAAACCCTGTGCGAGCAGCACACAGCAGCCTCTCCGCGTGCCGTGTGATGCCAAATAGGCAAGGAGGAGCTGTGACTGGCTGTCATGTGACTCGTTTTGGATGAAAAAACGTGGTGACTGAGCCTTTACCATTATGGCCAACCAAACAAGCCAAATTGGCTGAAGGGAACCAATCAAATTGAATCTGTGCACAAGCTCAGTGGTTAGTGATCAGATGGATTCCCAACCTTTGGACCACCAGGTATTTTGAACTTCATCTCTCCAAAATCCCAGCCAGCTTACCAGCTGTTAGGAACTATGGGAGCTGAAGTCCTAAACATCTGGAGGGCCACAAGTTCTTTGGAAGGCAGATCTGTTTTTCATTGATGAATTAAAGCTGTTATACTGCAATGACTTTGAGAACTAAGAAGTAAGGAAATTTTCCATAGTTTATCTTCCAGCTGTCACCTAGGAGAGAACACGCTCCAAAAGATGTGCTTCTTCCTGAGAGCTGCAGGGGGCACAACACCACCTGTCATTTCCTTCCTGAGATCAGTATTCACCTTCATCTCAGATGTATATGTACGCCTAACACCTTTGCCAATAAGAAAAGACACCAAATTGCCATGTTTGGAAGTAATGGCTTAAAGGGATAATACATGGGTGAGCAACCACCATGACAATTATGTTTCATAATTCAGTAATTTGCTGGGCATCACTCTTATGAAATATATAGTTAAACCATAATAATTGAAGAACCAATATTCATGGTTTAACTTACTTATGCTGAGAAAAAAAAGTTTATCTAGGAATTTGCTAGGTCTTAGCGGCAAATCTGCGGTATGTTTCCCACATTTTACCATAAAGTCTTCCTTGAAGGACCTAACAAATTTCTAAGGCCTAAATGGTAAATCTTTGCTATGATGGGAGCAGCAGTTTAATGGTCTGTTTTTTCAGGTAACTATGATCAGTTCAAGAAAGTATCTTGTGAATTTTTACTATTTCATCCCTATTGTAGATGCTGTCATAACTTAAAAGCCTTAAAAAAAAACCCTAAGGAAGTTGTTCTCAGTTCAGTCTGTATGTATGTGTGTTGTGATCCTTGCACCTTTTAGTGTCCCTTGGTAGTTTTCCTCAGTGTTGCTGTCCTATATCTGTCAATAATTTTATTAGTGTTGAGTCGTAATGTCACACCATAGCATGTTTGTGTGTGCATGCAAATCAGCTGTTGATTTATGGTGATCCCATGAATTATATGAACTAGGTAAGGAGTCATCAGAGGTGGTTTTGCCACTTCTTTCCTTTGACATACAAATACCCGATACGCTCAAATGTGAACACTAGTAGGGTTGGGGGAAGGAATTGATTTTGTCATTTGGGAGTTGTAGTTGCTGGGATTGATAGTTAACCTACAATCAAAAAGCATTCTGAACTTCACCAATGATTGAATTGAACCAAACTTTGGCACACAGAACTCTCAAGACCGAACAGAAAATACTGGAAGGGTTTGGTGGGCATTGACCTTAGGTTTTGGAGTAGTAGTTCACTTACATCCAGGGAGCACTGTGGACTCAACAATGATGGATCTGGACTAAACTTGGCATGCATACTCAATATGCCCAAATGTGAACACTGGTGGAGTTTGGAGAAAATAGACCTTGACATTTGGGAGTTGTAGTGGCTGTGATTTATAGTTCACCTACAATCAAAGAGCATTCTGAACCCCAACAACAGTAGAATTGGGCCAAACTTCTCACACAGAACCCCCATGACTGACAGAAAATACTGTGTTTTCTGATTGTCTTTGGCAATCCCTTTGACACCCCCTCGTGAGCCCCCCAGGGGTCCCGACCTCCAGATTGAGAAATACTGCTCTAAACTAATCCTGCAAACAGAAGTCTACCATCTCTCCAAATTAGGACACATAGAATTCCTGATTGTTTCTTGAGACTATGGCCACTTCTACACTGCCAAATAATCCACATTATCAAAGCAAATAATCCACATTATCTGCTGTGAACTGGATTATATGAGTCTGCACTGCCATATAATCCAGTTCAAAGGAGATAATCTGGATTTTATATGGCAGTGTAGAAGGGGCTTATGAGAGGCTACCACAGCTTCGAAGTCTTCCTTTTTGTCTACAGTTTCCAGAATCTTACAGTTACCATGGATGCTGTCTCATGCTGGCAAGTCTGACCTACTGTAAAACAGATTTCTTATGACATAGAGAATGGGTACCTAATTAAGAGGTGCTGCTTGTTCTTTTGGAAATGTACACAATGAAAGATTCTGTAAAGCCTTTAAAAATCATCATAAAATAGTGGCTTTTGATTTCAATATGATACAAAAGTCATATTTATGTTTGAGACTCAAAACAGTATTTTAGTTTTGGTAAAAGTATAATTTAACACACATATATATATTTAAAAATAAACAAGCAAGCAAACCCAGAGGTCTACTGTGCAGTTCAAAATAATCATTCTTCTTTGGTTCACACGCATGACTTCATTTGAAATATGTAATTACTGGAATAAGGCTCTCAAGTGGGATATAATTATTAGAAGTACAGCAATGTTAGATCTTTTGAATGATACAGAGTTAAATGTTTACATAGATAAACAAATAGGTAAATAACTAAATGAGATGCATTTAAGATGGTCAAAGGATGGTCTTTAATTGCTAAAAAGCCTAATGTGTGGGTTGTTGTAGGTTTTTTTCTGGTTATATGGTCATGTTCTAGAGGCATTCTCTCCTGATGTTTCGCCTGCATCTATGGCAAGCATCCTCAGAGGTAGTGTATGTCTACCTCTGAGGATGCTTGCCATAGATGCAGGTGAAACGTCAGGAGAGAATGCCTCTAGAACATGGCCATATAGCCCAAAAAAAACCTACAACAACCCAGTGGTTCCGGCCATGAAAGCCTTCGACAATACATAGCCTAATGTATGTTAGTCTGTGAATGCTCTTTAGTAAGAGGGCATCTGAAAAATCATTAAAGGACTACATATCCTATATGGCGTACATAGATGGCATGTTTTTGTAAGACTAGGTTGCCTTTTTGTAACCCTCCCTAATGCTATGTATTGTCATTTTATGATTTCCTATATAACTGCCTGAAAAATTGCCAGAATCTGGGAGCAGCCATTGAGAACTAGATCTCTAATTATGCATACATCTATGCATGGACGCATGCGGCACTAATATGCAACTTCTAAGAGTTCTGATGTCGGGCAATTTCAGACCCATATAAATGAATAATTAGGCAACATATTTGTAATTGGTTCATTTGATGGAGAAAATACGTGAGAGAGGATACTTCCGTAAGAATCTAGAAACCAGTACTGCCTCACTCAGTAAGTCCCAGTGGACAGTGTTTTTTAACATCTGCATGAAGCTGTTGAGAGAAATCATCAGGAGTTTTGGAGTTCAGTATCATCTGTACCCAGATAACATTCAACTCTATTGCTCGTTTCCACCTGCTGCTAAGGAGGTGGAACCGGTGTTCCTGAACCGTCCTGAACCGGTGTTTGGCAGTGGTAATGACCTGGATAAGGGCAAACAAATTTAAATTGAATCCAGACAAGGCAGAGGTGCTTCTGGTCAGTTGCAAAGCTGAACTTATGCTGTGCTGGATGGGGTTATATTCCTCCTGTCCTGAAGACACAGGTGTGCAGCTTGGAAGTTATCTTGGACTCATCACTGAACCTGGAACCCAAGGTCTCTGCGGTGGCCAGGGGAGCTTTTGCACAATTAAAACTTTTGCGTCTGTACCTTTAGAAGCCAGACATGTTCACAGTGGTCCATGCTCTTGTTAGATCCCAAGTAGACTACTGCAACATGCTCTACGTGGGGTTGCCTTTGAAGACTGTTCAGAAATGTCAAGTGGTCCAACAGGTTGCAGCCAGATTCCTCACTGGAGCGGCATACAAGGAACATACAACTTTTCTGTTGCGTCAGCTCCACTGGCTGCCAGTCTGCTAATGAGCACAATTCAAAGTGCTGGGTTTAGCCTAAAAAGCCCTAAACGGTTCTGGCCCAGCTTACCTGTCTGAATATAACTCCCTCTATGAACCATCTCGGAGGTTAAGATCATGTGTCAGGAGCGACTTGAGAAACTGAAAGTCGCTTCTGGTGTGAGAGAATTGGCCGTCTGCAGGGACATTGCCCAGGGGATGCCCTAATGATTTGATGTTTTTATCATCCTTGTGGGAGGCTTCTCTCATGTCCCCGCTCGAGGAGCTGGAGCTGACAGAGGGAGCTCATCCGCCTCTCCCCGGATTCGAACCTGAAACCTGTTGGTCTTCAGTCCTGCCGGCACAGGGGTCAACCGGGGGCTCCATAGTTGCAAAAAAATCATAGTTGCAAAAAAAAAAAAGTTGTGGGTGAAACGTCAGGAGATAATGCTTCTGGAACATGGCCGTACAGCCTGGAAAATTCACAGCAACCCAGTGATTCTGGGTATGAAAGCCTTCGAAAAGTCGTAAGATTTTTTTGCACAGAAGAACAGAATGTGTATTGTCATTTCTTGTATGGTTGTTTATCCCAGAGATATGGGATTTTTTTGTGTTAATTCAAAAAGGAAATCCAGAACATGCATGTTGTAAGCCTAGATTTAATGAAATTACCTTCACCAAATCACCTTTCCAGTACCTGACTGATTGGGGCTCACCTTTCTTTTTTCGTGTCTCTTCTTCTTTTTTAGAGCTTTCAAAAAACTGTACAGATATGAGTTGCCAGCATCATTGCGTCCCAACACTGAATGGTCCAATGTGCTACTGCAACAGTTCTTTCCAGTTGGCAGAAGACGGGAAAAGCTGCAAAGGTAAGTGATGACTTTGAAATAGAAAAGGAGAGGTCACGAAAGAAAGGCAAATCTCTTAGAACAACCATTGGGAGAGAGGGGAAAAACACAATTGGGCTGTATCCAGTGGTGGTTGGTGGCTTTCCTGCCACTATGATGAGTAGAATGTACTGGGGGTTTAGTTTGAACTTCAGAAGAGCTATCCGTGGTGCTGACCCCCTCCTCATCCAGAATGTTCCTTTAGGACAGTGGTTCTCAATCTGTGGGTCCCCATGTGTTTTGGTCTACAACTCCCAGAAATCCCAGCCAGTTTACCACCTGTTAGGATTTCTGGGAGTTGAAGGCCGAAACATCTAGGGACCCACAGTTGAGAACCACTGCTTAGGATTTGGACTAAAACCCACTTACAGTATATGGAAACCATCGGTTTCTGCCCAGTGGTTCTGTTTTTTTTTTCCATGTCTGTTTCATAATTTTTGTCAAAAGAAATCGGTTGTAGAATTATTGGGGCTTTTAAACTAATTGTGCTCAAGCTTTTAGACGTGTCAATCTTGAGAGATTTTATAAAGTACCAAGTTAGTGCTCTGAGTTCTTTAGCAAGCAATTTGAATTCTTAATGTATATATTTCAGAGCAGCTGGGTGTCTTTCACTAAATACGTTCTCCGTGGATGGTGTCAAAGTTTTCATTAGAATTTTATCAGTGTCATATTAATTAGCTGTAGCAGCTGCCTCGTTGTTTTTCCTTCTCAAAGAAACCTCTGGTTGACCCAGAAATGATATGGGATTGTATTGTTGAAGGCTTTCATGGCCGGAATCACTGGGTTGTTGTAGGTTTTTTCTGTTGAAATTGTCCACATGCTTATGGATTTCAATGACTTCTCTGTGTAGTCTGACATGGTGGTTGTGAGAGTGGTCCAGCATTTCTGTGTTGAAGTAGTCTGCAGTGCCTTTCATGTTCCTTGATTCGTGTTTGGACGAATCAAAGAAACATGAAATGCACTGCAGACTACTTCAGCCAGAGAAGTTAGCCATAGCAGAGCACCTGATGAACCAACCTGGACACAGCATATTTTTTGAGAACACAGAAATGCTGGACCACTCTCACAACCACCATGTCAGAAAGGAGGAAACCATGAAAATGAACAAAATCTAGCTACCAGTATTAAAAAAACTTTAAAATTACAACAGCACAACAACAGGAAACAAACAAGGACATCTAATCACCTCTCAACAAAAGATTGCCCCAGGCACTGCCAGGCCATCAAATGCTAATCAAGGTGGTCAGTTGAAACATTCACACCTAGCTCCAACAGACAAGAGTCCTTTGTCCCACCCTGGTGATTCCACAGATATATAAACCCTTTTTCCTAGTTCCAACAGACCTCACTACCTCTGAGGATGCTTGCCATAGATGCAGGCGAAACGTCAGGAGAAAATACCTCTAGAACATGCCGATATAGCCCGAAAAAAACCTACAACAACCCAGTGATATGGGATTGTTGGACACCTCTAACATTCAAAGGGACATGGGCACAATTCAAATTACCTCTTCAGCTGTGCTGTTAGGTCTCACATCTTAGTACCTAAATCCTCCAGAATGATGGCTTTAGAAGGCCCCTTCTACATTGCCATATAAAATCTAGATTATCTGCTTTGAACTGGATTATGTGGCAGTGTAGACTCATATAATCAAGTTCAAAGCATATCATGTGGATTGGCTGCTTTGATAATCTGGATTATATGGCAGTGTAGAAGGGCCCTCGGTGAAATCAGTGAGAGTTGAACAAGAGCAGCTCTTATCTGATTCAAGAGTTGCCTACATAGGAAAACATCCCTGTGGGTTGTAGCCTTGGATGGGAGCCTTCCACACTCAACAACCTCTTACTTGGGAATAGAATCTGTATCTGCTAAATTGGTACCAAAATAAATTTCAAGTGATTTCATGGCTTACCCTTATTTTGAAGAGGTTATTTTGCAACATTCAATATTCTAGAACTGTTATTACTAGTTCTTGTGGGTTTTTTCGGGCTATATGGCCATGTTCTAGAGGCATTTCTTCTGACGTTTCGCCTGCATCTATGGCAAGCTTCTTCAGAGGAAGCTTGCCATAGATGCAGGCGAAACGTCAGAAGAAATGCCTCTAGAACATGGCCATATAGCCCGAAAAAACCCACAAGAACTGAGTGATTCCAGCCATGAAAGCCTTCGACAATACATTGTTATTACTAGTATTGTCCTGTAATGTTTATTTTCTATGTTTTGGTTGGATGTTTTTCTAAAGCAATTCTCCCCTGCCTTTTCTTCCCCACTGAACAGATTTCGATGAGTGCACTGTTTATGGCACTTGCAGCCAAACGTGCACCAACAATGATGGTTCCTATAGGTGCAGCTGCGTGGAGGGGTATCTGCTCCAGCCTGACCACAAGTCCTGCAAAGCTAAGAATGGTAAGAGATGGATTCTTAATCCCAGCTGTGTCCTTTTCAGCCCTGTGGATTTTCACTGCTGTTCTAATAAAGCACCTCTATTTATCTATCTTGGTATCTATATCTATTGCACATGCTTTAGTATCTTCTTCAGCATCTTGCAGATATATATGATCTCCCTTATATCAGAATTTGGAAAACTTACTTGGGGGGGGGGATATATCAGACACTGAGTTCACATGGGCACTGATTAGAATATCTTGAGACTCCCCCCCCCCCCCCAAAGGTCAAATGTTTACTTTTTCCCTGCACTACATCTCTTTCATGTTGGAAGTTGCATGCTTGGTTCCTCTAAGGCAATGGTTCTCAACCTGGGGTCCCCAGATGTTTTTGGCCTTCAACTCCTGGAAATCCTAACAGCTGGTAAACTGGCTGGGATTTCTGGGAGCTGTAGGCCAAAAACATCTGGGGACCCCAGGTTGAGAACCACTGCTCTAAGGACATAAAATATCTTTCATCTGGCTCCAGTAAGCAAAGTTACCTTGCTGGTGATTATCCTGAATTTGTCATGATTTGCTTATTTTTTCATCACAGAAGTATATAAATCCTTTTTAATTTTTTGTGGTGGTCAGTGAGATATACTGTTCCATGCAATTGTCTGTCTCCTGTTCTCTCCTGTCCTTAAATCTCTCTTCATGTGTTTTTATTTCCAGGTTTTTTTGCCCCTTCCACACAGCTGAATAAAATCCCACATTATCTGCTTTGAACTGGAATATATGGCAGTGTGGACTCAGGTAACCCAGTTCAAAGCAGATATTGTGAGACTTGATATTCTCAGTTATATGGCTGTGTGGAAGGGCCCCTTGAGATCAGCATAGCAGGCAGATATGTTTCCCATTTCATATGCTCTTTTCAGTTTGTTCCTCCGAGGTCTACTCTATGTGGCTGCATTTTCTGGGGCTCATGCTAAGATGTGTAGATCTCTTAAGAAACACACATGCTTTTGTACCTAAATCTCATTTCTCTTTCGTGTCTTGTTTTCCCCCAGAACCAGTAGAGCGACCTCCCATCCTGCTCATTGCTAACTCGCAGAATATCATGGCTTCTTACCTGAATGGTGGCTCTGTCCCTAACATCACTCCTACCAGCACGCATCAGACCACAGCCATGGACTTTAACTACGTCGAGGACACGGTGTGCTGGGTTCATGTTGGTGACAGTTCCTCCCAAACGATCTTGAAATGTGCCAAAATCCCCAATCTGAAGGGCTTCGTGGAGGAGCGGACCATCAACATCTCTCTCAGCTTGCACCGTAAGTAGCTGCAAGTTGTATTGAATTTTCCTCCTTCCCCTTCCCCAACCTGGAACCTAAAGGTAATATGATTAAAGCACCATGATACTTGGAATTAATTCTTCACACATACATCTCTTGTCTCTCTCTTTCTCTTCCTCTCTCTTTCTTGCCAAACCTTTCTCTTTGCAGTTTTTGAAGCATGATGAAATTACTATACTTTTACTCCCTTTGTTGGGTGACTGGTGGCAAACATTATATTTTTAATTGTATGTGCGCATCCCTACTTAGATGAGCTTTCTACTATAAGCAGCAGCTTAGAGAGTTTTGATGTCTATGTGAAGACATAAGTCAAAGCCCAACCATTTAGTAATTTCTGAATAACTTCTGTGTAACATTTTACTCCTGAAATTGCAACGGCAATGGTAACAATGGGCTCAGGCTTGAGCTTGTATTTGTTCTTGTGTTATTTGAAAAAGTAACTTTTTAGACACCCCCTGCCCCATTTTTTTATCTTTTGCTTTCTGTTCCACTGGTTCTTTTGGGAAGGCATAACCTTTTAGAGATCATAATCTTTTGGAAAACCAGGAATCTTGATAGCCTTTTGGAAGCATGACCCTTTTGGAGATTAAGTGGTATTCACACTATTTGGAATAATCATAACCCTTTTGTAAAGTATGATCTTTCTGTTACATACTCATTTGAGTGAATCTTCTCCTTAGTGATAAATATCTACTAGTTTCATGGAAGGCAAATTAGGCTTCTCAGTTGTTAGACTGATATATAATAGTTCTCTCTGAACTATTAGGAACAAAGATATACCAATGCACAAATTATATAGCAATGTTATTTCAATTAATCTACTCTCCCATAAAATATATTGCTTTTAAATCATGCTCTCAGGAGACCAAAATAAGTAGTCTTTGTTAAAAGTAACATAGTTGATATACTTACAGACTTCATGTATTCAGCATACAGGTACATTGCTTATTGGCTGAGAGTTTAAAGGCTGAGAGGGGACATCATAGCCATATTTAAATATTTGAAAGGTTGTCACACTGAAGAAGGGGGCAGCCTTGTTTTCTGTGGCTTTGGAGACCAGGACATGGAGCAATGGATTCAAATTGCAGGAAAAAGGATTCCACCTAAACATTATGAAGAATTTCTTGTCAGTAAGAGCTGTTCGCCAGTGGAATATGTTGTCTCGGCATGTGGTGGAGTCTCCTTTTCTGGAGGCCAGATGGTCATCTGTCAGGGGTGCTTTAATTATGCTTTTCCTGCATGACAGGGCGTTGGACTAGATAACACTTGTGGTCTTTCCAACTGTATGGTTCTATGTAATTAATTCCAAAATTTACTCATAGTGCCTCGTACAGTTGTGTATGCATTTGGGGATGCTTGGTCTGGACCATGCCTCCTCCTTCTTAACCCATCTCCAAAGTAGCAGAGATTTAGAAGTGGGCTCAGATTCAGAAACTTTGAGAAACAATGCTCTAAATTGTTTGTTATATTCATGCAGGAAATCCATGACAAGCCAAAGCCTTTAATCTAGGAAATTAAGTTACTTTCTAGGCATTAATCTAGGCATTAAGATAAGGGATTTGAGTACATTCTCAATTGTAGGCATGTGACTGTTTTTTTTCTGAATGGGAGATTCAGTGGTTTCTTTTGTTGTTTTGGGTTCGGGGTTTATGCTTAGTGTGGGGTTGTATTTGTTTTTCTATTTTCATGAAAAGCTTATGTTTGGCACTGCTCTTGCTGCTAAAGCTGTTAGGAACCCGGGATCCACTGTTTGCTGTGCCCCTTTTATGTCCCCCTCTCTGTTTCTCTCCCGTTTCCTCTCCTCCCTTCTGTTTTTGGTTTTTCCCCCCACCAGGAATCTATGTGATTTCAGGGAAGCCACATGTTGCAATCTAGGATTGCTGGAATAGTTTGCACGTACTGTTGTTGTCCTGGTATTCATTTATTTAGTACCATAGAACTATTTACTCAGATAGTCTCTGTTTCTCAGCCTGGAGAAGTAGGTTGGAAAACACACTCATTTTTCCCCTTCTTTTTAATTTGAGCCATCTGGTGGGCCGGATAATTCAAGCGGAGCAAGCAGCACAGATTGTGCCTGGGTTCTCTGTTGGGCTCCTCTGCTGTAAGGAAGGGATGCTGGTTGTCTGCGGCTTGATTCCTCTCCTCTCTCCACGGCAGATGAGGAAAGAGACCTAATAAGCAGAGGAAATCTGAGGTTGCCAACCATTGTTGATTAAATATTTTACAATGGCACATGGTGTTGTGTTTCACGTTGCCCCTTCAGACCTCTGCATACCCATTGTATCACATCTCTACCCAAATTCATTACTCTTAGAGTGCAAAGACTGCTCCCAAGTAATCAAATAGTATTACCGTTAGGTTTTTTTTAAAGTAACTTTTCTGTTTTCCTTTTTTCAAGCTATTTTGGATTATTATTTTAAATGGAACACTCCTAAATCCTATAAGACTTGGTTAAAAAAAATGTCTCCCTCTTACTCACCTTATCATTTCTCACTGTGTGTTTTCGTTCAAGTTGCCTGCCAATTTATGGCAATTCCATGAATTTCATAAGCAAGGAATGCTCGGAGGCGGTTTTGCTAGTTCCTTCCTCTGAAGTGTCGTCTGTGGTACCTAGCATTTGTTGGCAGTTTCCCATCCAATTCCTAACCAGAGTGATTCCTGCTCAGCTTCCCAAATCACATGGGAACGGGTGCCTTTAGAGCAGTGGTTCCCAACCTTTTCTTGACCAGGGACCACCTTGGCCAGACACCACTCTCCAACATTAGTACCAAAAAGGTTACAACTTTAGATTCAGTTTGGTTATTTGGGGTGCTGATTCAGAAAATTACATTGGCTAGACCACATCAGCTCTAATTTCTGGTACGGAAAATATGCCATCCAGTAGTTGCCATCTGCTCACCCACAGAAAACCATATTTAATAAGCCTCGATACCATGAAAAGATGTAGTAACTGTGAGGCCGCGGACCGTACATCAGTTCTTGTGGACCACTGGTGGTCCACAGACCACAGGTTGGGAGGATTTAGGCCCTCACTACAAAAACATGAGGTGACCACATGAAGCACAGGTATGATTGGCCACACGGAAAGCAGGGCAGAATTAATGTTCCTTTAATAATTATGTAGAAGACAGAATATCAATTAAGAATGCAGCAGATGTCTTTCTTGAGCACATCAACAAACCACATCCCTGTAACTGTACAAGTCACTAACATTATGCATTAAAAAGAGTTAAATTATTCCTTCATGAGTTGCAATCTTAATATGATATAGTTATACCTTCATTATTAGAAAAGAGGAATTACTTATGCATATTACAATTATAATTATAGAAATTTGGAACTAGTTAATTCCAAGCACTTTTTGTGTTCCTGCTCTTCACCACTTGCAGAGAAATTGATGGCTGCTCAGACACTCGGAGGATAGGTGAATTCTGATTATGGCATCCTGCGTCTTCAGTTTCTATATTGGTTTTCTGTCACTTCGAGGAATCCCCATGCTGAGAATCCAGTGTATGTTGCTATGAAATTCTTGGAGGAAAGTGGAGTTATGAATGTAATAACCAAATGAAACTTAAATCTTGCAGTGGGGCTGGGAGGAAGGCTAAACATCTAATCTATTCCTGTTCCCTTTCCATTCCATGAAGTTTCATCATTGATTTGGGTCACCTTTTTCGGCTGTCACTTTCAGGCTCTTGAGGTTCTCTTTTTGGAATAGTTTTTGCATACCTTTGTAAATTTTAACTCTTCATGAACCTTCACCACCACTTCTTTAACCATAAAGGCTGAGAGGAGACATGATAGCAATGTATAAATATGTGAGAGGAAGCCACAGGGAGGAGGGAGCAAGCTTGTTTTCTGCTTCCCTGGAGACTAGGACACGGAACAATGGCTTCAAACTACAAGAAAGGAGATTCCATCTGAATATTAGGAAGAACTTCCTGACTGTGAGAGCTGTTCAGCAGTGGAACTCTCTGCCCCGGAGTGTGGCGGAGGCTCCTTCTTTGGAGGCTTTTAAACAGAGGCTGAATGGCCATCTGTCAGGGGTGCTTTGAATGCAATATTCCTGCTTCTTGGCAGGGGGTTGGACTGGATGGCCCATGAGGTCTCTTCCAACTCTATGATTCTATGAAATCATTTCATGAACTATCATAACTTCCTTGTGGTGCGTCTCTTGCTATTTCCTATGCTTGGTTACTTCTTTGTTAACCTTTGCCCCGTGGTTCCACCCATTTAATGGCAGTTTGTATGGACAGAGAAAGGACCTAGTAAAATCTTGTATACTTTCCCTAAGAAATCCACGAGGCTACCATAAGTGGAAAGGCAGACAAATAGGGACTGTGCTGCTCTCAAGTTTGTGTTTGCACAAGACACTAGAATGGTCTACCGTTCTCTTTAGATCTTGTGCGTGCAACATGAATGTGTCGTAATGTGGGCTAGAGTTTGGAAGCGTCACTGTGTAGCATGCTGGGCACCTACAGATTAAACATATTGACCAAGACATTTTTCTAACTGAAACAGAGTAGCAAATGGCATCTTCCATCCCATTCAAGGGGAATAGCATCCAAATTCATTTAAGAAACACTATGTAGCATGATTTTTGTTCCTTGATTTCATGTCATTTCCTAATTGGTTCTATCATAAAAACACGGGGAAAGTTTATTAAATTGCAAAAAAAAAAAAAATTGTAGGACATCCTGCAGCACATTTTGTTATAGTTTTTCAATGAATATCTCATAGAGTCTCAACCAATTCAATATAGTTTGTGGCAATCACAAATACGAAGTTTCTGGAGTATAACAACTACTTTAAAGTAAGTTTCGCACAATTAAACAGAAAACAACATTTTCAAACCAGGAACAACATTTTTCAAATTTTGTTATATAGTGTAATTTGGGCACATGAAATATAAAATGCCACAAACATATTGCTATTCAGTAAAACACAAATAAATACACAAACGAAATTATTTAAAAAAACCTAATGATAACAAATAGAACTGCTAACCATTTGCTGGCCTTTCAGAATATTACAGATCTTATTCCTAAGCACTTTGTGATAAAGCCAGTGCTGGACTTAATAGCTGAATGAAACTTCTAACCTCAGTGAAAATATACCTCTGAAAACCACTTGTTAAATATGTAATGAAAGTGTGTTTCTTGTCTTAGTATTAGCTATCCCAGTCCTGAGTTTTTGAGAGTTGTAATTCCCTCAGTTCTGTTCAGGAACATTTATTTATTTATTTATTTGTTGTTCATTCGTTCAGTCGTCTCCGACTCTTCGTGACCTCATGGACCAGCCCACGCCAGAGCTCCCTGTCGGCCTTCACCACCCCCAGCTCCTTCAAGGTCAGTCCAGTCACTTCAAGGATGCCATCCATCCATCTTGCCCTTGGTCGGCCCCTCTTCCTTTTCCTTCCATTTTCCCCAGCATCATTGTCTTCTCTAAGCTTTCCTGTCTCCTCATGATGTGGCCAAAGTACTTCAACTTTGTCTCTAATATCCTTCCCTCCAGTGAGCAGTCGGGCTTTATTTCCTGGAGGATGGACTGGTTGGATCTTCTCGCAGTCCAAGGCACTCTCAGAACTTTCCTCCAACACCACAGCTCAAAAGCATCGATTCCTTCACTCAGCCTTCCCTAAGGTCCAGCTCTCACATCCGTAGGTGACTATGGGGAATACCATTGCTTTAACTATGCGGGTTTTTGTTGCCAGTGTGAAGTCTCTACTCTTCACTATTTTATCGAGATTGGTCATTGCTCTCCTCCAAAGAAGTAGGCGTCTTCTGATTTCCTGGCGGCAGTCTGCATCTGCAGTAATCTTTGCACCTAGAAATACAAAGTCTGTCACGGCCTCCACGTTTTCTCCCTCTATTTTGCCAGTTGTCAATCATTCTTGTTGCCATAATCTTGGTTTTTTTGACGTTTAGCTGCAACCCGGCTTTTGCGCTTTCTTCTTTCACCTTGATTAGAAGGCTCCTCAGCTCCTCCTCGCTTTCGGCCATCAGAGTGGTGTCATCTGCATATCTGAGGTTGTTACTGTTTTTTCCAGCAATTTTCACCCCAGCTTTGCATTCATCAAGCCCCGCACATCGCATGATGTGTTCTGCATACAAGTTAAAAAGGTTGGGTGAGAGGTATGCAGCCTTGCCGTACGCCTTTCCCAATCTTGAACCAGTCTGTTGTTCCGTGGTCAGTTCTGACTGTTGCTACTTGGTCCTTGTACAGATTCCTCAGGAGAGAGACAAGGTGGCTTGGGATTCCCATCCCACCAAGAACTTGCCACAATTTATTATGATCCACACAGTCAAAGGCTTTAGAATAGTCAATGAAGCAGAAATAGATGTTTTTCTGAAACTCCCTGCCTTTCTCCATTATCCAGCAGAGATTGGCAATCTGGTCTCTCGTTCCTCTGCCTTTTCTAAACCCAGCTTGAACATCTGGCAACTCTCGCTCCATGTATTGCTGGAGTCTTCCTTGCAGGATCTTGAGCATTACCTTACTGGCATGAGAAATAAGGGCCACTGTACGAAGTTTGAGCAGTCTTTCGCATTTCCCTTTTTTGGTATGTGGATATAAGTTGATTTTTTCCAGTCTGATGGCCATTCTTGTGTTTTCCATATTTGCTGGCAAATGGCATGCATCACCTTGACAGCATCATCTTTTAAGATTTTAAACAGTTCAGCTGGGATCCCGTCGTCTCCTGCTGCCTTGTTGTTAGCAATGCTTCTTAAGGCCCATTCAACCTCACTCCTCAGGATGTCTGGTTCTAATTCATTCACCACACCGTCAAAACTATCCTCAATATTATTATCCTTCCTATACAGATCTTCTGTATAGTCTCGCGCACCTTCTCTTGATCTCTTCAGCTTCTGTTAGGTCCCTGCCATCTTTGTTTCTTATCATACCAATTTTTGCCTGAAATTTACCTCCAATGTTTCTAATTTTCTGGAAGAGGTCTCTTGTCCTTCCTATTCTGTTGTCTTCTTCAACTTCCATGCATTGCTTATTTAAAAATAGTTCCTTATCTCTTCTGGCTAACCTCTGGAATTGCGCATTTAACTGGGCATAGCTCCCCTTATCCCTGTTTCCTTTTGCTTTCCTCCTTTCTTGGGCTACTTCCAGTGTCTCAGCAGACAACCATTTTGCCTTCTTGGTTTTCTTTTTCTTTGGGTCGTACTTTGTTGCCGCCTCCTGAACAATGTCTCGGACTTCTGTCCATAGTTCTTCTGGGACTCTGTTTACTAAATCTAGTCCTTCAAATCTGTTCTTCACTTCGACTGTATATTCGCTAGGAATGTTAGTGAGATCATATCTAACTGGTCTGTGTATTTTCCCTGATCTCTTTAGTTTTATTCTAAATTGGGCAATAAGAAGTTCGTGATCTGAGCTACAGTCAGCCCCAGGTCTTGTTTTCACCGACTGGATGGATGTCCGCCACCTTTGGCTGCAAAGGATGTAGTCAATCTGATTTCGGTGTTGACCGTCTGGTGAGGTCCATGTGTAAAGCCGTCTTTTAGGTTGTTGGAAGAGAGTATTCGTTATACACAGCGAGTTTTCCTGGCAAAATTCTATCAGCCTGCGTCCCGCTTCATTTTGTTCTCCCAGACCATGCTTGCCTGTGATCCCAGTTGTCATTTGACTTCCCACCTTGGCATTACAGTCTCCTGTAATGAAAATAATGTCTCTTTTTGGTGTATTATCCAGTAGGTCCTGCAGATCCTCATAGAACTGATCTACTTCTGCTTCTTCAGCAGCTGTGGTTGGGGCGTATATTTGGATCACTGTAATGTTGAAAGGCTTTCCTTGCACTCGAATTGAGATCATTCTGTCATTTTTTGGGTTGTATCCAGCACCGCTTTAGCGAATTTCTTATTAATTATGAAGGCTACTCCATTTCTTCGATGTTCCTCTTGTCCGCAGTAGTAGATCTGGTGGTCATCTGATGTGAAGTGGCCCATTTCAGTCTATTTCAGTTCATTGACCCCCAGAATGTCTATCCTCAGTCTTGACATCTCACCAATAACAACATCCAGTTTGCCCTGGCTCATAGATCTTACATTCCAGGTTCCTATGGTGTGTTGATCTTTAGAGCATCGGATTCGTCGTTCACCTCCAGTACCGTCGCCGCTAGCCTTCCTTTTCGGCTTTGAGCTAGCTGCGTCATCACATCTGGGCTAGTTGAACTTATCCTCTGCTCCTCCCCAGTAGCATTTTGGCCATCTTCGACCTGGGAGTCCCATCTTCCAATGGCATACCGACATATCTCTGGTTGTACTGGTCCATTTAGTTTTCTTGGCAAGGATACTGGAGTGGTTTGCCATTGCCTTCCCCAGGGATCACGCTTGGTCTGACCTCTCTGCCACAACCGTCCCGTCTTGGGTGTCCCTTCACGGTTTCGCTCATGACATCATTGAGGTGCTCAAGCCCCAGCGCCCCGACAAGGCGGTGATCCTTTGCTATTTATTTATTTACAGTATTTATATTCCGCCCTTCTCACCCCGCAGGGGACTCAGGGTGGATTACAATGTACATATACATGGCAAATATTTATAGACACACAACATATATAGACAGACACAGAGAGAATTTAGCATTCCAACTTTTCATGAGTGTATTCTTGCCACCAGGGGAGCTGTTGCTTCACCGTCCATTTGTGACACTGATGAAGTACTTCCTCATTCTTCGCAGACTTGCTGGAGATTTTTATGGCATCGTAAATTAGTTATATTAACCTCCCCGTGGAGGCGGTACGTAAATTTCCTACTTGACAGAGGCAACTATCTTTCGGGCTGCAAAGGTCAACAGCAAGCTACACATATTGGTCGGACACTCACTCCGACCTGGGCTAGCTTCGACCTCATGACCTTTCGGTCAGCAGTGATCTTAATGCAGCTGACTCCCAGACAGTTGTGCCACATGTCAGCATGGTGACAAGCCTTAGAGCAGTGTTTCTCAACCTTCCTAATGTTGTGACCCCTTAGTCCAGTTCCTCATGTGGTGCTGACCCCCAATCATAACATTATTTTCGTTGCTACCTCATAACTGTAATTTTGCTACTGTTGTGAATTGTAATGTAAATATTCAATATGCAGGGTGTATTTTCATTCACTGGACCAAATTGGGCACAAATACCCGATACGCCCAAATTTCAATACTGGTGGGGTTGGGGTGTGTGTGTGATTGATTTTGTCATTTAGGAGTTGTAATTGCTGGGATTTATAGCTCACCTACAATCAAAGAGCACCCTGAACTCCACCAATGATGGAATTGAACCAAACTTGGCACACAGAACTCCCAACAGAAAATACTGGAAGGATTTGGTGGGCATTGACCTTAAGTTTTGGAGTTGTAGTTCACCTACATCCAGAGATTACTGCGGATTCAAACAATGATAGATCTGGACCAAACTTGGCACAAATACTCAATATGCCCAAATATGAACACTAGTGAAGTTTGAGGAAAATAGACCTTGACCTTTGGGAGTTGTAGTTACTGGGATTTATAGTTCAGAGTATCCTGAACTCCACTAACAATAGAATTGGGCACACAGAACCCCCATGACCAACAGAAAATACTGTGTTTTCTGATGGTTTTTGGTGACCCCCAGGTTGAGAAACGCTGGCTTATTGGCTCTCAAGGTACAGTGTGCATTATTGTAAGAGTGTATAGTGAGATGTGGAGCTGACTCTTTTCGATCTTAGAAGACATCTTCTGAAATGAACTTCTGTTAATTAGCTTTAATGGCTTCTTTGTTCTCTGTCTCTTTTTATTTGGTGAGCTTTTCTTTCCTTCTTTCTTTCTTTCTTTCCAAGATCAAGTCAAGTTTTCTTTCCACCCCTACAAGGGTCTGCCTCTATCTCCTTTCTGTCAGATACCAGGGGAAAATATTCTGAATCCTTCGGAGATGGAAAATGATACGGGGATAGCATACCTCCAACGCCTTCACTTTGATCTCAGTCCTCTGAGCAGTGGGAATGGCTACCACTTGGCACTGCTGGATAAGTTGCAGATGACCCAGGATAAATATAAATGTGTCCTTGAGGTGATTAATATCCTTCTGTGCTTGGTACAAGTGGAACATCTGTTGAGTTGTTCCTTCTAATTGAGCTGCTATTTCTTGGTGAAAGTTTTGACAGACTGGAGTGACGATCTACAGTAAAGGTGCAAAAACTGCAGCCCCTGGGATGATTTTTGATGGCTCCCGAAGCCTTTTGGAAAGCCTCTCACACAAGCCGCCATGAAACTATGGCGGTTTGGCTTTCCTTGCTTCACACTACTCCACACAACCCTAAACTGTTTTTAAGCCAGATCCTGAAATTGGGAGCATGATTGTATCACTTCTGGACATGCTGGGCAGAAAACTCTGGTGAAGAAATGACTGGAGGAAAACTAAGCAGGTGAGGATTATCTGTGGAATAATGTCCAGGGTGGGAGAAAAAAATCTTGTCTGTTGGAGGGAGGTGTGAATGTTGCAATTGGCCACCTTGATTAGCTTTTAATGGCCTTGCAGCTTCAAAACCTGGCTGGTTGCTGCCTGGGGGGTGTTAACTGGCCTTGATTCTTTCTTGTCTGAAATTCCCCACTTTTCTGAGTGTTCTTTATTTATTGTTCCTATTTTAGAGTTTTTAAATACTGGTTGCCAGATTTTGTTCATTTCTGCCTTTCTGTTGAAATTGCAACATTCACACTTGCCTCCAACAGACAAGAGTTCTTTATCCCATCCTGGACTCCCAACTATAAACCTCCCTTGCCTAGTTTCCAACAGACCTCTCAACCTCTGAGAATGCCTGACATAGATGTGGGCAAAACGTCAGGAGAGAATGCTTCTGGAATGTGGCCATACAGCCCGGAAAATTCACAGCAACTCTGTTATGATTATTTTAGCTTTCCCCCCTTCCTTTATATACAGTGGTAAATCCAAAATAATACCCATATGACACTATATCACTTCTGCTTGCTTGTAGCCAAGGTGTTTGGCAAGCCTTGATGCTGTCACATCGGATTTGCAGGTACTCTACATTGAGCAGAAACATTATTGTGCATAGTGATGATTTCAGCAGCTTTTCCATTCTAGGGGCCCTTCCAGACAGGCCCTGTATCCCAGGATCTGATCACGGGTTTTCTGCTTTAAATTGGATTATATTAGTCTGCATTGACAGATAATCTGGGATAAACAGAAAACCTGGGATGGTTTCCTGGGATATAGGGCTGGTCTGGAAGGGCCCTAGGTCTTGGCAAACTAACCAACCCACTGCCTCTGCCTTGGTCCCTATGAAAGCTGTGAGGATAAAAATGAGGTTTGCTTTCATGCACCACCATAGCAACTGTAGTTGCATAAGTTCTTTAGCACTACGCTGTGCACACTTAGTGTTGTCTATTCAGGCTTGTTTTTGGTTTTGTTCCAAGGCCAAGCCAATCAGTATTTTCTCAAATGATGAGTTGGCTCTTTTATAACAGCATCTCTATACAGCTGGATGTATGGATCACACATTTTTGGCCAGAAATAACTCTCTTGCCAAAGCTCTTACTTACTTAGGCGATCCTCATTGGGTGAGTAGGATAGTCTTCCAGGATCAGTGTTCTGGTGGGTCCGTAGGTGACTGTGGAGCCCTATTTTTGATCTGCATCTTCTCCCGCAGTGAAGGCATTGGTTTCCAGGTAGCGGTCCCGGTCGGGGCTGAAATGATGCGCCTTCTTCTTGGCACATTTCTCTCTTTTGTCCTCCATTTGTGCCTCTTCAAATTCTGCAGCACTGCTGGTCACAGCTAACCTCCAGCTGAAGCGCTCAAGGGCCAGGGCTTCCCAGTGTCTATGCCAGGGTTTTTAAGGTTGGCTTTGAGCCCATCTTTAAATCTCTTTTCCTGCCCACCAACATTCCCTTTTCCATTCTTGAGTTCGGAGTAGAGCAACTGCCATGAATGAGTGTTATAGGCAGATTTCAGTGTACTTAAAAAAAACCCAGAAATCAGAAGATGTTTACTTCTTGGGAGGAGAGCAATGACCAATCTCGATAAAATAGTGACGAGTAGAGACATCACACTGGCAACTAAAATTCACATAGTTAAAGCAGTGGTATATCCTCTATGGATGCAAGAGCTGGACCTTAGGGAAGGCTAAGCGAAGGAAAATAGACACTTTTGAACTGTGTTGCTGGAGGAAAATTCTGAGAGTGCCCGGGACCGCGAGAAGGTCAAACCAGTCCATACACCAAGAAATAATGTCCAACTGCTCATTGGAGGGAAGGATATTAGAGGCAAAGATGAAGTACTTTGGCCACATCATGAGAAACAAGGAAAGCTTGGAGAAGACAATTATGCTGGGGAAAATGGAAGGAAAAAGAAAAGGGGCCAACCAAGGGCAAGATGGATGGATGGTATCCTTGAAGTGACTGGCTTGACCCTGAAGGAGCTGGGGGTGGCCACGGCCGATGAGGAGCTCTGGCGTGGGCTGGTCTATGAGGTCACAAAGAGTTGGAAGCGACTGAACGAATAAACAGCAAAAACACAACAGATAAATAAAAGTATTCTTTCTCCAAAATAAATCAGGCAGATTGAACAAGTAACCACATTGCTCCCCTCTGCCCTGGGAACATGAAATATCCTTCTTAGACATCCCACTCTCTGAAATTAACTGGACAGTTTCTCAAAGCGACCTGGAAACTTGCTCTTTTCAAATGACACCTTAGATTTTGAAGATGCTGAATTCTGCATCTGAGTGTGTTTTCATAGCGCAGAATACCTTGTAAGTTGCTTTGCTATTTGGGACTTAGGGAAACATACCTGTTTTATCTTCACTGCAGGCCCGAGTTGTGGGTTGTTGTTGTTATGATTATTATGTTTATTTATACCCCACATTTTCTCTCTACACGGAGACTCAAAGCGGTTATGTAGAAGATATAATGTGAACCTTCCTAGCCAGATGTGACTTTGACTCTTTCTGAAACAGACACTATCCTAGGCCATGTCACTACATTGGTTTCACATGTCACAACTTTAGTTTATTAGGCACAGATGAGGAAGGAAGGCTTGTCCTAAAGTCTGTGTACTCTAGCCAGTCAGTGAAGGAATTCGTATATTTTGCCTTTTTAATCTCACAGGAGATGAGGAACCCTGTGCATAGCTGTTCGGGTCTTGCTTGTGGATTTGGCTGTTGAGTGAGGAAAGTACGCATTCAGAAAACTAACTCGAAGGTGGCTTTAATAATACCCAGGGAATTGTGGTCTTTTAATTATGGTTGATGGGGATTGGAATTTTGTTAATAACACCACCACCCACAGCTTCTTTCCCTCATTCAAGTCATAACAGGAGATGGTGTGCTAATCAGAAGTTTTGAGGCCGAGGCTAAAATGAAAACCTGTGTGCGACTTGAGATGTGCTGTGCCTCTCTCAAAACAGCAGGACTTTTCAAGGCACGTCTGCACCATTAGATTTGCCATAGAAAATAATCCTGATTGTTTCCAGCAGAGTTTTGGCTGCATAAGGTCAGATGAGGTTGTACCCACTATGCAGATTAGACTCACTGGCTTCCATAACAACCATTTTCTCAGTTGCGTAGCATGTTGTAGCCACAACACTGTGGCAGCAGTTGATATATTAACCTGATACTTGGTTACCAAGGTCCTTTAATTAGAAAAGTGAAAAATGCCTAACTTCTAGAATTTATGTTTTGATATTCATTGGCCTCTTCTTCACTACCATATAAAATCCAGATTATCTAATTTCGACTGGATTATATGGCAGCGTAGACTCACATAATCCAGTTCAAAGCAGATAATGTGGATTATTTGCTTTGATAATCTGGATTATATGTTGAAGGGACCCAAGTCTCCATTTTTAGCTTTTGTTCCTATGGGTTCAGGAAGGCCTACTTTCTTGATTTTTAGTCTCTTCAGTTTCAGGTCTCACAGAAAATATATGTTGCAAAAAATCCAAACTATTATCAATAACATTTCACAACTTAATGTCCCTAGTTCCATCCTCTTTATATGTGCAATTATTTTATTTATTGCATCTATTGTATGCCTTTTTTCTTTCAGTAGATAAAAACTGTGTAACACAAGAACAACAATTTTATTGATTAGCCAGTTGGCCTTATCAAAAACAGAGTGCAAACACAACATACAACATGCGCCTGGTACTCTTAAAATAGAAAGTAAATATATAGGTATTTATCAACTTAAAACGAATGTAGATATTTGCATCAACTATCCTCGTCTCCCCTACACTGCACCCCAATCTGATCTGTGTACTCCGATCTCCTTTTAGCAGCTTTTTTTTGTCAGAATGGGGTTGTAACCAGCCAACAAAAATGAGGTTTTGGCCACTGTATCCCAGCTTATTTTATTGTAAACTAGCTTGGGGACCCGGCACTGCCCGGGTTATGAGAGAAAGGAATTGTATATCAAGGTTGGTGTTTATCAGTTATTTATATGGCTCGCAGTGGTCTCAGGAAGTTAGTGAAGGTACTGTGAGTCCCATCATCTGTGGTCCATCGTCCTCCAAACGGCACCATGATGTAGAGTCTCTCATGGGGGCTCTGTGTGCCAAGTTTGGTCTTGATTGGTCATTAGATGAGGGTTGCAGCAGTCTTGGGAAGTGAGTGGAGGTACTTGAAATCCCATCATCCATAGTCTGTTCTCCCCCAAACCTCACCAGAATGTTGAGTTGGCCATGGGGGTTCTGTGTGCCAAGTTTGGTCTTCATCAGTCATTGGATGAGGGTCTCAGTAGTTTCACTAAGTGAGTGAAGGAACTGCAAGTCCTATCGTCCATGGTGCATCATCCTCCAAACCGCACCAGGATGTAGAGTGCATCATGGAGACCCAGTGTGCCAAGTTTGGTCCTTACCGGAAATTGGTCTCAGGAATTGAGCGAAGAGACTGCAAGTCCCATAATCCATGCTCGATCCACAGTCAAACCACACCATGGCGTAAAGTGGGTCATGAGAGGTCTATGTGCCAAGTTTGGTGTTGTTCAGTCATTGTTGAGGGTCGCAGCAGTCTCGGAAAGCGAGTAGAGGTACTTCAAGTCCCATCATCCATGGTATGCCCTACTCCAAACCGCAGTAGGATGTAGAGTGGGTTATGGGGGCTCTGTGTGCCAAGTTTGGTTTTGTTTGGACATTAGGTGAGGGTTGCAGCAGTCTTGGGAAGAGAGTGGAGGTACTTAAAGTCCTATCATCCATGGTCTGTCGTCCTCGAAAGTACACCAGGATGTAGAGTGGGTCATGGGGACTCTGTGTGCCAAGTTTGGTCTTGATCAGTCATTGGCGAGGTCTCAGTGGTCTCAGGAAGTGAGTGAAGTGACTGCAAGTCCCATCATCCATTGTCAAATTCTTCCAAACCGCACCAGGATGTAGAGTGGGTTATGCGGCTCTCTGTGTAAATTGTGGTCCTGATCCATCATTGTTGGCAGTTATAATGGTTTTAGGAAGGGAGTGCAGGTATTGCAAGTCCCATCGTCCATGGTGCATCCTCTTCCAAGCTGCACCAGGATGTAGAGTGGGTCATGGAGACTCAGTGTGCCAAGTTTGGTCTTTATCGGTAATTGGATGAGGGTTGCAGTGGTGTCAAGAATTGAGCAATGGTACTGCAAGTCCCATAATCCATGGTCCATCCCCCGCCAAACCACACCAGGACGTAAAGTGGGTCATGAGAGGTCTATGTGCCAAGTTTGGTCCTGATCAGTCATTGGATGAGGTTAACAGCGGTCTCAGAATGTGAGTGATGGTACTGCAAGTCCCATCATCCATGGTTCATCCTCCTCCAAACTGCAGTAGGATGTCCAGTGGGTCATGGGGGCTCTGTGTGCCAAGTGTGGTCTGTATTGGTAATTGTCTGACTCAGCCCCCTCTGTTTCCTTTCCTCTCTTTGTCATCTCGGAATCTTGGAATTGAGGCTGGCCAATCAGAGACCATATGCAAATTTCCTTCTCATGTCCCCGTTTCTGTCATGAACTCTTTTCTCCACCAGGGGCTCCTATTGAAGCTGGCCAATCAGAGACCATATGCAAATAGCACCACAGCGGCAGCCAATCAGAACGCTGGCACATACTCCTCCCGCCACACTTTTGTCCTCCGCATACAAGTTTTGACTTTTATTATATACATAGATAAAAGGCCATAAATATTGTTTCCTTTCTTTTTCATATACAATTTTATTCTCACACCAGCCTGTGACATACAGTCGTTTATCCTGCGTGAGTGTGTGTGATTGGCTCAGGCACTTTGAGTGAACTTGTTGCCTAACTGGAAATCTGAAACTGTGCCGCTCCTGACATACATATAAGACAGAGTTTTCATACACAAATAGGCCATCTTTGATACTTCAGTACAGACAGGACTTTTCTTAATGCACTGCTTCCCATGGGAAGCTGGGGCTGACAGATAGGAGCTCTCCCCATCTCACTGATTTGAACCACTAACCTTCAGGTCAGCAGTTCAGCCAGTACAAAGGTGTAACCCATTGTGCCACCGCAGCTCCCTACCTCATTAAGGTGATCTTTCAATGATTTGTTGAAATATCTTTCCTTGGAATTTGAATCCATTGGTTCTTGTTCTAGTCTATTGAGTAGCAGACAACAATGTGCTCCATCTCTTCTACATGTCATCACAGATATTGAAAGATGGCTATCAATTCATGTCTTTCTCTTCTCCAAGCTAAAGGACTGTGTGGCCTTCTCTCCTGGCTCCTTGTGGCTCACTGTTTCTGCTATAAATAACAACAACACATTGCATGGGCAGTTCCTTGACAAAATTGAAGGAAAAGTTAACAAGGAAAAGACCTGGTTAAGGCTCATGAATGGAACCCCCGAAGGGCTGATTCTTGCAGCCCAGGAGCAAGCCATCAGAACAAATGCCATTAAGGCCAGGATCAAAAAATCAGTCGATGACCCAAAATGTAGACTATGCAAGCAAGCTGATGATACTATGGATCATATCCTCAGCTGCTGCAAGAAAATCGCACAGCAGCTGAGGATATGATCTTCATTTGGGCCACAACTCTGTGGCCCAAATGATTCATTGGAACTTATGTCACAAATACCACCTGCCAGAAGCAAAGAACTAATGGGATCATAAACCTGCAAAAGTAGTGGAAAATAAACACGCAAAAATATTGTAGGACTTTTGAATCCAGACTGACAAAGTTTTGGAACACAATACATCAGACATCACGACTGTGGAAAAGAAAAGTGTTTGACTTATTGATGTTACCATATCAGGTGACAGTCGCATTGAGGAAAAACAACAGGAAAAACTTAGCTGTTATCAAGACCTCAAAATTGAACTGCAAAGGCTCTGGCATAAACCAGTACAGGTGGTCCCAGTGGTCATTGACACACTGGGTGCTGTGCCAAAAGATCTCAGCCGGCATTTGGAAACCATAAACATTGACAAAATCATGATCTGTCAACTGCAAAAAGTCACCTTACTTGGGTCTGCATGTATCATTCGAAAATACATTACACAGTCCTAGACGCTTGGGAAATGTTCGACTTGTGATTTTGTGATACGAAATCCAGCATATAGATCTTGTTTGCTGTGTCACACCATGTTATTATGTCAGAATAATAATAATAATAATAATAATAATAATAATAATAATAATGAGGATGATGATGCATTTATTATCCACCTCTCCTCGTGGGTCGAGGCGGGATACAACATCATTAAAACAAGAGATAAAAGACCATTAAAAGACATGCAACAAGACAGGAGAGTTAAAATACAAGTTTATATCCATGGATAAATTGCAGATTAAAACTGACTGGGTAGGTCTTCAGATATGTTTAAGTTCCAGCAGTTCATTTAGCTGTCAGATTCCTTCTGGCAGGTCATTCCACAATCTTCTCGGGGTGACTGATGAAAAGGTTGGTGACGGTGGGCAGTCAGATTCTGGCAGGCTGGAGCAGATGCCTCCAGAGGACATTGGTGTTCAGGCAGATTATGCGAGAGGAGACAATCCTGTTGGTAACCTGGATCCAACCCATGTGGGGCTTTAAAGGTCATAACCAGCATTTTATATTTATATGGATGCTGATGCTCCCCGGTGCACATATGCTGGTTGAGAGAGATAGGGAAGTACAAGGATAGCTCTCTTCTCCTTGTTTATGAATTATTTGGAAGTATCTGATAACCTGCTTTAACTAGATCTAGAGCAGTGGTTCTCAACCTGTGAATCCCCAGTGTTTTGGCCTACAACTTCCAGAAATCCCAGCCATTTTTCCAGCTGTTAGGATTTCTGGGAGTTGAAGGCCAAAACATCTGGGGACCCACAGGCTGAGAACCACTGCTCTAGAGGGAAGGACAAAAGTGTAGTTCATAAGACACATCATTCTCGTGTTCATTTTCTGCCCCCATTGATGTGCAGCGATAGGGGTAAAATTAACCAGAACTTTCCTTTTCCAGATGCAGCCTCCTTATCCCAAATGGGAGTAGCCACATCCCATCTGTGTGTGTGTGTGTGTGTGTGTATGTTAAGCACTTCTGGGCCTGGTGCATTCTGTGGGTCCTAGGTCTTAAGGAGAAATGGTCCCACCTTCCAAAGTGCATTGGAAGTCATCCATCCCTAAACTAGATCTGCATCTTGCTCTGCCTTCAGTCCTCTGTATCAGGGAATGTAAAGCATATAGCTGGCTGCGGTGATACTAATCCTTCCTTTTACCTTTGGTCCTTTTGTATTTGGGTAACAGAGTCTGCTGCCAGCTCTGTGTGCCTGTTCTCATTTTGTTTAAATGAGAAAAGATCCCAATGTACTTTATTCCTTTTTGTCCGGGAACATGACTTGCTTCTTACTGATCCTTGTTCCTGTACATGGGTCTGGATCTTAGGCTGAGGAAGGATTTTTTTTAATCATGTCAGAAGCGACTTGAGAAACTGAAGTCGCTTCTGGTGTGAAAGAATTGGTCATCTCACATTGCCCAGCTGTAGCTGACAGACGGGCGAGCTCCTGGCTGTCAGCTCCAGCTTCCCATGTGGGGACATGAGAGAGGCCTCCCACAGGATGGTGGGCGTCCTCTCTCATGTCCCCACATGGGAAGCTGGAGCTGACAGATGGGAGATCACCTCATCTCATGGATTCAAACCACCGACCTTCAGGTCAGTTGTTTAGCTGGCACAAGGGTTTAACTCATTACGCCACCACAGCTCCATAGAAGGAATTTAGTGATGACGAGAAGATATGATGATGCAAGATATTTCACCCATACCATCCGTTGCATCTTAATCATCACTTTGACTAGGATTTGGACTTTGGGCATAGCTTGGGGAATCTAGGAGATATCTCTCTGGCTCCCAAAAAACAATTCAAATTCCGACTTTTTTTTTTGCCCATGTGGTTGGCTGCCATTAACACTTTTACATTGTTTTCCCTTTATTTTTATTTTTTTTAGAGAAACAGGAATAGTATGCTTCTAAAGTGTTCGGCCTCTTTAATTTGATTCTCCTTTTGAATAGTTGGGATTTTATTGGTGATTTTCAATCTGTCTTGGCTGCTTTGACTCTTGGAAAGGATTAGTGGCTTGAGTCTATTGGATTCCCCCCAAATTAAAGGCAGCAATGTTTCATCTGGGTTTCTGGCTGCAGCCTGGGACAGGGGAGTGCTGCGAGGCAGAAAGATTTTACTGGAAGCCTATGGGGGCGAAAGAGAGAAACTGTCATCCATTTTCCAGAGTTAACATTTCTGTGCTCTGAATCTCTGATCTTATTCTGTAAATTTCACCAATTTCAGTGGGGATTCCTCCTAAATACATATGTATTTACAGTCTTATGCTGAGCCGCTGGAATCTTACACTACAGTAAGAATAAATGGCTTCCCTTGACTATTACGTGAGGCTCAGGAATCCCAGCCAGCTTCTTTCCATGCTTTTTTGATTCTTCCCTCTTCTTTGTCTCCATCTGAGGTTAGACTGGAAATCTCATTACAGAAAGAAAGCTTTAAGATGAACTAGTTTCATTTCCAAATCCAAATCTAGAGAAATCTCCTTTTTGTTCTGGCCCTTTTCAAGTACCAAAGTGGGATATGAAAGTGTCTCTGGTTCCTCGTTTCACTTCCCGTTTTGTGGTCTCTCTGCGATTGTATGTGTTGATTTTCAATTCCTTGCCATCGAGATTCCTAACAAAGTTACTCGGTGAACTGTTTCACACATGTACAGCAAGATTGTGCATACCTGGTTTTGTCATCCTTTTCTTTAAACTGTGGGAATGTAAAGTATGTACTAAAATAATGTTATGTGTATGTGTGTTTGAGCTGCATTATTTCTTTTTGCCAAAACTCTGGTTTTCAAATAATTGGACCTTTAGAGAGAAGAACTGGGAAAAGTATTTTGAATACTGTGATTAAGTTGCCTTGGAGAGCAAAGTGAGAATGGCACAAGGAGCTCCTTGGCCCCCATCACCCACTCTACATTCTGGTGCAGTTTGGGGGCAGATGGACCATGGATGATGGGACTTGCAATACATTCACTCACTTCTGAGACCACTGCAACCCACCCCAATGACAAATCAGGACCAAACTTGGCACACAGAGCCCCCATGACCCACTCTACATTCTGATGCAGTTTGGAAGAGTATGGACCATAGATGATGGGACTTGCAGTATCTTCACTCACTTCTTGAGACCACTGCGACCCACACCGATGACTAATCAAGATCAAACTTGGCACACAGAGCCCCATGACCAACTCTACATCTGGTGCAGGTTGCAGGACAATGGGCCATGGATAATGGGACTTGCAGTAAATTTACTCACTTCCAGAGACCACTGTGACCCACACCAATGACTGATCAAGACCTACCTTGGAACACAGAGCCCCCATGACCCACTTTACATCCTGGTGTTGTTTAGAGGAGGACGGACCATCTAAAATGGGATTTGTATGTGGGATTTGTAGTTCACCCACACCCACCAAACCAGTTGACATTAGACCTAGACTCAGTTTGGATCATACACAAGCAATGCCTTTCTCAAATAACCTGGGCACCACCGGGGCTCTAAGCTAGTCTTTAATAAAGAATCAACTATGCCTTGTCCTCCTCTGCCATCTTCCCCGGCTTTTCCAGCCACTTCTCCCACAACAGTTGATGACAGCCTGGGACTCATAGCCATCCTAGGCCCAGGACAGAGTCTGTTCCTGACCACCATGAACTTATATCAATCTGATCTTGCCCCCCACCAGACCCAGGAACTGCGTCTCTCCAAACAGTGGATACCAAAACCCATAGTTCCTTTTCCAGTTGTCGTGATCCCTTGCCCCAAGCTGCATCAGCTTGGGGACTTGACACTGACAGGTCCCCATCAGCTTAGGGACCTGACAGTCTCTAGGTGCCCTGGTTCCTCTGGGGACCTGACACTGAGGAGGATCTTCTCTCCTCTACCTAGTGACTAACTAACCCATAATCCCTTCCCTTGTGCTGAGGCCTAGGTCCCATAACCCGTGTCTACCCTAACTCCAGTGGACCCAGAAACCAGGTAAGTTTGCCTCAAGTCCACAGACCCCTTGCATGTGTTTCCCTCCCCCATGGGCCTTAGTCTCTCTACTTCAGGATTCCTCTTTATCCACAGGACCCTTTCGCACTAGTATTTCGCACTCTGTTTTTACTTACCTTTGTTTTATTAACATGCCTTCAAGTTGTTCCTGACTTGTTCAAAGAGAACAAGTCTTCTGAGGCTGAGGAATGCAAGTTTCCCAGGGTCACCCATTGGGTTTCCTTGACAAAGTGGACATTTGAACCCTAGTTTCCAGAGTCCTAGTGAAACACTCAAACCACTATACCATGTTAGTTCTTGAAGGGACCTGTATTCAGTTTCCCCTGATATTGGTATGACTACCTGTTTGCAGTTTCCAGAGCTAAGTAGAGCATTTTAGCCTACATTCAGGGTGGCTCTTAGAGAAGTATGTACAAAAGCTTCCTCTGGTCAGCCTCCTTTGAATAGTTCAATTGCCTGTATTGTTGGGGAAAATGTATGTTGGCTTGTATCCAGCTCTTCCAGCCGGATGCTGTTAGGATTCAACCTCTTAATTTAAAGAGCTTTTAACAGTCTTGATGGGCTTATATAAGGTAATTATATTGCCTCTTGAATTTATTTTATATTGTTTGTGATAAACAAACTTGACTGATCACTGCCTTTGGAGCCTCATCGTTTGTTTCAACTTCATTTATGCTTGCCCTTGAAAATATTTGGAAGGCCATGGCCAAAATCTAAGTATAGTGACCTGTCTCTTTGCAAAACAGCTTGTCCTAAGTACATTCGGTTGGTGTTCCTGGATTAGCACCATTTGCCTTCTGGGTATCTTTCTCAAGAAGATGGCACTTGACCTATAAAGCTCATAACAACCTGAGTGCTACATGTCGCAGAGCTTTCCTTTACAGAGTCATTTTCCCAGAATGAAGGCTGCTATCTAGTATGGCTAGAGATATGAAATTTTGTTCTCCTGGGTTGCACATCTTCTGTTCATCTGTGTTGTTATTGAAAGGATTGTAATGGCACAGACGTTCCAGATGCTGAATAGGCCGTGCACTGATGAAGAGCAACAAAAAATGTTTAATTTTTTTTAACATTTAAAAGCTGTATAGAATCATAAGAGTTGGAAGAGACCTCATGAGCCATCCAGTCCAACCCCATTCTGCCAAGAAACAGGACAATAGCGTTCAAAGCACCCCCAACAGATAGCTATTCAGCCTCTGTTTAAAATCCTACAAAGAAGGAGCCTCCACCACACTCCAGGGCAGAGAGTTCCACTGCTGACCAGCTCTCACAGTCAGGAAGTTCTTCCTCATGTTCAGGTGGAATCTCCTTTCCTGTCGTTTGAAGCCATTGCTCTGCGTCCTAGTCTCCAGGGCAGCAGAAAACAAGCTTGCTCCCTCCTCCCCAAGACTTCCCCTCACATATTTATACATGGCCCTCATCATGACTCCCCTCAGTCTTCTCTTCTGCAGGCTAAACATGCCCAGCTCTTTAAGGCACTCCTCATAGGGCTTGTTCTCCAGACCCTTGATCATTTTAGTCGCCCTCCTCTGGACATATTCCGGCTTGTCAATATCTCTCTTCAATTGTGGTTCCCAGAATATGTTTAATAATAAAATAATAAAGACGGTTTTCAAAAAAAGGCAATTGAGATGCCTTACAATGAAGAAGAGTTAGCAGACAGAATCCAGATGGGAAGAGATCACAAAATAGGAGAGAGTGGCTAAGAAGACAGTGACGTTTTGACACTTTCAAAAGTTGAAGCACCCATTTGAGGAGTTTGAGGAGCTTGGTCAGCCAGCTTGTAAAATGGGGTGGGAAACCTTTGGCCCTGCAGAGTTTTGGATTACAATATGCACAGTCTCTTACATTCGCTTCTGCTGGGTAGGACCAAGGCAAGAAGAAGGCTGAAACATCAGGAAAGTTCCTGCTCCTGCTAAAAACAAATTGGACAACATACATAGATTATAATACTTTAGTTTGCTGATGGCAGCTGGTTTTAACTACTGATGGTTCTGCATTTTAAATTGTATTATTTTATGTGTTGATAGTGGTTGTTTTATAATTTTTATGTGATATTGTTTTATACTCATCATTTATGTTATATACTGCACTGCAGTGTCTTGTAAGCTGCCTCAAGTCCCTTTTGGGAGATGATGGTGGGATATAAATAAAGTATAGTAGTGGTTCTCAACCTATGGGTCTCCAGATGTTTTGGCGTTCAACTCCCAGAAATCCTAACAGCTGGTAAACTGGCTGGGATTTCTGGGAGTTGTAGGCCAAAACACTTGGGGACCCACAGGTTGAGAACCACTGGCCTATAGTCTCGGTAATCATCATTGGTTTCCCTTCCAGTTACTAATCAGGCTTTACCATGCTTAGCTTCTCGGTACTTTAGATGCTGTAGAGTTTTCAAATATCCCGTTGTCAGGGAATTTTCTTTCATGCTTCTGTGTCTGACTTGCAAGGATGCTTACAAATATATTGTGGGCCAAGGACTACTCACTTCCTATGGGGCATTGAGCAGTCTCCTGGGTTTCATTGGTAGCCAGAGCCTGGAAACTTTTTTATGGGGTAGGATGGGGAACACAGCTCCTAGATTCCCCTAACCAACATGGAGGGGTAACCACCCTGACTGAGGGGTTTGGGGAAAAGTAACCCCCCCCCTCAAAATCCCTACCTTTCCAGGATCTCCTGGTAGCCTTCTTGAATCCAGAGCGGGATCTTGAAGCACACCCTATGCCTGTTTGTGGCTATGTGTTTGATTATATTTTAGTAATGCTGTAACCCGCCTTGAGCTGTGAGGAGAAGTGGACAAGAAATAAAATTATTATTATTATTATTATTTATTATTATTACAGAGTATGCTCATGAGTGACAAGAGTCCTCTCCTTTCTTCAGCTGTATTTGAGGAATCTCCATACCACGATATTTTTTTTTTTATTTCTATGCAATATAGTGAAAGCCAGACAGAGAAGAAAGCTCACATGAACAAAACTCACTTGAAATGTGGTTTCTGGAGAAGAGTTCTTTGGGTATCATTTACTGCCAAAAAATTCTAATAAATTAGGCCTCTAAAACATTATACCTGAACTCTCCCAGATGTCTAAATGAACCTGTATACTTCGAACATGTCAGGGGATGACACGATTCATTGGACAATGCTATAATGCTTGATAAAGTGGAAAGCTATAGGAAAGGAGGGAGACCATATTATAGATGGATTGAATCAGTCAAGGAAGTCATTCCTTGGATTTTGCAAGACCCGAGGAAGACAGTTCGTAAAAGAGGATCTTCGAGATCTCATCCAAAGGGTTGACATAAGTTAATGTTGACTTGATGACAAATAACACCAACAACGTGAGGGTTCACAGATAACCCTCTGAGGAAATTGTGGGCTGCCCCTACATACAGCTTCTAAAACCGCAACCTGAAGTCATTCTGATTTCATGAGAGATAAGGAGAAGGATGGGCTGTAGAAGCTAGTGGGTGGGGATGGCTAGAGTAACTGGATGCTTTCAAGAGTAATGTCTACTATGTAATTAGTCTCATTTGTGGAATTTCACAGCAGACTCCAGACACTGTCAGCTTCCAGTTGAAAGCCTCTCACATTTTCCTAATACATTTTTAATATCATGTTTTTTTTTTAAAAAAGACGACTAAGCAGCAGAAAGTTAGAATAACTGTAAAATGTCTCTTGATTGGTAGCACCAGATGTCCTCCATTTGGAAGCAGTACAGAGGCTGGGTTGTTGTAGGTTTTTCAGGCTCTATGGCCATGTTCTAGAAGCATTCTCTCCTGATGTTTCACCTGCATCTATGGCAGGCATCCTCAGAGGTTGTGAGTTCTGTTGTAGGCAACCAGAGTAGGAAAGGACAATGACAATGCTGGATGGATTATGGATTTATGAATTGACGAACGTTGACCTCAAGATGATTTTATTGCTGCTGTTGTTTTCATTTGACTGTTTTAATTAGTTATAACTGTCGTCGTTATATTGTAAATTGCATATTGTATTTTTTGAATTGTTGGGCATCAAATTGTGCCTTTTGTAAGGCGCCCTGAGTCCCCCCTACAGGGTTGAGAAAGGCCGGGTAGAAGCACTCCAAATAAATAAAATAAATAAATAAACTAGGCAAATGGGGTTTATATATCCAGAGTGGGAGAAAAAACTCTTGTCTGTTGGAGCTAGGTGTGAATGTTTCAATAGGCCACCTTGATTAGCATTTGATGGCCTGACAGTTTTTAGGTGTGGCGTGTTACTGCTTGGGGGGAATCCTTTGTTTTTTTTTTTTTAATTTATTTTTATTGCTTTTACTTTACAAAACATACATATTTACAAATTTAAAATCACAGGTTGTGAGGTTGGGGTGAGGAAAGTTTGTCGGGGGGGGGAGGTTAAAGGTAGGGTAAAGGTAGTGGGGGACCAGGGGGAGGGTTGGAATAGGGGTAAGGGTAAGGATTGTGACTTCCAGGTATAACCATCATGGTACAGGTTTTGCCTTAATTTCATCTAATCTTGTTTCCACTTGTCCTTCCTATCTGCTGTATTTAAAGCAGATTTTCAATTTTAATTTCTGGATATTCTCTTAGAAGATAGTGTAAGTTTTTATCTTCTTGATTGCTTGGGGGTTGTTTGACCCCCATTGCTATTTCTTTAACCGTAATGTTTTTCTTGGATAAAAGGATTGGAATTAGAAAGAGATTCAAAAAATAACAAAGAAAGAACGTAAGAATTATTTATATTATTCTTCTTTTGGATCTTATTGTATCTCTATTAAATGAATTTCCTTATTTTCTTCCTGTATGAATTTTAATACTGTTTTCCAATTGGTTTTCTGGGGTTTGTTATGGTTATGAGTAATTTTCTGTGTCAAAATATCCATATTAATTATGTCCAATATTTTCTGGGTCCATTGTTCAAATGTTGGTAGTTCCTTATTCTTCCATTGTCTCGCTAGGACCATCCTGGCGGCGGTTGTTAGGTAAAAAATTATTTTGTCCTCGTTCTTTTCTATTTTTAGGTTGTGAAGTCCCAGTACTAATGTTTCTGGTGTCGGGTCAAATTTTATCCCTAAGATTTTTTCAATCGATTTATGGATTTGTATCCAATATTTTTTGATCCCTTTGCATTCCCACCACATGTGTAGTAATGTACCCTTTTCTCTTTCGCATTTCCAACAGCACTCATTTTTCTTATTCTTATTAATTTTGGCTAAAATCTCAGGTGTTAAGTACCACCTATAAAAGATTTTGTACCAACTCTCCTTTATGTCTGTTGAGTATGTGTATTTGATTTTGCTTGTCCAGATTTTTTCCCAATCAGTGAGTGGTATTGAGTGACCAAGGTCTCTTGCCCACGCTGTCATATTGGTCTTAATTAGTTCTGTTTCGGTCGTCCATTTTAGTAGCTGATTGTAAATTTTTCTAATAAGCTTAGTATCAGTTGCTAGTATGTTGTCCCAAAAAGATGCCTTTGTTTCAAAACCGACTGCTTCATCTATCTTGAAATTTTCCCTGATTTGATGGTAATGAAACCATGAGATTGAAGGATCTACCTGGTTCAGTTCCTCTCTAGATTTAAGTGAGATCTCTTTCCCCTTGATGTTTATTAGTTGTCTATATGGGAGCCATATGCTCCTGGGTATTTCTCTTTTATGATTTGCTTCAGTAGGGGAGAACCACATTGGAGTTTTTTGATGGAGTCTGTCTCTATACTTGTTCCAGGTATTAATTAATGCGGCTCTTATAGGGTGATTTTTAAATTTTTTTTCCTTTTTGTCCTTGTTTCTCCATAGATAAGCATGCCATCCTTGATTTATGTCGAAGCCTTCTACCGCCAGGATCTTTTCTTTTTTGAGTGTTGCCCAGTCTCTCACCCAGCTTAGTGCGGAAGCGTCGTAATAAAGTTGTAATTCTGGGAGGGCTAGTCCCCCTCTCTTCTTGTCGTCTACTAGATGGATTGCCTTTATTCTATGTTTTTTATTGCTCCATATGAATTTGATGATTGTTTTCTGCCATTTATTCAATAGTGTCTTTGTTTTTAAGATTGGAAGCGCTTGAAATAAAAAGAGCATGTCTGGTAGGACATTCATTTTTATTACTGCAATCTTCCCTAGTAGCGATAGGTTGAGTTGTGACCATCTTTGTAACTTGTTTTGTATCTCAGACCATTTCCTCTCATAGTTGTTCTTTACAAGGTGATTATTATTGGGTGTAATTAATATCCCTAGATATTTAACTTTTGTACTGATCTTTATTTTTGTCTGTTCAAGTATCCTTTTTTGGTTTTCTTTACTCATATTTTTCACGATGATCTGGGTCTTATCTCTATTTAGCTTTAGGCCTGCCACTTCTCCATAGCTCTCAATTACTGTTAGCCATTTTTTTATATTGTTGGTAGGGTCTTCGACAAAGCACACTACATCGTCCGCGAAGGCGCGAAGTTTAAAAGAGTGGCCTCTTATTTTTATCCCTGGCAAATCCTTATCCCTTCTTATGCTATTCAGTAGTATTTCCAGGGACAGTATGAAAATCAGAGGCGACATCGGGCATCCCTGTCTTGTCCCTCTCTCTATGTGGATATCTGTCGACAACTGCCCATTGACCACTATCTTTGCAGTTTGTTCATGGTATATCGCCTCTATCGCGTTTGTGAACTGGTGACCAATGTCCATCTCTCTTAGTAGAGCTCTTGTAAAGTTCCAGTTGACCCGGTCGAAAGCCTTTTCGGCGTCGAGGAACATTAGACCCACCTCTTTCTGGTTTTGCTTTTCACAGTAGTCTAAAATATTTATTACCGTTCTGATGTTATCTTTTAGTTGTCGTTTGGGTAAAAACCCTGTCTGGTCTTCCGCTATTCTTTTATTTAGTAGGATCTTCAGTCTATTAGCTAAAACTCCTGTGAATATTTTATAGTCTACGTTGAGTAGCGAGATGGGTCTATAGTTCCTGACCGACGTACTGTCTGTGTTCTCTTTATGTATCAGCGATATTGAGGCTGCTTTCCACGAGTCAGGGAGTTTTCCCTGTTCTAAGATGTTATTCATTACTTTTTGTAGAAAAGGTGTTAGTATTTCCTGGAAGGTCTTGTAATATTTAATAGTAAAACCGTCGGGTCCCGGTGCTTTATCAGAAGGCATATTCTTTATTGTTGTTCTAATTTCTTCTTGAGTGATGGTCTTATTCAAATTTTCCCTCTGCTCATCTGTTAATCGTTGTATTTCTTGTTTGCCTAGGTATAGCGATATWTTGTCTTCTGGAAYTTTCTCATCTTTATATAGTTCCCTGTAATATTTCACAAACTGTTCCATGATGTCCTTTGTTTGGAGGTAACTTTTACCATTCTCCTCTATTTTTGTTATTTGTCTTTTTTGTCTTTTAATGTTGATTCTCCTCATTAGCCATTTGCCRATCTTATTGGCATTTTCGAAATGRTATTGTTTGGCAAATTTGAGTTTCCTTTCTATCTCGTCAAGTTGTAGAGTATTCATCTGTTTTTTTAGCAGTTCTAGTTGATGTATGATTTTTTTGTTTTTAGGGTCTTCCTTCGCTAGTTTCTCACATCCGGCTATCTCTTTGAGAAGTTTGTCGCTTCTCTGTTTTTTTAACTTTTTCATTCTAGCACCATATTCCAGGAAGTGTCCTCTTAGACAGGCCTTTTTTGCATCCCATACTATATCTATGGATGTTCCCTTATCCATATTGAATTCAAAGTATTCTTTTATTGCTAGGTTTGTTTTCTCTCTCTGGGTAGAATCTTTTATGAGATCGTCTCTTAATCTCCAGATAAATGAATTGTTTCCCTTCTGGTACGTACTAAGTATTAATTCTAATGGAGAGTGGTCAGAATTTACCATTGGTAAAATTTTGCTCTTCAATATGTTAGGTAGTAATGTTTTGGATCCCCAAGCCATATCGATACGGGTCCAGGTTTTATGTCTGTGAGAAAAGAAGGTGAAGTCCCTTTCTCCTGTGTGCTGGTATCTCCATACGTCTTTTAACTCGAATTCTTCTAGTAGATTTTTGAATTTTTTGGGTAGGGCTCCTGACTTCTTTAGATTCTTGAATGGTCTACTAGAAGATTTATCATGCGGTGGATCTAGTACTCCATTGAAGTCCCCTAATATAAGTAGGTCTTTATATTCGTATTCCTCTAGGTATCTTTTTAATTTGTTAATAAAATTATCTTTTGATGTATTTGGGGCATATATGGAGCAAATTAGAATGTCCCTACCCTCTGTTTCTACTTTTACTCCGAGTATTCTCCCTTCTTGATCTTTAAATAGAAGCTTAGAGGGTAATTTTTCATTAATATACATTACAATTCCATTTTTTTTGTGGGGGCCTGCCGTGTAGAACATTTTACCCAGTTTTTTTTGTTCTAACAGATCGCTATGTTTTTTTGTGATGTGAGTTTCTTGTAATGAAATAACACCATATCTTCCTTTTTTTAATTGGTGAAAAATTTTCTTTCTTTTATTAGGTAGGTTGAGGCCATTGACATTATTACTGTACACTTTAATATTACACTCCATTAGTATTTTTATTTAAGTTTGTATCCTCTACATCTTTATCCTTCAATATTTCCGGTGGTTGGGGGGGGTATACTTTAGGTGATTTTTCTCTGGCTCTCTTTCTTTTGTTTTCATACTCTTCTTCCTCGCTCTCACCATCAGAATTCTTTAATTTTCCTTCTTCTTCTGGCATTTTTGATTGTGTTGTCCTGTTTTTCACCTTCTCTTTGCTCCTTTCTTCCTTTTTGTTTTCTTCTGTTTTAGTCAGCCTTTCCCAGAATGCTTTGGCCTTAGCTTCTGATGTCAGCCAGTGTTTGGTATCTCTCCATGTCACCATTATACCCTCCCCCTGCTCCCATTTAAATTTTATATGCCTCTTTTTCAGTTCATCTGTTAAAAAATAATATTTCCTCCTCTTTTCCAGGGCTGAGAGAGGTATCTCCTTTAGAATTGCTATTTTATTACCTTTATACATTGTTGGTTCTTTAGTGTGTTCACTCAGTATTTCATCCCTTAATGATTTTTTAGTGCAACAGACTATAACGTCTCTGGGAGTTTTGAATTTTTTAGCGTATTGTGTTTGTATTCTGAATATTCTATCCAGGTTCATTTCTAGTATTGGTCTCGATTTTTTTGTGATGTTCACTATAATCTCGATAATGACTTCTTTGATGTTTTCCTCTTCCTCTTCCTTTATATTTCTAAATCTCAGCTGATGTTCCTTCTCTTTAGCTTCTAGAAATTCCTGCTTTAGTTCCGTTGATGATACCCTTCCCTCCAGTCTGTCCAGTTTCTTTTTCATGGTTTCTTGTTCGATTCTCATTTCTCTATTTTGTTTTAGGAGATCTTTATTATCTTGTTTGATTTTCTCGATGTCTTCTCCCAAACTTTTCATCTCTTCTTTTATTAGTGTCTTTATTTCTTCTTTCATTTCTCTTTTCATCTCGTTCATTTCTCCCTTTAGTGCTTCCTTTTGATTTTGGACTTCTGCTTGTAGCTTCCAGATTTCCTTCAGGATATCTTTAGCCCCTATTTCTTCTGTGAGGGAGTTCTTCTTATTGATTTTTTCTCCTTTCTTCTCCATCTCTATAAGGGGATGAGGTGTTAATGGCGTTCCTATTCTGTAGGTGGATGTACCTTGTTTTACGCGTGTATGTATTGTTTTGTTTCTTCGTTAATTATCTTCTGTTCACTCTTGGTGTTTAGGTTATTATTATTTTTTTTATTTTCTCTTCAGTTTGTTTGTCTTCTGTGATGGATGTTTTCCTTCCTGTGTTGTTTTGCACGTATATATGTTTATATATATATATATGTGTATGTATGTATTTACTCAGTTTTCTTAGTGTATAAACTTACATCAACAAACATATCTAGTGGGAGCGTATTATCCTTCTACTTATTCTTATAAAAGCTTTTTGTTTAGTGTATATTAGTTTTTAGCAGGATCTTTATCTTTATCCCGCAATATTGAATACAGTTTAATACATTTAGAAACTTATATAGTACACAATCACTTAATATAGTACACAAACAATCATTTCTGAGGTATCGCCCCAGTCTCCTCCTGCTTCTATGGGTCTTATTTTACACTTTATACTTTGACTCGGTCCCCCCGAAAAGGGAGAGGAAAGGAGAAAGAAAGAGGAAAAGGGAGGAAAAGAGAAAGAAAAAGAGAAGAAAAAAAAAAAAAGGAAGGGGAACAGTTTCTTGGTTTCTTGCCACTCCGCTGTACTTCCCTGTATATCGCTATATTAGTTTCTTGCTATGTTGGCCCTTTATCTCTGGTTCGTTAGGTTTACGTGTTCTCGTTCTCCTCTGCTTAGGGTCCCTTTGTTTAGTAGTACTCCTCCATGGAGATGCCTTACGTCTCGCCTCCTCCACTGCGCCTCGGTTCCTTCCTGTCTCTCCCTTCCTCTCTTCCCCTCTATCGAGCTTCTCTTTTGGTACTTGTTGTAGTATGTTCAGTGGGGGGAGCTCGGTGTTGTTTGCTTCCAACGGAGCGGCGGGGCGTCGGTATGTTGCACTCGCTTTGTTGAGAGGTGATTGTTTCATGTCTGGATTCCCCTGTGTTTGAGTGTTGTTCTTTATTTACTGTTGTAATTTTAGAGTTTTTTAATACTGGTAGCCAGATTTTGTTCATTTTCATGGTTTCTCCTTTCTGTTGAAATTGTCCACATGCTTGTGGATTTCAATGGCTTCTCTGTGTAGTCTGACATGGTGGTTATTAGAGTGGTCCAGCATTTCTGTGTTCTCAAATAATATGATATGTCCAGGTTGGTTCATCAGGTGTTTTGCTATGGCTGACTTCTCCGGTTGAATTAGTCTGCAGTGCTTTTCATGTTCCTTGATGTTTGGTCAATACTGCGTTTGGTGGTCCCTCTGTAGACTTGTCCACAGCTGCAGGAGTCTACCTCTGTAGACTCCTGCAGAGGTAAGGGGATCCCTCTTGTCCTTTGCTGAACGTAGCATTTGTTGGATTTCTTATTGGGTCTGTAGATAGTTTGTAGGTTGTGTTTCCTCATCAGCTTCTCTAAGTGGTCCGTGGTTCCCTTGATGTATGGCAAGAACACTTTTCTTCTGGGTGGATCTTTGTCTTTACTCTTGTGACTAGTTCTTGGACTTGCAGCTCTTCTGATGTCTGTGGTAGAGTATCCATTGGTCTGTAGAGCCCAGTTTACAGAGGCCCCTTCCATACAGCTGAATAAAATCTCATATTATCTGCTTTGAACTGGGATATATGGCGGTGTGGACTCAGATATCCCAGTTCAAAGCAAATATTGTGGGTTATTCTGTCTTGATATTCTGGGTTAGCCCCCAGTGGCACAGTGGGTTAAAGCGCTGAGCTGCTGAGCTTGTTGACCGAAAGGTCACAGGTTCGATTCCGGGGAGCAGCGTGAGCTGCTGATACTAGCTTCTGCCAACCTAGCAGTTTGAAAACATGCAAATGTGAGTAGATCAATAGGTACTGCTCTGGTGGGAAGATAACAGCGCTCCATGCAGTCATGCTGGCGACACGACCTTGGAGGTGTCTACAGACAATGCTGGCTCTTCGGCTTAGAAATTGAGATGAGCACCACACTCCAGAGTCAGACATGACTGGACTTAATGTCAGGGGAAAACCTTTACCTTTTTATGGCTGTGTGGAAGGGCCCTGAGTTTCCCCTTTTATCAAATACTAGTTCTGTGGAGTGCAGCTTAACAGCTGAGTAAATGAGTCATTTCCACAAATCTGATCCAGTTTACCCCATGCCCTCTTGCTGCATTTAACTGTAAAAGCCCAAACAACAGCAGCTATCCTATGAAAGAGGTTTCATTTTAGATCTTATGCATCATAGTACATTCATGAATTCGTTAATATTCTTAGGCAATTCTTCTTTTGACCTTTCATCCTTCTTTCTGTTTTCATTATGCCTTTTTAATGCATTGCTTTTTAGTCAAGGAAATTCCAGTAGGAAACAGAAAAGATGTCTACTCAGATTCAAGATAGAAGGTAGCCTTTGCAACCCCCTCTCTCTTTCCTTCCCTGTAAACACCACCACCACTCCATGAACATCTTCCCCCTTTCCCCCCTGTTTTTGCCTATCTTTGTTTGGCTTTGGTGTAGGTCAGCTTGTTGAAATGGAGCAGGCCTCTTGAGGCAAGCCTCTTGCAAACAGAACAAGAACAAGTATCTTCGGAGCTTAGGGGATTTTTCAAATTACCAGTAATGAGCTCCTAGTGGTAATTATGAGTAGCCAGTTTGGGACTTGAAATCCTTAGGAGTGGGATTTCTGAAGCAGCTAGATTTGTGGCTCCTGTTTCTTCCTTGTTAAAAATCAGCAGTCAAGCCCTCATTTGCTTCGGTGAATGCAGTTTGGAAGTTCAGCTCAGCGGCTTGGATATCCCAGACAAGCCCCCACCCACCCACCCACCCATTGAAACCATATGATTAGGCATCTAGTTCAATTTTGAGACCACTTTTTTCATAAGCAAAACCCAGTAGAGTCTTGGTTATCCAGCGTAAATGGATTGGCAAAACATTAGATAAGCAAAAATGTTGGAGGGATTAAGGAAAAGCGTATTAAATGTCAAATTATGTTATGATTTTACAAATTAAGCACCAAAGCATTGTGTTTTACAACAAATTGATAGAAAAAGCAGTTCAATACATGGTAATGTTACCTAGTAATCACTGTATTTACAAATTTAGCACCAAAACGTTGCAATGTATTGAAACGACTATTTATCCGGGCGGGAGACAGACTGCGTTGGATAATACAGAATGTCGGATGAGCGAAGGTTGAATAACCAAGACTCTACTGTAGTGCAATTTAAACAGGTTAAGGCTAATGTGGCTGGGAACAAAAACATGGAAGTGAAACCCACATTACTGTACGGGACGTGAGAGATGCTAAAATAAGATAGGAAGCAATGTGGCTGTAAAGTATGTTTGTGTGTGCGCGCCTGCGTGCACACACACACGTGTGTTTCTAGCTATGCAGGTTGTCAGCGCCATTCCATGTCATGTTATATCATGCAGGGAAGCGAAACTACTGATACATGTTGTCAGAATCTGTCTTCTTTTAAGCCCTAGAAGTACTTCTCTGCAGTGACAGGCTGGAGCTCAGTGTGAGGGCAAGAACATAGTTTGCAGTCCTCCAATTCCTTTGTAAGGGAGAGAGCACGGAAGAGAAAATAAATCCCCAATTTTTACAATAAAATCCTATACTATTACTTGATTTTTTTAAAACAACTTTTGAATAAAATATATAGTCACCTTTGCACAACAGACTCAAACATACCCTCACACACATCTTCTAAAGGATATGTTTGCATTTTTAATGGGGAGTGGGAGGCTTGGAGCCTCAGAAAGTCGACTTGCCCAATATCTCAGCAGTAGTCTGTGGCTTCAAAGTTAGCCTTAAGCTTCTTGCTGTGTGTTCGTCTCTGCTTTTATTCTCTTCTGCCCCCTTTCCAGCTCTTTGTTTTCGCTAAGGACTGCAAGTAGCAAGCTTCAAGATTCGCTAAACACAATTCACAGAGACATTAATGAGCAGTGGCATCTATATTTGCTTAAGGTGAGAAGTGACAGAATAAGTCTGAGCTGGTGGATGCCCAAAGACCCTGCAAAGGACATATACTCACTACAGAGTTAAACTGGTTTAATAATCCATCATCTCTCCTTAGGTAACCTGGTGACTGTAATGTCAGAGGTGGGGGCTTGGGATTTTAGAGAAAGAATTGTCAGCATTCTCCTTTTCCCGCAAATTATGGTACACAGCCTTGTGGTGGTGAAGCCAGGGCAATTAAACTAAAATAAAATTAAACTAAAATATCATAAAATAACAGTAAATGGCTTGTCTCTGAAGAAGCTGAGGGTGGTGACGGCCAACAGGGAGCTCTGGCATGGGCTGGTCCATGAGATCACAAAGAGTCGGAAGCAACTCAATGAATAAACAACAACAAACAGTAAATTAAGAACAACACTCAAAATGGGAATTCCAGACAAGAAACAATCAGGGCCAGTTAATCACCTTCCAACAAAGGTTTCCCCCAGGCAGGAAGCAGCCAGGTCTTGAAGCTGCAAGGTCACTAAATGCTAATCAAGGTGCCCAATTGCAACATTCACACTTGCCTCAAACAGAGAAGAGTTCCTTCTTCCACCCTGCACATTCCATAGATCTATAAGCCCCACTTGCCTAGTTTCCAACAGACCTCACAACCTCTGAGGATGCTTGCCATAGATGTAGGTGAAACATCAGGAGAGAATGCTTCTGGAACTTGGTCATACAGTTCGGAAAACTCACAGCAATGCATTGATTCTGGCCATGAAAGCCTTCAACCATACATTAAAATAAAAGACATACAAATACAGCTAACCCCCAAGAAGTTTGTATCACTATCCTTCCAGACACACTTTCTATCATGACCCACCCTCGGGACTACTAAGATTGAGATACTGATTTAGAAAGCTTTTGCATACATGACTTTATACACATGTATGTGTATCTAACTGGTGTGTCTCAGGTAAACAGATGCAATGCAGTATCTTCAAAGAATTCCATTTATTAAGGCTCAGTATCCATTGAGAGGGCAGCATTGCTGGGCATGTCCTTTTACAGAATGTTTCTACCAGGGATACTAGCTTTTCTTATTTCTAATCTTGATCTAAATCCCTTGTTTATGAATGTGGTTGCTCCTCCAGTCCTGGGGTCCATCGACAATGCCTGTGTTCATTTGGAACCAGGTTCCCTCCTGATTCTGATCCGCAAAATTATTTCAGAAGGAAATCGGCTTTCAGGTTCTTATGCTTCTAAATACTCATGGCTTAGCAGGAGGCTAGATTCTTAGACTTCTAACATTTTAATGCCTTTCTCTGTGCAGCTTGCTATCCTTACATGCATCATGTGATAGCCTCTTAATTCCTTGCTTATATGAGTACAGGATGATCCCCCTCATCCATGGATTCGATATCCATAGTTTCACTTAACTACATTCCAACTCCGCCCCTGAAATGTTTGGGGGCCTCCCTAGATCCTCCATTGTGAGTCTGTGATATGTTTCCAGTCAAATGTAGGTTTGCTGTTATCCACAGTTTCAGTATCCACATGTGTGTCTCTTGGAACGTACCCCTTGCAGAAACAGGGATGATATTGTAGTTTGTTTTCATTAATATTCACAAGTGGAAACAAGGGGATAGTGGCATCACGTTAGAGTTAGAGCAGCTCGTTCTGAAAGAAGAAACTGGAAAAAAAAATTGCTATGCTGGGTTGAAACATGTAGGTGTCTTACCCCCAAAACCTCACTCTGTATAACAAGTCAATTTGGAGTGTTTCACAGGAAATAATTTTGAGAAATCATATTGTCATACTTAATCAGTTGGTAGACAACAGGAAGAACCATTTGAAAGGAAAGAACCAGTCCAAGTGCCTTAACAAACCAAAACTGTTTGATCTTGTAGTAAACATTGCATTGGTGGCACCAGTCACATATTAAATTTCCTTTGACCAGAAGCTGGCCACTTGGGGTGCCTCTGGTGTCACTGTAAGAAGGTCCTCCGTTGTGGATGTGGCAGGGCTCAGACTGCATTGTAGTAAGTGCTCTGTGATTTGCTCTTCTCAACATTAACATGTCGTGGACTCCTCTTTGTGGCCCCATTTCTTAAGGTTGACTCTGTATCTCGTGGTGCAGTCTGGACGTTAAGTATAATGCCAAGCTTTTAAACTTTATGTTTCTTTAAAATATATTACAACTGTACCCTCGGTTCACTTCTGATATGATAGATAAATAAATAAATACCAGTCACATAGGGTCACATACATGCCATTACAGTTAGAGGCCAGAGCTGAGAAGACTTTTCCTTTTGTTGACATATGTTGTACCTAAGAAACTTGGAAAAGGACCTCTTCTGATTATTTTAAGTCATTGGCAGACTATTATAGGGAGGGACACATCTGCACATAATTGGCCAATAAAATAATAATAATATATATATATTGTTGTGTCAGGAGTGACTCCTGGTGTGAGAGAATTGGCCGTCTGCAAGGACGTTGCCATGGGGACGTCTGGATGATTTGATGTTTTTATCCTTGTGAGAGGCTTCTCTCATTTCCCCGCATGAGGAGCTGGAGCTGATAGAGGGAGCTCATCCGCCTCTCCCCGGATTCGCCTCTGTCGGTCTTCAGTCCTGCCAGCACAGGGCTTTAATCCACTGCGCCACCGGGGGCTCCCGGTTTATTATTATTATTATTATTATTATTATTATTATTATTATTAATACCAACAACAACAACACTTTATTTACAACAACAACAGAGGGACTCAGAGTGGATTATAGTGCAAACAGATACTGGCAAACATTCAATGCCTTGTTACAATACAATGAGACACACAAACACAAGCAAAGGCAGAGGCTTCTCCTTTCATTTCAGACTTTTTGGAGGTGGTGCTCATCTCTGGTCCTTGGGGAAGTGCTGTTCTCCATTTCCAAGCCAAGCAGTCTGCATTGTCACCTGTTTGTGTGACCGGCACAACTGCTTGGAGCTTCTTATGCCTTTCCCGCTGAAGCAGTACCTATTTATCTACCCACATTTGCATGTTTTCAAACTGCTAGGTTGGCAGGATCTGGGCTAACAGCAGGAGCTCACCCTGTCCCACGGATTCACACTGCCAACCTTCAGGTCAGCAGTTCAGCAGCACAAGGGTTCAACCCATTGCACCACCGCAGCCCTATTTAGATTTTTAATGATCAACACCATGTATAATATTCAGAAGCAAATAGGCTGTCAGTGTGTCTTTTACACCATTGGTGTGGTATAATACTAACCAAATACTGTCTACGGCCTTTGCTGCCAAAGTTTGCACTAGCTGAAGCTTTCCATCAGTAGACCAGGAGAGCAGATCTGGCAGTAACACATTATAATAATCCTTTACATATAATTATCAGAGTATGATCCACTGGGGCCTGACTGTTCTTGTCCAGGAACATATAGTTCACAAGCAAACTAGAGCTGTAAAAGGCACTCTTGATTACTGGGGCTACTTGGAATAACATGAAGGAGTATTGTAAGCTGTGTACTTGTACTTTCATGACAAGAACAAAGTGCAAAATTATCCATCCATCCAGCAGGTCTTTATCTGCTCAGGTTCATCTTAGCTTCATTGGCCCATATAAATCCCATTGCTAATTCAAAACGGTGAGTTCTGATTCTACACAATCTTAACTGTCCCAGATTAAAAGAAGAAAAAAAGTTGATCGTCAATAGAACATTGGTGGCACCTCACTCCACATTCCCCAGTCATCTCACCCAGTTGCCTCCAGTTATATTCTTGGACATCCCACCATCCCATGGATGTGGAACATTTTGAGCATATGATAAAAGAGCACATTGCTTCTCTACAAATTATTTAACATTATGTCTAACTAGCCTTTTCTTCTTTTTAACAAAATCAGAAATCCTATGTTATGATTGTGGTTTGTCAGGAGAGGAGCAAGCCATTGTCTCTAATTTGAATGTCACGCTAACCAAACTATGTCGGAAAAGACTCTTGTTTGTTTAGGACTTCCTCCTTGCAGAAGAAGCTAAGTAAGATCAAAGGAGTAGTGTGTACCTAGTAAGTCTGCCTTCCTTTCTGTATCTAAAGATTAAGTTTAAGTATGTCCAATGAATACTAAAAACTGTTATAGTTGTATGTTCTTGACTTGATAAATTGTGCCTGAGAAGACTCTGTGGTCAAACTGGCTGAGGTCCCTTCTTTTTCTGCCTGATCAGGGCTTTAAGAATGAAACTGAGATTTAAGACTGCTTGTGATTGGCGAGTGGCAGCTAGAGCAATTTTATTTATATTCTATAAACCTAGATAAGCACTTAACTATAGAAATATTGAAATATTTCCTCTTTGGAAGATTATTTATGAGCAAAAATTCATAATTTTGGCATATGTTTTCTCCTGTAAATCTGCATCGCACATTCAGAAATTTGGCTGCTTTCCCTTCTACGTGATTGCAAAAACCAGTATAAATCACCAAAGCTAGTATAAAATTGAGCACCTATTGAACAATAAGGGCACAATAGCCAATTTTATATAGCACCAATTCATCAAAGCGTATGTTGTGAAAGCATTGAAGCAGTACAATGGATATCATCCATGACTTGGAACTAATGCAGAGTTTGCCTTTAATAGGTAAGCATGTATACTTGACCAGCCATATCCATAAATTGTGTGTCCACAGATTTAACCATCCACAGCTTGAAAATACTACCCCCCCCCCCCACAAATCCAAATATCAAGCCTTGATTTTGCCATTTTATACAAGGGATGGAGCTCCCGGTGGCGCAGCAGGTTATACCGCTGAGCTGCTGAACTTGCTGATTGAAAGGTCGCTGTTTTGAATCCAGGGAGCGAGGTAAGCTCCTGCTGTTAGCCCCAGCTTCTGCCAACCTAGCAGTTTGTAAACATCCATATGTGAGTAGATCAGTAGGTACTGCTCCAGCTGGAAGGTATCATTTATTTATTTATTTATTTATTTATTTAGATCATTTCTACCCCGTCCTTCTCACCCCTGAGGGGGGACTCAGGGCGGCTAACACAGGCAACAATTCAATGCCAACAGTATCAAAACAACAATATAAAACAGCAATATAAAATCCATTACATAACAATTAAACAGTGATATTAATTAAAATTACATAATCACATAGAACAAATCCAGCAGGATTGTGGCGCAGCTGGCTGAGTGTCAGCTGCATTAAGATCACTCTGACCAAAAGGTCATGAGTTCGAAGCCAGCCCGGGCTGGAGTGGGTGTCCAGCCATTGTGTAGCCCGTTGTCGATCTTTGCAACCCAAAAGACAGTTGCATCTGTCAAGTAGGAAAATAAGGTACCACCTTGTGTGGGAGGCTAAATTTAACTAATTTATGAGGCCATAAAGAAAAAAGACTCCGGGGAATGTGGAATGCGGAAGAACTTCATCGGTGTCGTTGATGGACGATGAAAAGCAGCAGCTCCCCTGGCGGCCAGAAAAAAGTTAAATAGCCTCGGTGTATTTGTCTGTTAAATGTTGTTTGTCAAACTGGCATTGAATGTTTGCCATATATGTGTTTACTGTAATCCGCCCTGAGTCCCCTGCGGGGTGAGAAGGGCGGAATATAAGAACTGTAAATAAATAAATAATAAATAAATAAATAAATAAATAAATAAATAAATAATCACAGGTTATAAAGCCATTTCCAATTTTCAAACAATCCTATTGTCTGAGTTCAGTGCCTAAAGTGCTGCTGTGCCCACTAGCCAAAGGCCTGGCTCCAAAACCACGGCTTTAGTTTTTTCTTAAAATTAAGGAGGGAGGACGCCGATCAAATCTTGCTGGGGAGCGAATTCCATAAGCGGAGGTCACCACCAAGAAGGCCCGGTCCCTCATCCCCACCAGACGCGTTTGAGACGCTGGTGGGACCCAGAGCAGGGCCTCCCCAGTAGATCTTAAATTACGAGGTGGCACATAGAGAGAAATACGTTTGTATAAGTAAGCTGGGCCAGAGCCGTATAGGGTTTTATAGGCCAAGACCAGCACTTTGAATTGTGCTCAGAGGTAACTGCGCTCCATGCAGTTATGCAGGCCACATATCCTTGGAGGTGTCTATGGACAACGCTGGCTCTTTGGCTTAGAAATGGAGATGAGCACCCCCCCCCCCCCCCCAAAGAGTCAGACACGACTAGACTTAATGTCAAGGGGAAACCTTTATCATTATACAAGGGACACCGTTTTATTACACTATTGTATATAACAGGACTTGAGGATCCACGGAATTTGGCATCCACATATGGTCCTGGAACCAAACCCCAACAGATTCAAAGGGGCCACTGTGTAAGCCAAACATATTGAACACTAGTGAATATATACTATCAGAAGACAGCCCCTGAGATGATTCCTTTCATTCATATAACCTTTGGCTGTCAATAGTCTTTCATTATTGTTTCCTTTGTAGATATTGTTGCAAGATTTGAAGATGGTTATGTGATTTGCTAGGCTGAAAACCACCCTTTCTCAAAAAAAAAAAAATAAAATACTGAGCCCCCTCTTCTTTTCATGATCCTGGGTGGAGTGGGCTTGTGCTTTGTTTCACAAGTATTTACTGCAAAAAAGCTCTGTAAGTGACTTTTGCTCCATTCAACAGATCAGCAACTTTGGAGTAAAAAAGGAATGGCTTTATGCAAAACATATGGTTTGAATGATTTGCTTCACAAATCTGGATTGTTTTACTAAAGCTGTTTCATAGTAAGCACAGCACACGGGAAAGTATACATGTCAGACAGAAGGCGGCTAGCCTAACTTTCAGTGTTCAGGGGCCACTTTATGAAAGAAATGGGTTCTATGTATTTTGACTAAATTGTAGGTGGGATAAAAAATAATTTGAATGTATTTGTGGCCCTTCCCAAAACTGCATGCAATTTGAATTGGTTCTCCGCTGTTTCTTTGTGATGTTGTGGTTATTATAGCACATCTTCCAAGCTGCCAGTATTGGAATGTCATCTCTAATTCTGTCTGAGAGTTTTCCCCAAGTTTTTTTGGACAAGGCCACGGCGACTTCTCTCTCTCTCTATTTTCCATTTTGCTTTCCTGCTGTTGTTTTGTGACATTAAAAGTAGATGGGAATGGGGGAGTAGAATAGAAGAGAGAGGCAATGGAACTCTTGCTCTAAAAGCAAGCAATCTGGCTACCATTAAAATGTTTTCCCAAGTGGCAAGACTAGCAGCATCTTTCCAACAGCGTATGTCCTAAAGGCTCAAATTCACCCACAGCCCAACCACAAATCTCCAAGCTGCTCTGGTGCCAATAAAGAGAAAGCAGTTGAATTCAGAACATATTGGAGTTTGAATCTGCTTTCTTATATATAAAGAGAGGAGGGATCAAGCACAGTTTCTCACTTTGCACAGAAAATGGTTTCTCTCCGTCCTCAGTGTGCCTGGCTTTATTGTTTCAGCCAAGGTTTTGAATTAAGTTGTCAATGATATTGAGTGTGTGGTAATCTTATCTCTTGTGTATTCCCTTTAACTCTTATTGAACCTCTCTAAATCTCGTATACTATTCCTAAGAATGCTTTACAGAGAAGCTAGGAATATAGAAGGACAAAGACAGAGGGAACGCAACAGAAATGGGTTATAGAATTGACATATATCATTCTTACTGTATCTTTACTACAGACCTATATTGGTTAAAATTTGCTGTCTCTTCCCAGGGAACCTGGAAGACTAATAGGTTACAGATTACCCACAAAACTTCTCAACTATAGTCCAAGGGTGTAACCATGATGATTATAGTACTAAAGTGGGCACTCCAGATCCATGGGCTCTGTTTCCATGAGCTCAACTGATTGTGGATTGTCACGCTTGATATTATTCAATGGCAGTGCCATAAATACACACACGCTGAATCGTGTGTGTTCATATTGGCACCATTTAATAATATGGGGCACGATCATCTGACTTTTTTTTCATATCCATGTGGGATCCAGAAACTGAACAACCCTGGATAAGGCAGATCTACTGTATAAAAACAATTAAAAGGTTATAATCTAGGTCAGGGGTCCTCAAACTTTTAAAGCAGAGGGCCGGTTCACAGTCCCTCAGTCTGTTGGGGGGCCTGACTATAATTTGAAAAAAACATGAACCAATTCCTATGCAGACTGTACATATCTTATTTGTATTGCCAAAAAAGTAAGAACAATACAATATTTAAAATTAAGAACAATTTTAACCAATATAAAGTTACCAGTATATCAGTAGGAAGTGTGGGCCTGCTTTTGGCTGATGAGATAGTCAAGTTGATTAGGATTGTTGTTGTTGTGTGCCTTCAAGTAATTTCAGATTCAAATTTAGGATGGGGGGAGGGGGAGCAAGCAAATGACTTTGAAGAGCCACATCCAGCCCACAGTTCTTAGTCTGAGGACCCCTGCTCTACGTAGACAGTGTTGGGAATTCATGCAACGCAACGCAACGAAAGAGATGATGCAATGTAGTAATTAGAGAATTGAACTAGGAGTTTAGAAGACCATGGTTTGAATTCACACTTGACTATGGAAACCTGTTGGATGACCTTGGGCACCTCACTTCCTCACAGTCTTAGAGATGTCAGACTGTAGGATCTATATAGCAATATTAAATAACCACTCACAAGCTGTTTTTGCTTTGAAATGGATATATTGCTTGTATCTCTGCAGCAAAGAAAGACACTACTGACTTTTTCCCACCGCCACTTCCTTTTATACACCTTTCCTACCCAGAAATTGACTCCTGACAAGAGGAATGCAGTGACAAGCAACCTTTGTATAAATCTTGCCAAGACACCCTAGGTTGCCATTAGTCAGAGTCAAGTTATCACCCTGAACATCAATACAAGATCAGAAGTCCCATGTTTTTTCACTTGAGGCATTAGCTCACGAGGAGGCCTCACATAAACCCCTTTGTCCCAATCATTCATCAGCAATGTGAAAATAAAAATATTGACTTTTTTTGCAGAGCTGTTGAAAGGATTATGGGGAAGAAGTGGCATTCCTGTAATTGTTAAAAGATGAAGACAGAAATAGGCCCCAAAAGCAGAGTGTCTATTGGAGAAAATGGAAAACATGGAAGAAGCAACTCAATATTTCAATGTTCTTTTGCCATTACCACTTGCTGTTAGTGTTAGAAAAATAGCGTCTTTTCCCTGGGTCTTCTTGGCACCATTTTTAATTGCTCCAGGGGCCAGACAGAATGACCTTATTTGCCCTTCAGTGCTGTTCTGTCAGTGATTAGCCTGGGATGCTTTAGAGGAAAAACATAGTAGCCAAAAAGAAATCGTGCAACTCTTGCTTCCAACCATCAGACTGTTAGGGACAGCTTGAGTATAAAATGACAGCCTCTTCCATAGTTTTCTGTGAAGCTAGTTAAGTACCATATATACGTGAGTATAAGCCGACCTGAATATAAGCTGAGGCATCTACTTTTACCACGAATAACTGGGAAAACATATTGACACGAGTGTAAGTCAAGGGTGGGAAATGGAGCAGTTATGGGTAACTTTCAAAATAAAAATTGATCACAATAAAATTACATTAATGGAAACATCAGGAAGTTAATTGTTTTTGAATATTTACATAAAACTGTAATTTAAGGTAAGACTGTCCAACTTTGATTAAACCATTATTCTAACCTTCTTCAATGTAAATGTGCTTACGTATCCTTCCAATAATAGTAAAGAGAGTAAAATAATAAATGTAATAATAACAATTATAATAAACAGAGTAAAATAATAAACATAATAATAATAGAGTAAATAATAAATGTAATAGTAATAACAGAGTAAAAAAATGTAAATGTAATAATAACAAAAATAATAAATGTAATAAAATAATACAAATAAGAGAGTAAAATAATAAATAAGCTTGACTCGAGTATAAGCCGAGGGGGGCCTTTTCAGTCTAAAAAAGAGACTGAAAAACTAGGCTTATACTCGAGTATATACAGTAAGTAAACATTTTCTTTCATGAATGTGAGGGCATAGTTGGGAATTTATTTTTTATCAGAGAACCAGCCTTCTATCTGGGGTATCACATCCAAGAACAGAGTTGGAGGCACATCTTTCTTCTATCTTAAAACATGACACAGGAACAATTGTGCAGCCCTCTAGATGCCTCAAATCCAACACAGACAATGTGGATAGGTCCAAAATGTCTACCTGCCAATTCCTCGTCTTCTGGTTGTGTTTATATGATGGATTGAATGGTAGTTCCAGGGGTGCATCTGCTCTGTAAAATGATTGGAGTTTGGCACACTTTAACTGCCATGACTCAATGCTATGGAATTATAGCATTGGTAGAGAAGGCCTGGTAAAGATATACTGCTTCACCAAGCTACAGCTTCCATGATTCCAAAGATTGAGTCATGGCAATTAAAGTAGTGTCAAATGTGGACAAAACTTTCAGAATGGGGTAGGGCAATATATACTAAGTAATATGCAAAAATATGATTTGACTGAAAGATTGGAATTTCAAAAAGGTGTGAGACAAGGATGTCCATTATCACCATTGTTATTTAAAATAGTGATAGAAGTGTTTGCAAGGAAAATACAGCTAGGCAATACAATTTGAGGAGTGAAAATAAAAAAAAGAAACTGTCAAGATGAGGCTCTTCGCTGATGATGTAGTGATAGCAATGGAAGAGCCCATAGCAATGATATTGAAAATACTAGAAACTATTAAGGACTTTGAAAAGTGGCTGGTCTCACAGTTAAACGGAAAACAAAATCATTATAAATGTCCAGGAACAAGACTGGAAGATTCTGAAGGAAAGGATCGGTATTAAGATAGGTAATAAGGTTCAATATTTGGAAATTCACATGAGTATTAGAAGTCTGGACTTATACAGAAATAATTATGAAAACGCATTTTGCATAATACAAGAAGATTTCAAATGATGGTGCCAGCTAGCACTTCCCTTGTTGGAAAGAATATCTATATTCAAAATGAATTTTCTCCCTAAAATGTTTCTTTTTCAAACAATACCAATATTACTAAATTATACCAGCTTCAAACAATGGAACAATGATATCAGCAAATTAAGTTAGAAAGAATTAAGATGAAAAACCTGCAAGATGCCAAAGATCGAGGGGGGAGGGGTGACCTTACTAAATCTTAAATTATATTGTGAAGCTGCAGCTCTTATTTGGATGAAAGAATAGTTAACAGAAGATAATAAAAGACTATTGACACCAGAAGGACATAATCTAATATACGGATGGCATGGATATTTGATATACTAATTAATTCCAATTTTAAGAGTCATATCCTAAGAACACACTATTCAGAGCATGGAAAAAGTACAAGCCAATATGAATTAGATAGCAAGTTGAAATCTAATTTAAAAAATCAAACCAATTACAACATGAGGTAACACAATTCTCATGGTTTCGATACAGACAATTAAAAGAAAGATGCCAAATGGATAAGCCGATTGGCATCGATTGAAATGGTAACAAAGCGGACACTATCTTTTTCCAGACTAAGGAAAAACAAATTGCATAAGTATATTAAATATTACCAAAATTAGATACAGAACAACATTTGGTAAAAGATTGTATGATTCAATGGTCAAAGAATGTGAGCTATAATTGTCATTTAGACAATTGGGAGCAGATGTGGAAAACAAACATTAGATTTACAAGTTATGGACTGAGAAGAAAAAAAAAGATCTATAGACCTACAATGGACCCAAAAGTTTTTAAAAAATTGCTGGAAATGTCAACAAAAAGACCAAACTTTTTACCTGTGGACCTGCCTTGTAGCCAAAACATTCTGGATTGAAATAGACAAGAATATTGAAAATATCCTAAAAATTAAGATACCACTAGAGCCAGAAGCATTTCCGCTGGGATTTACAAATGCAACATTGCCAAAGAAATTTCTGAAACCTTTTCTATATATGGTGACTGCAGCAAAGATTGTCTATGCCTATTACTGGAAACAAGAAAAAATCCCAATCAGGTTCCTTGGATTATAAAAATTATGGGTCTAGCAGAAATGACTAAATTTATACAATTGCCAGACCACCGCAGATTTGAAGAAAAGTGGCAGTGTTTTATACTGATGTTTTAAAAGAAGAGAAGAAAAGTTTAAAAAAGGGTTTTACATAATAATAAGAGATAATCACTATTACAGAGATGTAAGAATAACAAGCAAAGAAAAAGAAGGTGTGTGTATGATGGGGGGGGGGGGGAATAACAAGAATAGCAGAATCCCCAGTGATATCCAAGGGATCCTGAAAAGTTAATCCACCAGAAATAAGAAGATGCAAGATAAAACAGACAAGATTTTTTGATTATGAAGAAGGCAGCAGTTTTAGGGCAGAAAGTGTTAGATAAGTCCTTTTGTTTTCTATTTCTTAACCATATATTCTATATATAGAATATACAATAGTATATATTTTATACTCGCTTTTCTTTTCTTTTTTGGTTTTAGTCTAGATAAGATTTTTTTTCTTTCCTTTTTTTAACATCATAGAAACCTTTTTAGTATTGGATGGCAAATGGAAGAAGACAATAATATAAGATGTTAGGGGACAGGCCCGTAGCCAGGATTTTGATTCGGGGGCGGGGGGGCTGAGTCTGAGTGAAAGAGGGTCTACCCTAGCAAACCTTTTGTATTGTTACCCCAATAGCCTCATGCATATGGGATATATTGAGCATCGTGATCAGATGATGATATGAATAAACATAACAGTTCAAATAATGCACCAGTAAGGCCTTCTCGTGGACCACCATGAGAATTTGGGGGAGGGGGGCTGAAGTCCCTCAATCTCCCCCCCCCCCCCCCCCCCCCCCCCCCGCTACATGCCTGTTAGGGGAAAACATCCCTACTCTATACCTATTCTTTTACCCCTCCTTATTTCCTATATTTTATCAATAAAATTTACATTACATTCATTTGACAGTGTAGATGTACCTTATGTCTACAGGAAAGATTTTGCAAACTGCAGGACTACCTAAAGGACTACCTAAAGCAGTGGTTCCCAACCTATGGTCCACAGACCACCAGTGGCCCGCCAGAATATGGTCTGTGGCCTCACCATTACTACACTGTTGCAACGAGAGCGACTGATCTCGGGAAATCTTCTTATAGTGCAGAGGCTTATTAAATATGGTTTTCTGTGGGCGAGCAGATGGCAACTACTGGATGGCATATGTTCTGTATCAGAAACTAGAGCTGATGTGGTCTATCCAATGCAGTTTTCTGAATCAGCATACCAAATAACCAAACCAAATCTAAAGTTGGTCAGAAACTAATTTGTAACCCTTTTGGTACTAATGTTGGAGTGGTCCCTGGTCAAGGTGGTACCTGGTGGAAAAAAGGTTGGGAACCACTGACTTAAAGAGACGATTTCTTATCCATGCACATGCTTATAGGAGAAAGAGACAGAGAGAGACACCGTACAAATAAGGCCATGGTACACCATATGAATTTGACTATGGTTACTATGTATACACACACATACACATATATACATAAATACACACAAAAGCATTGTAGCAGATCAGTAAGAACACAGTGAAATTTGTATGGCAGGCGCAGGATTAGTTTGTGGAGTGTAAACCCAGGCCACCTGCCTGAAGCAATCCTTTATACATGAGCTTCTTTGCTGTTATAGCAAAGTCCTCTCTTTGTCTTAATTTCCCATTCAGTATTAAGTCAATTTCTGAATTTGTTGTGCTGTACTCCTAAAGGAGATTATGCCTTGTTCCTGCAGGAATTAAACCGGGGATGATGTGGTTCTGCATTCCAGAGATGCCGGGGATGGACTTCTGCGGAAGTGATTCAGACCTAGCAGCTTGGCGAGGAGCCAGCTGTCAGGTCCTGGCTCAGTGGACCGTGTTCAATTTTGCATCATGCAAATGGAATAGTGGGTGGGAAGGGGAAGAGAAGTGGGAATGATTTCAATTATATCACTGGGGACGCAACTGCCTTGTTAGACAGCTGTCAGCATCCCAATGTTGTAGGGAAGTTGAAAGCTACAGCCTGCCCAGTCCTATCAGGAGCTTTACAGTAACTTGCAAAGCTGAGTGGGTTGGCTTGCATGGTTGCATAATCCCTTTTCCCTGGAACATTGAACCAGTTTTGCTGGGAAGGACTTGGACCAACAGAGCCTGGCCCCTCATGATATTTCCCACTATGAGGGCAACTCTTACAATGGTTGGCAATGATCTCTACTACGGGCCATTTCGCCATCCTTCTGGCGCCCTTGTAGACCTCCCCACACTTCCTATTAAGTGAGAAATAAATTCCTTTGGTAACTGAATTCATTTCATGCACTTTTCTTCATATGCGCTATGCCACATGTTCTGCTGTAAAAAGAGCTTTGACTCGTCTCCAATGCTCCTTTCCTCCCCAAAAGCTTGTTGTTGTCATGGGTTAGCTAGACTTTCTGTGCAGACTCTTGGTGTGGATACTAGGGGCCTAGGGCAAGAAATTGGACATTTTGGAAGCTATGTTGAATTGGTTGACTTTCACACAAGTTTTTAAAAGGTGATAAAATAGAGAGAGCTAGTTCGTGTGGATTTATTTAACAATTTTTAAAGCACACTTGTGTACAAGTGAAGAACGTTCTCAGGCATTCTTTTTACCATGGCTCCTGCCTCTGTGTGTACGTATATGTATTAATAAATGCATAGATAAAAATGTATATATAGGAGGAGAGGGATAGAAAAACAGAGAAATAATGACTGTAGTGAAGGGGGGCTCCATTTCTAAAGACTCCTTGCTACGTTCTTTGGCAGTGTGGCGCACACTTTGCCATATCTCTGTCACTTGTCATAGCCCATTACCCTTCAAAGCAGTAGCTACAGGGCATTTGTGTCAGATATAAAGAATATGAGTTACTTATTTCTGACAAAAATGGATATGGTTGGAACAGGCTTTGATTGAGGGAGAACAGGATGTCTCTGTGGACCATGACAGCTGCCATATCTATATCCTGGTATATGGTTTCCTGTTCCTTTCCTAGAAAGCCTTGCTTCATATAGTTGGCACTCCACATTCATAGGACTCCCATGAAAGTGAAAAAAAAAACAAACACCAGTAATGAAACTGCTGTTGCTTTAACCCGAGAAAACACATCTCTAGGAATTTCTACATCTTCCATTATGACTTTATGATCAACTTTCAATGGACATTGACTACAGAATTCCATCAGAGGACCGAAAAATTCATAGAGAAGTTTTTACTCTATCAATCTCCAGCCCAGCCAGCATGACTGGAGACAGTTGACCATAAAGTCACACTGGAGGACCCAGGAAGTCTAAGAAAATCATTTTAATTAAATCTATGGATAATCAAATCCACAGATGTCAAAACCCCAAGTGAGGAGGGCTGACTGTAATTCTTTCTTCACCCCTGTGAACCCCTGTGCTGGCAGGACTGAAGACCGACAGGTCGTAGGTTCAAATCCAGGGAGAGTGCGGATGAGCTCCCGCTATCAGCTCCAGCTCCTCATGCGTAGACATGAGAGAAGCCTCCCACAAGGATGTTAAAACATCACAACATCCGGGCGTCCCCTGGGCAATGTCCTTCCAGACAGCCAATTCTCTCACACCAGAAGTGATTTGCAGTTTCTCAAGTTGCTCCTGACACAACCAAAAAAATAATAAATTGGTGTGACTCTTGTGTTCCTAAGAGTTTAAGAAGCTTGCTAGTTTAGATTAGTGGTCTTGTATCATGCTTCTCATTTTGGCCAACTAGATGTCACCAGGAACACCAGAAGCAAGCTTTAAAGGCATCTCTAGGGAGCAGCCATGTGGATGCTCCCTAGGAACTGGTAATTAAGATTATTTTGTTTCTGAGTGCAAGATGGCTCTCTTTGATCATGAGTAGCCATTGATCGATTATCCATTTCTTCTCTTCATGTCAGTTTTGGAGCCACCACAACATTGTTTCATGTCACAAACACACCTCTTGTATCTTGTCTTGCTTTCTTTGTGAGAGTAGCCCTGCCTGGTATTAGATGTACAGTAAAACCTTGAGTTAAGAGTTTAATTCATTCCATGACCGAGCTCTTAACTCGCTTTTATTGCAAAGCGAATTTTTACATTGGACTGCTATTAATTCCTTCCAGACACCCAACCCCCCCTTCATAATCTTGCTACATGCTTTTAAATAAGAAAGTGTACTTTATAAATAACAAATAATGTACAAATACACATTCACATGGACCAATAAAAAAGAAAGATCGTTAAAAATGGTAGAAGCACAAAAATGTAGCAAGGAAGCACAAAGTGAAGAGGCAGAAGCAGCATTTTCTTCATACTGTACTCATTCCAGTCTTCCTCTTTCTCTCTCTCTCTTCATGAAGCCAAACATATCAGGAATAAAAACTACACACAATCAACTAACCCAAAGTTCTGCAGAGCAAAGCAGGCAGCAATCTCCCAAAGCGGACAAGAGTACAAGGAGTGGAGCCTGCTCCCTTGAAGCCCTAAAGCCCTATGCCCTGGTGTTAGTTCTCCCCCTCGTGCTAGCTCTTCACTCAAAATGCTGCTCGTATGTCAAAGTGAAACCAGGGGCAAGCGATGCTCTTTACCCAAAACACTCTTAAGTTGGGATGCGCTTAAGTCACGATGCCAGTGTACTTAAGTTAATTGTTTTGCAAGAACAAGTACAATTTAAAAGTAGTTTCTCAGTTCTCCGTATAAGCCAAATCTTGGAATACTGAACAGAGTCAAATAATTCTACCAATTTGAAGAGTTATTTATTTATTTCAGAGCCTTGAAAACTGGTAAGAAAATTCTGGGAGTCCATACTGGGATTTTTTCTAAATTCTCTTCTAGTTTCACATCCACCTTCATTTGGCAATGAGCATATGCAAGCTTTTCCCAATCCAGTGCACTCCATATGTGTAAGGCTATATCTCCCAACACCATCATCGGCTGAACTGGGTATGGCAGTTTAAGAAATTTTAAGGAATTGTGGAATAACCCCTCATGGATTTTGCGTTAGAGGTCTTTGAAGAACTGGATTTGTTCTCATAATTAAACGGATGGCCCAACTTCTGTCTTTAAAAAATAAAAAGAAGTTTCTTCCGGCAGGCATACGTTGTCCTAAGTGGGCTGTCAAGACAGCTTCTGCTAAAGCAACATTGAAGAGCAGTCAGGCATCTGACCCTAGGCTCCTATATTTCTTTTTGCTTTCCTAGCCACTAGAGAGAGTATTGGGACCCATCTTTATGAGCTTGCTCTGATAAATACATGTCTTTAACCTTCTCGGTTAAAGCAAATGTGGTCTGTCAAAATGCTTGGCTGTAAAATCCTTTGCTTCAGACAGAGCTCTGCTTGTTCTTAGTGAGGGATAGGGAAGGGGACTGGAATTCCTTAAGATTATGGCATTATGTAAATGTATCCAAAGGATCATTCTTTTAAAAGGAAGTGGAAAGGAAACGTAGACCCCTGGGACTGCATTCCTGGCAAGGTTTCATTCCTGTTCTCAGGGGCATTTTGAACTCAGACATACTGCAGTCAGCAGCACTGTCCATTCCAGTTGTTTTTCCCTTGAAACTATTTTCCCGGGTCAAAACGTTTGACTGCTATTTGCCCTGCAGCACACATCTTGGCGATGAATTGACTGCCTAGTGTTTATTTTCTGAATGCATTGACATTCTTCTTTTCTCTCTCCCTTTCCACAATTCTGCTCAAAGCCTCTGATCTGGTTTCTGTGGGTGTGTGGAAGGTGAAGAATGAGCTAGGTTAGCATGAACTTGGAACCAGCTGTGCTTCAGTTTGTTCCTTCCCCAAATCCCTCGCCCTCCTTGGTGTCCCAGTTTTCAGCACAGCAACTTAGCTTGTTTTCCTGTTGCATGGCCAACATTTAATCCCCAGGGCTGAGCTTTTTCCAAATCCTCCCATAAAGAATTTTAGCCTAAAGGGAACTATTCAGCAATTGACTATGAATTACTTAGGAAAACTGTGGCATAACTTTTCTTAAGAGAGTTGCGTGAAAAGGCTTGATAGAGCGACGTGTTGTGGAGTAAAGTCTCCCGCTTCTTGAACACTGAATAGAATTACAAGACTATACCTTACTTTCTGATTTAATTTAAACAATTCCATAAGACCAGGGCTTAGAAGGATTTAGTTTAAAAGTAACTTGTTCCTAATAATAATAATAATAATAATAATAATAATAATAATGTATTTTATTTATATTCTGCTTCATCTCTCCGAAGACTCAGAGTGGATTACAGTTTTACATATATAAAGCAAACATTCATTGCCTTGTGTTGTCGAAGGCTTTCATGGCTGGAATCACTGGGTTGTTGCAGGTTTTTCGGGCTGTATGGCCATGTTCCAGAAGCATTCTCTCCTGATGTTTCACCTTTATCTATGGCAGGCATCCTCAGAGATAGTGACATCACAACCTCTGAGGATTTCTGCCATAGATGCAGGCGAAACATCAGGAGAGAATGCTTCTGGAACATGGCCATACAGCCTGAAAAAACTTACAACAACTAATTCAGTGCCTTTTAACACAGTAAACAATGACATACAATAGATAGACAGAGGTAAAGGCTTTCCCTTTCCATCTCCGGCGTCTGGAGGCGATGCTCAACTCCAGCCATGGGGAGGTGCTCTAGATCTATTTTTCCATGGTGCGGAGCCTGTTGTCCATAGACTTCTCTGATCATGTTGCCGGCATGTCTGCATGGCAACACGATCCTCCCTACCTCCCTGCTAAAATGGTACTTATTGATCTACCCACATTACATGCTTTTGAATGCTAGGTAGGCAGAAACTAAGGCTGACAGCCGAGAGTCCACCCCAACTCACAGCTTCGAACTGGTAAACCTTCGGGCAGCAGATTTCCTACAGCTAGTGGTTTAACTTGCTGTGCTACCACAGCCCCATTATACATTGTAGTCTTTCAGAAGCAACTTCCTACAATGTTGAACACGTAACTTTCAGCACTTATTTCACTGCTGATATCTTCTCCTTGCTTGCCACTGGTTCCTCTGAGAGGAAAGAAAAAAGTCTTAGAGTGATAAGAGAATGGCATAAATCTCAAAATTACATTTAAAGTTGACTTTCAAAGAGTAGAAGACTTTTGAAATATAATCTTGTTATATGTTTGTTACCAAAGAAAGTAATTAGTTGTTGGTATCTATTTTATCTATAACTCTTTACTTTCAAATTCTCTACATGATATACCAGTACTTCAGTTAATAAAGAAAATATGTTTCTGGGCTGTGCGTCTTTAACAGGAAAGTTGATACCAGAGACAGAAATAACATGGAAAGAATAACATACATGGAAAGAATAAGGATAGGTTCCAAAAACACAAAAAAAGAACAGTTCAACACACTTCTGTAGAATTTTTATTCAAAACTCTAACATGCATGTCTGAAATGAAGCAGCCAGGCCGAGTAATCCTTTCAAAGATAGACAGAAACATTCTAGAGGCCGGGTTGCTGTGAGTTTTCTGTTCTGCATGCCCATGTGGTGTTGGAGGAAAGTGCGTAGAGTGCCTTGGACTGCCAGAAGATCTAACCAGTCCATACTTCAGGAAATAAAGCCCGATTGCTTACGAGGGAAGGATAGTAGAGGCAAAGATGAAGTACTTTGGCCACATCATGAGAAGACAGGAAAGCTTAGAAAAGACAATGATGCTGGGGGAAATGGAAGGAAAAAGCAAGAGGGGCCGACCAAGGGCAAGATGGATGGATGGCATCCTTGAAGCGACTGGATTGACCTTGAAGGAGCTGGAGGTGGTGACGGCCGACAGGGAACTCTGGTGTGGGTGGTCCATGAGGTCACGAAGAGTCAGAAACAACTGAATGAATGAACAACAATGCCCATGTTCTAGAAGCATTCTCTCCTGGCATTTTGCCTACATCTATGGCAGGCATTCAAGAGACTCCACAACCTCTGAGGATGCCTGCCACAGATGTGGGTGAAATGTCAGGAGAGAATGCTTCTGGGACATGGCCATACAGCCCAGAAAACTTACAGCAACCCAGTGTTTCTGGCCATGCAAGCCTTCAACAACATATTCTGGAGCAGGGTTTCTCAACCTGTGGGTCCGCAGGTGTTTTGGCTTACAACTCCCAGAAATCCCCGCCAGTTTACCAGCTGTTAGGATTTCTGGGAGTTGAAGGCCAAAACATCTGGGGACACACAGGTTGAGAACCACTGTTCTAGAGGCCACTTGAAGGCTTCTGAAATGCATCTGGAGATGAATATTTATTTTCACTAATCTCTACTTTTCTTATGATTTCCATTTGATGGCAAACTTGTATATCTATTTTTTAAAAGACATGCTGGGAGTAACTGGTGGAACTGGCTTATCTGCTCTCCCCTTTTCTCTCTTTTTTTGTTGTTCATGGATTATCCATAAGGGATAAAAGAGGCAGATTTCCTTTTGCCTGTTGTAATCAGGCCCACATGACTGCTGTAGGATCAGCTTGAGTAGACGTTCTATTGCATTGCTTATTGCACACATGCTGCTGCAGTTCAGTACTGAATGTCTGTGTTTCTTCCATCCTTCTTTGCTATCCTCCCACTGCTAATCCTGCTAATAAATGGCTAGATAGGCAGATAATAAGCAGGGTGGGCAGGTATAAAAAGACTTTGCAAAAAGGACTTTCACTGTTAGAGGCTTTAACTGAGGAATGCCTATTTTTGATCCCATGTTAATTCGTTCATCTGTGCTCTGAAGAAGTTGTACTGGATCTTGTTACTGGCATCTGAGTTCAGGTTCCCACTGAGTGATGAAACTCAGGGCCCTTCCAGACAGGCCCTATATCCCAGGATCTGATCTCAGGTTTTCTGTTTATCCCAGATTATCTGGCAGTGTGGACTCATATAATCCAGTTTAAAGCAGAAAAACTGGGATCAGATCCTAGGATATAGGGCCTGTCTGGAAGAGTCCTAAGTCTCTCTCCTTTAGCCTAATATTCCTCACAATGTTATTAATAGGTGGGATGAGAACTGTGTAAAATGCTCTGAGTTCCATGGACAAAAATAAGATAAGTAAAGGGATTTGGCTTGGTGGTAGACCTGGTTTTTTATAGCAAAACTCCCAAGTTCAACCTCTGAGATGTTCAAATCGGATTGAGAAAGACTCCTGACTTTAAAACCTGAAAAGTTGCTAAGCCAAGAGAGGAGATTCCATCTGAACACGAGGAAGAACTTCCTGACTGTGAGAGCCGTTCAGCAGTGGAACTCTCTGCCCCGGAGTGTGGTGGAGGCTCCTTCTTTGGAAGCTTTTAAACAGAGGCTGGATGGCCATCTGTCAGGGGTGATTTGAATGCAATATTCCTGCTTCTTGGCAGGGGGTTGGACTGGATGGCCCATGAGGTCTCTTCCAACTCTATGATTCTATGATTCTATGGACCATTGGTCCAACTATACAGCAACTTCCTTGCAGTCTCCCTCCCCATTTCCTAGGCGGACAAGGCCACATGAGAGTTGCAGTCCAACCATACCTGGAGGGCAGCATATAGTCCTTGGAGAACCAGTGGCAGCTGAAATGGATATGGCAACATGACCTGGTGGTGTAATGTTTTGCATGATACATTTGGACCAGGTTTTCAGAGGAGTGAATGAATTCTCTCTGGTGTGCTATGTGTCTGTACCTGCAAAAATATTAAGATGTTATCCATTACATTAGTCATCCAGTGGGATTTGTTAAATGCCTCCAGGACCAAAAACAACATAACATAAATATTTGGAGGCTTCAAGAAGTTGGATTAGTACATGGCATACCCCCAAAGCTGCTGTCTAATGGAGATTTCTCAATACTCAAATTCTCTTTCTATCATAAACTAAACCAGCACAATGTTGCAATTTCCCTTTTCTTTCCTGTCCTGTGGAAGAAGAACTGCTTAAAATTTCTTTTGTTTTAAAGGAGGTACATTTTCCTAGTTATTCAGACCAGTTAAATAGGTTAGCTGATCGCTAACCCATCTAAAACACAGACCTGTGCTTTTCACCTTAAGAACAGACAAGCATCCCGAGCTCTGAGGATCACCTGGGAAGGAATCCCACTGGAGCATTGCAGCGCACCGAAATACCTGGGAGTCACTCTGGACCGTGCTCTGACCTACAAGAAGCACTGCCTGAATATCAAGCAAAAAGTGGGTGCTAGAAACAATATCATACGAAAGCTGACTGGCACAACCTGGGAATCACAACCAGACACAGTGAAGACATCTGCCCTTGCGCTTTGCTACTCTGCTGCTGAGTATGCATGCCCAGTGTGGAACACCTCTCACCACGCTAAAACAGTGGATGTGGCTCTTAATGAGACATGCCGCATTACCATGGGGTGTCTGTGCCCTACACCACTGGAGAAATTACACTATTTAGCTGGTATTGCACCACCTGACATCCGCCAGGAAGTAGCAGCCAATAGTGAAAGGACCAAGGCAGTGACATCTCCAGCTCATCCCTTGTTTGGGTATCAGCCAGCACGTCAACGACTTAAATCAAGAAATAGTTTTCTAAGATCTACAGAGACACCTCAGCAAGCAAGAGTCCAAAAGTGGCAGGCTCAAACCCAGAACCTCAATCAATGGCTTATACCAAATGAGAGACTCCCTCCTGGGCACACAGAAAACTGGCGACTTGGAAGGCGCTGAACAGACTGCGCTCTGGCACCACGAGATGCAGAGTTAACCTCAAGAAATGAGGCTACAAAGTGGAATCCACAACACGCGAGTGTGGAGAAGAGCAAACCACAGACCACCTGCTGCAATGCAACCTGAGCCCTGCCACATGCACCATGGAGGACTTCCTTGCAGCAACACCAGAGGCACCCCAAGTGACCAGATACTGGTCAAAGGACATTTAATCAATTACCAAGATTGCAAACTCTGTTTTGTCTTTTGTTAAAATTTGTTAAAAATGTAATACAATTGTCTGGTTGATACTGACATGATAAATAAATAAATCAATAGGAAGGAATTAATAAAGTAGTTTACTTTTCCCGCCCAAATATCAGTAGTTTAATTTTTTTCCCTGCTCTTTCCATCAGGAGAAACTAGATGTAGTTCAGGTTGGTCAATGCAAAAATGAACATCCTTTACATATGAAAGGAATATATATTTAGCAGCATGGGCTAGCTTTGATTTTTAAAAGACATAGATTTTAAAACAATCCCATAATTTTTTAAAGATTGCTTTGGAGATTTTCTTTTAGCCCAATGTGTTTTGAAGCTAAACCTCTGAATTCACTGGAGCTTATTCACAAGCAGTAAAATGCAGAATTGGGCTCCTAATCACTTTTCTAAATGGTTTATGTGAACATTCTCTAGAATCGACCTCTTTATTAACACCATTCATAACATATTGTACATGGGGCTCCATGGTATCTAAATTGCTCTTACTGTCTCTGAGTAGTGCTACCAAACACATTCGAAAGGATATCAGAAGTTAGAAAATTTTTTTTGTCGTGGCAGGAGCGACCTGAGAAATTGCAAGTCACTTCTGGTGTGAGAGAATTGGCCGTCTGCAAGGATATTGCCCAGGGGACACCAGGATGATTTGATGTTTTTATCATACTTGTGGGAGGCTTCTCTCATGTCCCCACATGAGGAGCTGGAGCTGACAGAGGGAGCTCATCCGCCTCTCCCCGGATTCGAACCTGCGACCTGTCGGTCTTCAGTCCTGCCGGCACAGGGGTTTAACCCACTGCGCCACCGGGGGCTCCATGTTAAAAAAATTAGAATTATTGCATGACAGGAACACAATTTTTTTTTTTACTAAAAATGAAATTAAGATATTAAGAACTAACTTGAATATTATAGTACTTTAGCCGAACACAAGGGGGAAAGATAATATAGCAATAACCAACAGGAAAAGGAAACTGTGGCAATCCTCCCAACAGCTGGGATTCATTGCACCATTTCTTAATATAGGCCTGGGGTACGTTAAGAGCAATTAAAGAAAATAATGCTTGCCTATGGAAAGCTAGCATGTGAGTGAGAAGTGTAGGCCCCAAGGACAAAAATTAGTTTTAGGACCTCTGCTCTGATTCTTGTCCACCCCTTCTTTTTAAATATGATAAATCTTGAAAATATTATTAAAGTATAAGGTCAGAAACATAAGTAATCCTGCTTTATTGGGATTTATTCAGTCATGAGCCCAATCATTTGTGTACCTCAACTTGTATGTTAAGAATCCCCCTGAATTTTCTTGTCCTTATGAGATAGGGTGTCACGGCAATTGCCAAGAAAAACTCCTCCCCAACAGAGGATGCCCCCAGGCAACAACTGCCAGGCCACCTCTTTGCAGATACCCTCACTGATTGACTTTGCAAACTTGATGGCTAGTCAAATGCTAATTCAGTTTTACATCCAATATTATCCAACTGCAGGTCCCCCAACAGAAATGATATTCTGACAGCCCTCTTGCAAGGGCAGGAAAGATCCAGCATCATCAGAGTAAGCCTTTTTATTCTGAAGGCTGTTAAGAAAAGGGCAGATTTCCTGAAAGAAGAACCAGGAAAATGGGATTCTGACTATAAATAGAAGGTCGGCTGCTGTCTTCACCTTGTTGCCTTGTTTTTTACTCGTGTTCTATTTTGAAATGGTCATATGACTGATCAAATAAATAAATATTATTATTAATTCAGTTTTTCTAATTGCAACAAATAATAATAACAATAACACAACACCTTTATTTTTATACTCTGTCACCATCTCCCCGAAGGGACTCGGGGCAGCTTACATGTGGGACAAAATGTTCATAAAACATAAAAGCAAAACAATCCTTAACATAAAACACATTAAAATAGGAGTATCATGAAATGCAACAATCAAGATAAAACACACTAAACATAGTAGAATAAAGCATATTGCATTAGAGCTCCTATCAGACCACGTTCAACATAAACCAATGACCGGATTTCTAAGATGGGCATGACCAAGCTATATAAGTGCTGGGCAAGGGGTAATGCAAATAACATTTACATTTCCTTAAACAGACAAGGGTTCTTTCTCCCACTCTGGTCATTCTCTATCTATCTATCTATCTATCTATCTATCTATCTATCTATCTATCTACATACATACACACACACACACACACACACACACACACACGAGGGGTATTTTTTAAGTAAGGTCTGTTTGAACATAAGTACACAACGAAAGTTTATTTCAAAAAAGTAAATTTATTTTCAGAAAGTACATACTTCACTCTATTTTTTGACATAGTTGCCAAGTTTGTTCAAACCCTTATCATACCTCTGAACCAATTTTAAAATACTCTCTTCATAAAAACTTGCCGCCACCAAATCATCTGTAATCAAGGAAGGGCGACCGGAGCGGTCCTCATCATGGACGTTGTCACGGCCATCTTTGAATTGTCGTACCCACTTGCGCACTTTGCTTTCGCTCATAACAGTATCACCGTACACTTCACAAATCTGTCGATGAATTTCTGCAGCAGGCAGGTTCCTTGCTGACAAAAACCGTATCACTGAGCGAACCTCACATGCGGAGGGTGAGTTGATAGTCTTAAACATTTTTAAAGCAGAAAACAGAACCGTACAGGTTAGCTACAGAGCGGAAACTGAGCACAGTTGTTCCTGAGGCATGCCGGTACACGATGCATGTGCTCGTTGTGGTATGCGCACGAACTACTAGTGTCTACAACAAAACGGACCTTACTTAAAAATACCCCTCGTATATACACACTCCACTTGCCTCACTGCCAACAGAACCTCTGAAGATGCCAGCCACAGGTGCAGGTGAAATGTTAGGAGAGAATACTGCTGGAACATGGCCATACAGCCTAAAAAACTCACAGCAACCCAATCACACTGCAGTTATTTTCCTTCCTTTTTTGGTGGATGATAACACAGAATGGTTCCAAAATATCAAGTGAAAAATGATATTTGTCAAGTAGGGAAAAAACAGGATTCTTTGTTCTTGCATTTGAGAATAAGTTAGTGAAGCTTTAAATCATTGTCTCCAGCAACTGATGCTGAAAAGCATATACATTTAATGCTTTATGTATGATTATGATGGACTTGTAACCATTGACACCCCACTCTTTCATGTCTATTAAAATGCAAGATGATTTGGTAATGTAAGGGTGAGCCCTTCTTATTTTGCTATCTGCAGACAAAAATACTGGCCTTTCCTCTGAAGGGCAGACCATTTCTCATATTAAATATGAGCAGATGACATGTAGGAAAGTGAGGATGTGGCTTCCCCCTCCTTCCCTACAGGGATCTTATTGTACTCACGCAGCTTACATAATCATAGCGTATCAAATGGGATTTTGTTCATTTAAGTATGAGAATTAAGGTGTAGCAGGATTCACTGAAAGAGATATTAATTGTTAAATATTATTTAAATAGTCTCACTAGCTAAATCACCACCACCAGTGCCCAAAATATGAAGCTTTGGCAAATATGTTTGGAGACAGTGTCTCTGAAGCAACTGTCTGGCATTACAGCGTTTCATAAGGAATGCCAATAAGTGCCTGTGGCTATATCCAGGAGCACACAATGAAAAGGGCAACACAATTAATCTGCCTGGGACAACCACCTAAGTAACTATGAAAACCTGTCTGAAATATTGTACAATTCCCAAGCTGTTGATTCTAGATTAGTTCCTCACTTAATGTTTAGTTTCTTACCAAAGCAAATGTAGAGGTTGTTATTTGCAGATAGAAACAAAGGGAAGCTTTATCACTAAACTCAGATTAAAAGAAACCAACCAAAACCCAGGCAACAACGCCCTAATGTCTGTCCCAAACTGCACTGCACTTTTCCTAATCCATTGCACTGCTGGAGCAATGGCAATGAAACATCCGTCCTTGGGTCACATTGTCAATTCGTCTTCTTCGTGTCAAGGCCTGCATTTTTCTTTCCAGACAGAAGCGAGACCCAGAACCCCCCGAGGAGTTCAAAATGAATATGGTGCATGGCAGACTGACAGCTGGCTGTATACTGTACACACTAAACAGGAAAAGGGTCATTATCCTGCTGGAGGGGAAAAAGAACAGCAGAAAAGATGAAATGTAGCCCAAACAGGTGCTGCTGTAGCTGAATAGGGAATATGTTGTTGGGTGCACCTGAGACCAGGTTCCTCAAGGGAGGGGAAGACAGCAGTTGATGGGAAAAAGGTTCCAAGGACTGAGGAGCCATCTCACCCACCCAGGAATCCAATATGGATAAAGTGAAGGAATTACGCTCTTGAGTAGTGTTTCTCAACCTGGGAGGATCACGAGAGAGTGTCAAAGGGATTGCCAAAGACCATCAGAAAACACAGTATTTTCTGTCCGTCATGGGGGTTCGGTGTGGGAAGTTTGGCCCAATTCTATTGTTGGGGTTCAGAATGCTCTTTCACTGTAGGTGAACTATAAATCCCAGCAACTACAACTCCCAAATGTCAAGACTATTTCCCCCAAACTCCACCAGTGTTCATATTTGGGCATATTGAGAATTTATGCCAAGTTTGGTCCAGATCTATCATTGTTTGAGTCCACAGTGCTCTCTGGATGTAGGTGAACTACAACTCCAAAATGCAAGGTCAATGCTTACCAAATCCTTCCAGTATTTTCTTTTGTTCATGGGAGTTCTGTATGCCAAGTTTGGATCAATTCCATCATTGGTGGAGTTCAGAATGCTCTTTGATTTTAGGTTAACTATCAATCCCAGCAACTACAACTCCCAAATGACAAAATCAGTTCCTCCCTCCAACCCTACTAGTATTCAAATTTGGCCGTATCAGGTATTTGTGCCAAATTTGGTCCAGTGAATGAAAATACATCCTGCATATCAGATATTTACATTACGATTCATAACAGTAGTAACATGAGGAACTGTATTTAGGGTTCACGACATTAGGAGGGTTGAGAACCACTGCTCATAGAGAGTATTCATTTCACCACTGAGTACCCACAGATCCTCCCGTACCTCTGCAGTTCAGTATTAAAGCATGGATTCTAGGAGAAAGGATTAGGTATTTGAACCCTGATATCTTTAGTTAGCTGTAGTTTTAAGAGATTATTACTTACTCCAGGGGTCCTCAAACTAAGGCGCGGGGGCTGGATATGGCCCTCCAAGGTCATTTTCCCGGCCCTCGCTCAGGGTCAACCTAAGTCTGAAACGACTTGAAAGCACACAACAACAACAACAACAACAACAACAACAATCCTATTTTATCAGCCAAAATCAGGCCCACACTTCCCATTGAAATACTAATAAGTTTATATTTGTTAAAATTGTTCTTCATTTTAATTATTGTATTGTTTTTAAGTGTTTTTTACACTACAAATAAGATATGTGCAGTGTGCATAAGAATTCATTCATGTTTTTTTTCCAAATTCTAATCTGGCCCTCCAACAGTTTGAGGGACTGTGACCTGGCCCTCTGTTTAAAAGGTTTGAGGACCCTTGATTTACTCCTTCTTTTTGAGGGACTAGGTGCTTATGATTGGTTTGCATTGTGATGTTTTAGAAGAATGTGAACATTATTTCTGTCCTTTGTCCTCTTCTTTATCCAGATGGTTCTTGTATTCTTTATGGAAACAATGTGGCCTGGAAACATTACTACAGTTCTCAGAATCTCCTACGCAGTAACTTTTCTGGGCAGATAGTTCATTTAGGCCATTCTGTTCAGTACTGCATTATATTGTACAGAGCAGGCAGCAGTTCTTGCCACTGAGACACAGTCGTTGGTTCGGAGTTATACTGGGATCTGGGAAACAGAGTGTTATTCTGTCTAAACTGCTGGCTGTGTCTTCAGATGCAATTTATTAGGACACAGGGCAGTCCAGTGAAACTGATGGGTGGGTGATTCTGGATAGGAAAAATGAACAGAAATGAATGATTCATTTGCAGAATTCTTTGCCATAAGATGCAATCTTGGCCTCTAGCTTAGTTGACTTTAAAAGGAGCATGTGGCAAATCCATACAGGAAAAGTCTGTTGATGGGTCTTGGTCTTGATGGTTGTATGAACTCCGTATGTTGAGAGGATATGTGTCAGCTGCAGTGAAGTAATGTCTGAATCAAGAGGACTTTTACTTGTGTTCTTGTTTCTGATTATAAATGGGCTGTGTTGACAGTGGATTCTGTTTGATTGGAGCATCGCAGTAAGATGCTTGTAACAGCAGAACCCATATTCACTTTTTCTTACCCCCACCTCGGAAAAAATGGCATTTTCCATGTCCAGGCAATTGTATAGTATGCTTCTACTGCAAGTTACTCTAGAGTTGTATTGAAAGACCTAGCAACTTCCCAGAGAATATACCTCTCAGTGAATATTTAGGTCCCTCAACTCAATTCTATAGTATACTACCATCATATGTAAGGTAATTTAAATTGTGATTGTTCATATCTGCAGAGTCATGTGGATGAGGGGTGGTGGTCTTACTGTATCATTTTAGGGGTTGGGAATATATGGTGATACACAATTAATTCTTCTTCAGCTGTGAAAGTATAATTTGCCCAAAGGGTTTCAATGCCTGAATGGGATAATCATAGACTCACACCCAAGCCACTATTCCAGCGGCTCCCAAGCTTTTTTTTTTTGACCAGGGACCGCTTTGACCAGGGACCACTCTCCAACATTAGTACCAAAAAGGGTTACAAATCGGTTTTTGGTCAACTTTAGATTTGGTTTAGTTATTAGGGTGCTGATTCATAAAATAGCATTGGATAGACCACATCAGCTCTGGTTTCTGATACAGAACATATGCCATACAGTAGTTGCCATCTACTTGCCCACAGAAAACCATATTTTGATATGGTAGTAGTAATCTTTTGTGGGTAGTCAGTCTCTCCCCTCCTGATATCCCCATTGCCTCGGCACTACAAGAGGGTTTCGCAAGACCAGTCCTCGTTGCTGCATAGTTTCGGGGCAACAGTGTAGTAATGGCGAGGCCGCGGACCATGTTTTCATTCTTGTGACCACTGGTGGGAACCACTTCTCTATACCATTGTTGATGGGCTTGGCCTCATGTAAGCCGCCCCGAGTCCCCTTGGGGAGATGGTGGTGGGGTATAAATAAATAATAATAATTATTATTATTATTATTATTATTATGGCTTTGTGTGACCAGCATGTTTATTTGGTGTGTAGTAACAATTTGCATCAGCCGTGCTTTGCGCAGATGCTTCAGAGATATCCAGTTGACTGCGTTTAGTAGACTCTAGGCCTTAGGGCGGCAGAACATAAATAATAATTGAATAAAAGACTGAGAGTCAGTCAAAATTGTCTAATTGCCCTTGTGTGGAGGTGATTAATGATAGCTTCTAGGAAATCTGACATCTTTGTTTAGCACCATGTTGGGCCGTCACTGAACAATTCATTTTTGGATAGGGCATTTCAGTTATTTTAGGCCTTGTCTTTGGTTTAGAGTCACCCCCAGCACTCTTTCTTTCCATCGCAGGACCCGTACCTGTTTCCTGAGTTGCACTTTGTTACAGTCATCTTGTTCTCCCCTCTTTGTAGCCTCTTTCTGGTATGCAATAGAAACAGCTGAACTCTCCTGAGAGCAAGTTGAGCCCAGGATTTCTAGATTTTTCCAGCGTTCTCTGTGCACTGCAGCACTCTTCCCAGAAGGAAGCTAGGACGAGAAAATGATCTTTTGAGAGTTAGTCTAAGAAAAAGAAAAGTGAGGGAAGAGATACAGTGTTGCCATTGTATTAAAGTTTAAAAATAGGTCTTGCTGCCCTTGCAGCTTCCACTGAGTTTTAGACAAAACCTTGGCTTAATTTGAGCCCATGAATGAGAGAGCTGAAAATAATAATAGAAGGAGGAGGTCTGAAAAAGGAAGAAGGAGGAAAGGAATGGGAAAGAGAGAAAACAACCCAGCAATTTGAGAAAAAAACAACAAAAAGATTTTGAGAGAAGCCTAATGTGTTCCAGCTGCAAAAAAAAAAAAAAATACAGACTGGAGAGAGAGGAGGAGAATGAATGTGTCATTTCTCTTGCAGTTGCCACCTACTTCTCCATTGCATTGCATTGCATTCTGTATTTTACAGGTGTACTGGCTCTAGACTGAATTAACCCGAACAATTTAAAATCCTATAAGGAATAGGGACTGGATCCTTGGGGACTGGTTGCAGTGAGTAGTTCCACTGATTCTTAATAAAACAGGGATGGAGATTAAATAGGTTTCTGAATGCAATCCCTGAATTTGTCTCATAGAATCATCATAGAATCAAAGAGTTGGAAGATACCTCATGGGCCATCCAGTCCAACCCTCTGCCAAGAAGCAGGAATATTGCATTCAAATCACCCCTGACAGATGGCCATCCAGCCTCTGTTTAAAAGCTTCCAAATAAGGAGCCTCCACCACACTCCGGGGCAGAGAGTTCCACTGCTGAACGGCTCTCACAGTCAGAAAGTTTTTCCTCATGTTCAGATGGAATCTCCATCCCAAACAGTAGAGCAATAAAGCTGTCTTTCCAGGTGTGTGGTTTGCGAGAAAAGAGTTTGTGGTTTATTCTTATTACAAGAGATACCTTATGCTTTCTAGCAACTAGAAAACCTTTTTTGCCACCTTAAAAAATAACTGAGAAAATGAAGGTATTTCTGAATATAAGGTGGCATCCTGTGTTCTTTTCGTTTTCATTGTCATTATGAAGAGAATCCTTGGAATAAACAAGTCGTGCTAGAGGAAAAGACTGAAAGATGTTTGATTCCTTGGTTTCCTGTTTGAATTTCAAGATGTGTTTTCAGTTTTAAGCTTCTGATTTGATGTAACTCTTTGAGAGTGACCTTGTTAACAAACCAAAGCAGCAACTACTGAGCCAGGGGGCCAGATGCTTCTGAACATATTTGCAGGTAGGAAGCAGATACACAATTTGCATAATGTGTAACTGATACATTCAGTGAATTTTGAATTTGAATACCTATTCTCCATATTCAATATAATGTAGCATCAGATTGAGAATTGAAAAGGCGCAGTTCCACTGTGGGGATTGTTTACTATGGTAAATATTTTTTTGTCAGCTGTCAAATAAAACAGCTAAGAATTTAGTGTAATTTAAAGGCATTTATTATACCAGGAGCTTTGGAGTGCCAGAGCCCACTTCGTTAAAACCATGTGCAAATTAAAAAAAAATAGTTGCCAAACCATCATGAGATGCTTGGGTTCTTTTGATGCAGCAGGCAACGTAGAATTTGGAATATCTATGGAGTTGATAATCAGTCTGCATTCATAATGCAGCAAAATTCATACTGTTCTAGGACATTGCACCCAGTGATTCCTACTAGGCATGTGCAATCCATGGTTCTAAACGGTTCTAAAGTACTTACAAAACTAAAGTTCTGGTGGTGAAAACTAGGGGGCGCTGATACTTTGCTTCTACAGTGTTGCCATATTTCTGGTGGTGAAACTTTCAGAACTCTAACGCAACTTTCAAAATCTCATAAATTGCAGTTCCTAATAGGTTCTGTCATAAAAGTCACCAATAGTGAAATAATAATGAAATTGTAAAAGTTTTGTTAGAGTTCTGAAATTTTCACCACCAGAACTTTAGCAACATGGTAGAAGCAAAGCACCAGCGCCCCCTAGTTTTCACCACCAGAACTTTAGTTTTGTAAGTACTTTAGAACCATTTAGAACCATGGATTGCACATGGCTAATTCCTACTATAAGAAAGTGATCAAACAGACCATGAACTTTCCATCCATGGTTTACTTCTAGTGCAGTGGTTCCCAAACTTTTTTTGACCAGGGACCACTTTGACCAGGGACCACTCTACAACATTAGTACCAAAAGGAGCATGAATTAATTTTTGGTCAATTTTAGATTCAGTTTGGTTATTTGGGGTGATGATTCAAAAAATTGCATTAGATAGACCACATCAGCTCTAGTTTCTGATACAGAACTTATTCCATCCAGTAGTTGCCATCTGCTTGCCCATAGGAAATCATTGCAACTGTGTTGTAACGGTGAGGCTGTGGGCCATATTTTAGTTCTTGTGGACCACTGGTGGTCCATGGACCACAGGTTGGGAACCACTGTTCTAGTAAAACAAAACACTTGTCTCCCACAAGAAGCTAGAGGACCAAAACAGCAGCAAATCATGGACTATTTTTCTGGCCAAAATACCCATTTGCAACTACCACTATTCAGCAGTGAGCTTATCATAAAATGCAAACAAGATAATTGACGTGAAACTGCATTGTCATGAAGAATTTCCATCCCTGGCATGCAAAGAATAAAAAAAAAATCAGGAATAAATTTAAAGATGAATACATTTCCATCCGGACACAAATATACTGCTTAAGGCAGACAGCACATCTGATGCACCCGAGAGGAATGTCAAAGTCTATATGCTACAGTCTGGAAAGAAACTGAGAATCTCATATTTAACTTGCTAACATCTACAGAGCTGCAGCTGTCTTTACCCATATTCATTGACTAACAGCAATGCACGTACAAAGGTTAATTCCAAGGTGCATAACTCCAGAAGGAAGCAAAATCAACGTTGTCACTACCAGTGGTGCCATATTACCATTGCATGTCGCATATTGTGGAAATAGCCACTGTATATGGCGAGCTTTATCTTTATTTCCTGCTGTAAACACCACAGGAGGGAAAGTGTACACGTCTGCCCTAGAAAACTTATTTCCTTCAATCAAATTTTGTGGGGAAAAGGAAATGATCTACGATGTGACAAAAACATTGCTTTTGTATGAGGGGGAATAATCTTGCTGGTTTCGTAGAAGTGGTAGTTGAGATGGGAATGGCAGGCCAGAGGATAGAAGTATATTTTGTTTTGTGAGAAAAATTATAGATGAGAAGATGGGGATTAACTTCCAACCAGGATGCTATTTTGGTTCTTATGCAGTTATTATAGTCTTAAAAATACCAGTAATGTAAAAAGAGAGCGCCTACCGCTGTCCCCTGTAGATGAAGTTGTAGAAATCTGCAATGCAAGAACTCATAGTAATATTTCACAAAAGCTATACAAATACTGGGAGAGTTAAGAGATCCAACTCACAAAGTTTCTACAGTGTCCTATTTTGTAATTCACATGCCTTTCTCCCTCTCTCTCTCTCTCTCTCTCTCTCTGTCTCTCTCTTTTGTTATTCTCTCTTGGAACACGAAAAACAATCTTGTGACTCTGACTCAACAGAAGGATTGCAGCCAAGTTCTGTTTTTGTACAGCTTCTACAGGTCATTTTATTATGCAGGGACCCACCTCGTACTCATTCCTCTTTTTTGTGCAAGATATGAATGAATCAGGAACAGGATCAGATTTTGTTTTCCTTTTTAAATAGTTCTAGGTTGCTTAATTCTAATAGAAATGCAGAGTTGCTCTTGAGGTCTGAGAGGTTGGAGCTGTCAACATAGTACCAGAGACTTTCGAAAGGAGGTGACTCAGCTGAAGCGCTGACCAGATGTTCAAGGAAAAGCATGACCTCCCTTTGAGTCACGGAGATCTGGCACGAAATGTACCATCTCTTAATTCTGTCACGAATTTTGCCCTGGATCTACCACAGCATCTGCCTGCCTGTGGCGGGTTGATGTCCCACTTGGGCCACAAGCCTAGCAAAGTGGTTTAAGGGCATCTCACTAAATGGATAAATGTGCCCCTCTTCAATTATTTTAACACTTAACTTCTTAAAACAGCTTCGGATCAAAGAGGTTGGCTCTTGAGGCAACGTGGCTTGAAATTACAATTCAGAGCTATATTAGCAATGGTCTTAATCTTGTCTGGCAGATTTAATGCTGTGTTTATTTGTTTGCTGCCCTGGAGCACAGGCCTGTCTAATGGACCTAAGCCTGGAGCAGTGCAGGGCGGGCTTGGGATACTAAGTGTGGTTAAGGAGTTTCTAATTGAGATGAACAAGCATTCATTTTGCCAAGTGCTTTGTAAAGGCTGGAATTTTTAGTGTATTGCGGTAGTGCAGAAGTCAGTTTTCCAAGGTTTCTATCAGGCTTGCAAAACAGCCGCAGAGAAGGCAAGCAAAGTTTATCATTGGGAGAATATGGCTGGTTTCCATAGAGGTCCTTCAAAGAAACATATTTAGGAAGCCTGGCCTAGACAATTGCCTTTGTAGGACATCATTTCCAAGTGCCTTTTCTCCAAGGACACCTTCCCTCCCTTGAAAGCCAAGTCTTCATCAGTGCCTTGTTGGAGCAGGGACAAATTCCACCTAGCCTGAAAAAAAACATTGTACAACCAATTCTAAAGAAGGCATCCCTGGACTCCTCTATATTAAACTACTACCGGCCCATTTCAAATCTCCCTTTTTTGGGCAAGGTTCCAGAATGGGTGATGGCTTCACATCTCCGGGGATTCTTGGATGGCACCAATTATCTTGATCCCTCTCAGTCTGGTTTTAGGCCTGGTCATGGAACGGAGACAGCTTTGGTCGCCTTGGTGGATGACCTCTGCAGAGAACTAGATAGGGGGAATATATCCCTGCTGATCCTCTTGGACATCTCAGCGGCTTTCAATACCATCGACCATGGTATCCTTCTAGATCAGCTCTCCAGAATGGGTCTTGCGGGCACTGCATTGTAGTGGCTCCACTCCTTCCTGGAGGATTGGACCCAGATGGTGGTTATGTTTGCCTAACTTTCTTCCTATTGCACCTCTGGCTTTTCTCCCCGAGCCACTTATGAGCACCACTGCCCACTGATAGTAGTTACAATGATAATAGATACTCAAGATTGTTGAGTAGGTTGACTGAACAAAGCAAAATATTGCAGACTAAGTACAAACATTTTGTGACTCTTTGTTATCATGCTGCCAGTCTCTCTGCATACCATAGTTTGTTTCTTCCTGTTTTAATTCTTGTGTGTTGGGGACACAGGTAGGGAGCCTTTTGCTCAATAGATGTCCTTGGGCATTACTTCTGTAAAGCCCTAACTGGTATATCCCGTCGTTAATGGATTTTGGGAATTGTAGCATAAAACAATAGAAGGCCAAAGAGTCTCTATCTCTTGTATTTCAAATGTAGTACTGTAAGAAATTACTGTCCATCAATACTGTCCTGACTGCATCTGCATCTCTTCCTTAACTCCTAATGATATTGTTAACCTTCAGGAGAATACCTTCTGTCATGTCCATGTTTCAAAGCCATCATCACTTACCTGTGCTCAGTAGTAGAAAAAGAATATAATGTAACAATTTTTTCAGGTGCTCTGAGGTAAAGATAAAGGTTTCTGTTTGACTCTGGAAGGTGGTGCTCATCTTCATTTCTAAGCCAAAGAGCCGGCATTGTCCTTAGATGCCTCCAAGGTCATGTGGCCAGCATGACTGCATGGAGCACCATTACCTTCCTGCCAAAGTGGTACCTATTGATCTACTCACATTTGCATGTTTTCAAACTGCTTGGTTAGCAGAAGCTGGGGTTCACAATGGAAGCTCACCCCATCCCGTGTATTCGAACTGCTGATCTTCCAGTCAGCAAGTTCTGTAGCTTAGCTGTTTAACCTGTTGTGCCACCACGGCCCCCAATTCATGTGCTTAACATCCAATTAAACCCAATCAAAAGATGGCTACAGATGCCCCCTCTGAATGAGGCTTTGTAAGTTTTCCTTTCCTCCAAGAGCTATCCTCATAAATGGGTTCTAGGGCTCATATTCCTTTTGCAACTGGGTGTTATAATTTACAAGTCTGGCATTCCCAGATTTTAAATAACAAGGCATTACATGTTTTTTCTATCCTACTAAAGATATGTGTTCTCTTCTTGGCCATTAATAAAAACTGAATTTTGCAATGAGTAAATTCTTACTTTGAGCAGATCTGATGCTTACTCACTAGTTAGACGTTCTCGAAGGGCGGAAAGTAGCTTGGCTTGCTCAGTACCACTTTCCCTTGGGACAAAACCTTAACTTTTAAGTCTCATCATTACACAATGCTGAGACAGGAATAGGGGTTGGCATAGAGGAGAAGGAAGAAAAACTACACAAACTCACTGACTCCACAGAATCATCAAATGTATGTGTGTTGGAAAGGCTCCTTCCTCTGGCAGCTATACTTTGAACTTTGTGTAGCCCTCCCTTTCAGAGTGGGAGATTAAGGTTATGTAAAGATGGATTTGGATTGGATAAACTTGTCATGGTAAATTCAGTATTTCACCTATTATTTTGTGATGAGTGAGGAGTTCATTGAGTCTTTAAAATCAGTTTTCAATAATTCACAGAACTTAAGTATTTGAAATGAGAGTAAAATTGACAGAGTTACCAATTGTATAGAGAGAATAGGCAATAACTTAGTTTTGTGGTCTTGTGGGTTTTCAAAAACTCAAAATATGAACATTTAAATCTAAGGCCAGTGAAACAGGTGGATTTGCTAATCTATTTCCATTACAAATTGACTTTTACTGTTTATGTTCATTCTTAGTTCTCATGCCTTCAAACCTTCTTGATTTTGAGAAACGGATTTTATTTGGAGTATGCATCTTTGTTGTTAATTTGACAGAACTATTGAGAATGCAAGGTACTTATTTACCAAGATAACCTGGTCTGCCTGTAATTTCAGACTGAATTATTTTAAGAAATACTTGACATAGCTGAAATTTAAAAATATTGGCTTTCAATAGAAGTTATATATTTAAATCATTTAGTTTTAGTTCCTTGCTTGGAGATTAAAGGATTTAACAATCAGGAAGAACTAGTTTCACGTATTTATGCGTTCAGATTAATTTTATTCATTCATTCTATTTAGCTAGCTTGCTACTTTCCCACTACCTCAAGGGAGCTTAGAAATGTAAAAAGCCATTCAACAATTAAGGAAAATAGAAATAGTTCCGGATAATATTAAGATAATCAAGAAAATACTGGTCCCATCGGGTCCTTCATTTTATCTTCTTCATTATATGGATAGATTTTCGGTTCACCAGGAAATAAATGGCATCAATGGCAAGGATAGTAAAATGATCAAGTGTCTGGAGAACAAGCCCTATGAGGAGCAGCTTAAACAGCTTTTTAGCCTGCAGAAGAGAAGGCTGAGAGGAGACTTGATGATGGCCATGTATAAATATGTGAGGGGAAGTCATAGGGAGGAGGGAGCAAGCTTGTTTTCTGCCCTGGAGACTAGGACATGGAACAATGGTTTCAAACTACAAGAAAGGAGATTCCATCTGAACATTAGGAAGAACTTCCTGACTGTGAGAGCTGTTCAGCAGTGGAACTCTCTGACCCGGAGTGTGGTGGAGGCTCCTTCTTTGGAAGCTTTTAAGCAGAGGCTGGATGGCCATCGTTATAGGGTGTTTTGAATGTGATTTTCCTGCTTCTTGGCAGAATGGGGTTAGTCTGGATGGCCCACGAGGTCTCTTCCAACTCTATGATTCTATTATAATTTATGCAAAATCTAGAGCTTACAGATTTAACCTGCTATATGATGGTAATAAATAAATAGGGTGCCTTTGTTATACTATATATGGATCTTTCTCCGCATTATCGCGGTCCTTCAGTTTAAGTTCTTTTTAATCTGTTAATTCATCAATTCGGTTTAATCTTCTAAGTTTCCCTCCCCCATAGGGGCTTTTTGGCACTCAGGCTAGATCTTAGTAAGCTTGCTTCCCCACTCACCATTTCTTTGGGGTGGGGGGAGCTTGTTGTTGTCTTATTCTTTCCTGTTGTTTCTCCCACAATGTTGTCCTCATGTTGGACTCCCCCCTCCCCACCTTTCTTAAGGCCTGACTCCGCTGTTCCATCCCCTATGAGCTCCTTCCCCACAAATATACCCTTTCCATTGTTATCTCATCCAGAGTTTTATCATTTTATGTTGTACATTTGTCCCGCCTACTGTGTCTGATTTTTCATTTTGTATTTTGCACTGTCTTATGTGTTACTTATTTTATTGTGATTTTTTTTTTGCCATTCTGTATATATTTTGCTGTAATGTATTACCAGGCTTGACCTCATGTAAGCCACCTGAGTCCCCTCTGGGGAGATGGTGACGGGGTATAAATAAAGATTATTATTATTTGAAACACAACAAGATGAGTCCACAGCAGACACTCTGCTGGCTGTTGAATTGGATCAACACAGTCCTCGACACTTCCCAAGTGTCTAGGACTGTGTGATGTATTGGCGAATAATGCGTGCAGATCCCAGTAAGGTGACCTTCTGCAGCTGACAGATGGTAATTTTGTCAGTGCCAATTGTGTTTACGTGTAGGCCAAGGTCTTTAGGCACCGCACCCAGTGTGCCGATCACCACTGGGACCACCTTTACTGGCTTGTGCCAGAGTCTTTGCAGTTCGATCTTTAAATCCTCATGTCAGCTTTTCCAGTTGTTTCTCTGCAATCCTGCTGTCACCTGGGATTGCAACATCGACAATCCATACTTTGTTTTTTAACACAATTGTGAGGTCAGGAATGTTGTGCTCCAGAACTCTGTCTGTCTGAATTTGGAAGTCCCAGAGGAGTTTGGCGTGTTCATTCTCTAACTCTTTCCGGCTTGTGATCTCACCAGTTCTTGGTTGCAGGCAGATGGTATTTGTGGCACAAGTTCCAATGAATTATTATTATCTTTAGTGGGTTCATCCCACTTCCCATTCCTCTCTCCCTATCCTATACACATAAATTGGTGATATACTATTGACTTCCTAACAAAGTCATCTAGTATGTTTCTAAACTGGAGGCACAATACTCTTGGGAATCAGTTGGTGCCAAGAATGGAGCAAGAGAAAAACTGCGTAAAGAAAAGAGTTTTGAAAGGGCTTTTTCAGGCGAGGCACAGTGCCAATGAGAGAGCCTAATTGAGGGCAGCAGTCAGATCTAGGCGAAGGAGGAGAGAAGAATAGACCTTTAAATACCACAGTGGGAGAGCAGTCTTCTGCTTGGTGCTCTATTCTTAGCAACACAAAACAGGGCCTTTGGAAAGAGAAGGTTGGTTAGGGATGGTTCCTTGAGTGGTAAGTAATCTAGAAGAGGAGCCAAGGGATGGGACAAAATGATGGCACAAGTATAACAAAAGGAGAAGAGAGAGTTCATCAATAGTAGTGCGCAAAGAACTCTTGAGTAAAAGAATCTGATTCGAATGTGCAGGCACCTCTATTGTATAGATCTCTGGAAGAAAGGGCCACGTGGCTAGCTTGCATTTTTTTGAGTTGATGCAAAATACCAAGTATTATACCTGACCTAACTTTCAAAAGCTATATAATTTATCATAATGTTATATAACTTGTTCAGAAGAAAAAAAAATAGAAAGACCTTTGCTGGATTTTTCCTGAGCATGTTAGCTTGCTTTATTGCTTTGAGCATGGCATTTATTTTATAAGATGGCTCCAGAAGGCTTGCTTAGATTGAACCTGGAGGCAGCTATTTTGTTTACGAAAAAAATATTTTTTTTAATAGAATGACTAGGTTTGCTCTCAGCAGATTTCTGTATATGAAGGGTTGTGCAAAATAGAAAGTTCAATTATGATTAGAAATTGCCTTATTTCAAATAAGTAATAGCTAACATTCACCACACTTGATCAGGTTTATTGGCACAGTAAACTGTACATAAGTACAAGCGGGAGAGAAACTTTTTGAATTCCCGCTACGCCCAGGAGAAAATGAGAACTCACAATCTTAGGACTTGACATGCTGTTTGAATGATATTTATCATGGCATGTGCATTTTAATGCAATTCGTAAAAGTGCAGTATGTTGCAATTCTAACAGAAACAAGGGAACTTAATCATCCTCAAGGACCATCATTTTATAAATATAATAAATAAACTTTTATTTATATCCCACCACCATCTCCCAGAGGGACTCGGGACAGCTCACAAAACACTCAAGGTTTGACATGCAAAATACAACAAGTGCAAACAAAACATAGGAGTAAACAATAAACAATCAACACATCATAAATTCACAGTACCTCCTGGTAAAAACAATAAAATTCAGCAATTGGTGTAGATAAAACAACAGCATTCTATCTCAGAAGTATAAAGTGCTAATAAAGAATCTAAAGAGTCTCATATATATTATAAGAGAGTCTAAACATGGTTGAAGGCTTTTCAGAAAAGCCAGGTCTTTAATTGTGTGTGGAAGGTTTGGAGGGTGGGGACTGTTTTGTTTCTGTAAATCAGTGGTTCCCAACCTGTGGTTCGTGGACCAACAATGGTCCACAAGAACCAACAGTGATCCACAAGAACCACTATATGGTCTGTGGCCTCACCATTACTACACTGTTGCAACTAGAGTGAACAGTGTAGCAGTGGTGAGGCCACTTTACAGATACCTGGCATGAACACTGCATTATTATCCTTCCTGATCCACAGATATGAAATAGTTGTTTTTCTCCCAGCCTTCTTTTTCAGGCAGTTTAAAATGGTCTTGCGAAACCCTCTTATAGTGCCGAGGCTTATTAAATATGGTTTTCTGTGGGCGAGCAGATGGTGACTATTGGGTGGCATATGTTCTGTATCAGAAACTAGAGCTGGTGTGGTCTATCCAATGCAATTTTCAGAATCAGCACTCCAAATAACCAGACCAAATCTAAAGTTGACCAAAAACTGATTTGTAACCCTTTTGGTACTAATGTTGGAGAGTTATCCCTGGTCAAAGTGGTCCCTGGTCAAAAAAAGGTTGGGAACCACTGCTGTAAAGTATAGATTTGACCTCGAAGATGACTCAGAGCTGAATCAATTTAGAAGAAGCTTCCTTTTCTTTTCGCTGGGCTGTTCCATTTCACTTTGAGATGAGTGCATAAATATCTATGTATGACTTCACATAATCTTCACTGTACAGATAAGACTCGTACCTGGCATGAACACTGCATTATCATCCTTCCTGATACACAGATATGAAAGATTTGTTTTTCTCCCAGCCTTCTTTTTCAGGCAGTTTAAAATGGCTAGTTTATGTGTAAGGTATGTCTCTTATAATACGCAATAGCCTGGAACTCTTGGATGTGCAGTATGAGCAAAACTCTTCACAAGTCCCTTGATACATTTCTGCAATTCAACCCCTTTTCAGAGATATATGCTTAAAAATAGATAGATAATTTTAGTGGTTGGGTGCTTTGGACTCTGCTTTTCCAAATAGTGGTGATAGAATGAAATAAAGAATTAAGTTTTTTCCACAGTGTTTTCGTCATGCCTATTTTCATAAAAGCCCATCAAAACCCTGAACTCTCCTGTATTTTAACACACATTCATTTTTCATACAACAGATGTATTTATTTATTGATTCAACCAATTCATGTAGTCTTTTCAAGAGAGTAATTTCTAAAGTGATTATCTTGATGAAGAACTAATACTCTACTATGTCTTTTTTTGTGTGTTCCTCTATTAGATGTGGAGCAAATGGCTATTGACTGGCTTACTGGCAACTTCTACTTTGTGGATGACATTGATGACCGGATATTTGTCTGCAACAAGAATGGTGTCACCTGTGTCACGCTGCTTGACCTGGAGCTCTACAATCCCAAAGGCATTGCGCTGGACCCAACTATGGGGTGAGAATCCATATGTGTTTGAGTTATGGCTAGAGAGTAGTATGTTTGGAGGAAGAACAAGATAATGGTGCAGTCAATGCTTCTTGAATGTCTGGTTCAAATTTAAATACAGAACTTTTCAGAATAGCAGAGACTGGAATTTTGAAGATACAGTATGCTCCCGTTATGTGTGGAACAGATATATGGTTTTTCATTTATCCATGGTTTCACTTATTTGGTTTTATTTCGTATTGATTCGAAATAAAATACTTATTCGGTTATTCACTTAGTGTCTCTTATACAGGCTACACCCTTTTCTTGGTATTTCTGTCATTTGTCCTATTAAAAATAAGAGAGTTTGCTACAATCCATGGTTTTACATAGCCATGCAAAGTCTGAGAATGTACTCCCTGTAGACAGAGATGATGTACTGTATATAATGTACTGTATATAATATATAGCATACCTGGACAACCAGGATCTCTCCCTTCCATCTATAGTAAATTTCTTGCCATTTTAAAGAAGATGACAAGGGGGATTTAAGCTATCTTCTCATAACCAAACACCTTTTGGATGGATTGAATTGCAAACCCCACTATTTCCAGTTGTAGCTAGTAGTCATGCAATCTGAAGACAATAGGGAGTTTGTCTAAATGCTTCACAGTGTTGGAGATTACTGCAATTTTATCTTAACATTTAAAAAAAAAGATTTTAATACACTTTTGCTAAAACTTAAAAGATTATGCTACATTTTGTTTAGGAGAAGACATCAGAAGTTGCAAAAGCAACTATGGCTGATAATTACTACTACTACTACTACTACTACTACTACTACTACTACTTTATTTTTGTACCCCAGTTCGATCTCTCTGAAGGGACTCGGGAGGCTTACATATGGCACAATGTGCCTAAAACCACACATAAAATAAACACACAATACAATAAAACAAGCATGCTCAAACTGCGGCCCTCGAGCTGTTTGGGCCTTCAACTCCCAGAATTCCTGACAATCGAACAAGCTCTTTAGGGCTTCTAGGAGTTGGAGGCCTAAAAAGCCACAGTTTGAGGATGCCTTCAATAAAAGATAAGCCAAGAGCATATAAAACAATAATTTAAGCTCAAAACAGTGCCCAATAACCTATGGTGAGTGCAAGTTGTAGCTCATGAACAAGGCATGGGATGAAAGTGCAGTGCTGTGTCATTAACTGTGGACCATTTGAGCTACAGATTCTCAAAGGCTTGTCTCCAAGTCTTCAATTCCTTCCAGAAGGAGGACAGTGTGAGGGCCTGTCCAATCTCCCTAGAGTGGGTGTTCCGAAGTCGGGGAGCCACCACTGAGAAGGTCTTCTCGGTGGTAAAGGCATATTTCCTGGATGCCGTAAAGCTGTGTGAGATCTGTGGTCAGCTAGGCTCTCCTTGTTTACCTTATTTCTCCCATCTTTTTTGGATTTACTTTGGAATCACCGTGCCCCACATGTTCACTTTTACAGAAAAGTCCACACTGTGGTATCATCCACTTGTCATCTTCCAATGTGTTCCTTAACTGTTTTGAGTCTCATTTAGGAGAAAGGCGGGATAAAAATTGATGGTGGTGGTGGATTGTGATAAAACTGGAACTCTCTTTGACACTTGTAGAAAGTTTCATCACAAACTGAACAAGCCGAGACTGAAAAAAAACCCCAACCTTACCTATGGATTTGTGATACAAAATTTAGAAAAGGGTGTATTAGAATTGTTGTATTCAAATCTATATAAATAAAAATGTAATGTTCGTTTGTGGGATTAACATAACTCAAAAACCACTGGACGAATTGACACGAAATTAGGACACAATACACCTAACAGTCCAACAAGTGTCCATCACCCCCAAACACACACACACACAAAACCTCAGCGGAACAGACTAAAAAAACCCCAAAATACACCAGATATACATATACACATACACTCATATACACATGCACACATTCACACACACATGTATATGCATGCACAAACACAGACAGATATACACATATACACACACACACACACACATATATATATATACATATACACATATAGACATATACACCTACAAATATACATATATAAACATACATATACACATGCACACACATATACATGCACACATACACACATATATACACACAAATATGCATATAGACAAGCACACACATATATGCAATATGCATGTGCACATATAAACACAAATACAAAAATATATACACACATATATACACACACATATATCTGCAAACACACATATATACACAAATATATATAACACAGATATACACACATGAAATGCATATACACAGACTGAGCCACAGCAACGCGTGGCAGGTGATGGCTAGTCAATTATAAAAGGGTTATCTGAGACTTCTATTTCAGCCATGTTATAGTATTAGTTAGCTTTACCAAAGTCTTGCCCAGCAAAGACATTGTTTAGTGATTTCAGACTGTGAAGCTTCACGGCACAGAATGTGAATTGCAGTTTAATAGATGCAAATTGGGATTTCCTCCGTGTTTCAAAGATGTGATAATTTCCAGGAAGCAGCCTTGGGCAATAAGTAATGCACTTTTCATGCTTGACCATCTCTCCTAAATTATCACTGTCCCCTCTGAATAATGAGGCAAGTGGCTGTCGATAGAATAGCTAAGCAGTTGAGCAACAGTCCATATGAAATGACAGGTGCTTCTTTTTCTTTCCATCCCTTCTGAATCAGCACCCACTTCAGAAGCTTAGATGAATTACCTAATTAAGAAAGTGACAGTTACTCGAGAGTGAATGCCAATTTTGTGATCTGGAAGCTGTGGCAATTCTTCCGGTTTTTAAAGCAAGGATTGGTAGGTGAGGGAGTTGATGGATTCTGGGATTGATCCTGAGCATCTCCTTGTCATGTCTATGGGGTTAGGTTAAAGCAGAGCTAGCCAACACATGTGGTCCCACCACTTATTTATGTGACCTCCAATGAACGTGTTGTAGAGCTGCCAGATTTTGGTTGTGTGACAGCAGCAAAACAAAACAAAGCACATTTTTTTGAAAAAGCAATGTGCGTGGGGGACTGCATATGTTGTTAAGATGCATTGCATCGGAACAACAATGTGTGCAGTCCCCACACACATTGCCTGTTGTGTTGTTAAGATGAATCTCATCTTAAGAACAATAATCTCTGTGGAACTGCAAATCATATTTTAAACAACTCCTGTGCATCTTATTTTTAGGCAAATGGCAAGGTTATTACCATTACTCAAATTCAGTGGCACATTTGGGGGGAGAATTAGGGGATCTGGCATGTTCAAATAGAATCTCTGAATCTAGAATTTCCTGATTTAGGGATGTATCGGATCCTTCTTCTCTGCATGTGACTGTATCAGAGTTTCTAGATGAACTATTTTTCAAAAGAATTATTGTGCTTAATAGTATGGTAGGCCTTCCGTATTTGTTTGGGCTTGCTCCCAGAACCCTCATAAGATACAAAAATCTGAATGCTCAAGTCCCATTTTATACAACGGCATAGTAAAATGGTGAACAACCCAAAACTGGAGATAGCCTGAATATCTCTGAAATGACAGGAGACTAATGCAGGATATCCCTACACATCTCAAAGAGTTAAACACTTGTGTTGGCAGGACCCTGATCGAAAAGTCGATGGTTCAAATCCGTCAAGTGGGGTGAGCTCCTGTCTGTCAGCTCCAGCTTCCCATGTGGGGATATCAGAGAAACCTCCTACAGGATGGTAAAATATCTGGGCGTCCCCTGGGCAACATCCTTGCAGGTGGCCAATTCTCTCTCACTAGAAGCAACTTGCAGTTTCTCAAGTCACTCCTGACATGAAAAAAAAGCATAGTGCTTAGACTTGCTTTTTGGATTTTCCCACCAAATATTTTTGACTTGTGGTTGATTGAATCCATGGAGGCAGAACTTGTGGATGCAGAGAGCTGGCTTTATTGGCAAGTAGGTAGTCTTGGGTACAAAGAATGTAAAGTCTGAAATCTCAGATATATTGTGCCTCATCGAAATGTTTGCCTGTTCACAGCAAGTGGTCCAAGGGTTGAACGTTGTCAGCTGACAGTGGACATTTGTTTGCTAACCTGGAAGTGAGGCGGCTTGGTCTCATGGCAGAGGTGAAGCATGTCCAGGGCTAGAAGGTATTAACATGGCTGTTAAAAAGGGAGAAACTGCAGAAGGAGAAAGATATGTGCATGAGTAGGATGGTATACTCTGCTGTGAAAATATGAAATAGGAAACTGAGTAATAAAAGCAAGACATTAAACAGAGGCTGGATGGCCATCTGTCGGGGGTGCTTTGAATGCAATTTTCCTGCTTCTTGGCAGAATGGGGTTGGACTAGATGGCCCATGAGGTCTCTTCCAACTCTATGATTATGATTCTATGACTTCCTAACAAAGAAACATCATATTTGACCTCTCTCTTATACAGATAAGTCTTATTGTGGCCTAAGGGGGTCATTTCCAGTGCCCTCCGTTTAGTTGTGCTGAATGCTTTTTGAAAGATATAGACTGGAACTTTGATTCTCCAAATTCCTTGGAGACTGGGGAGTCTAGACTTGCTGTGGCAGGGAAATCTTTCCAATAATTCAGTGGGTAGATATTTTAATGGCCAGCTCTGGCTGAAATCTTTGTGGAACGAGGAGAGGAAAAATACAGTGGTGAACCATCTGCATTCACAGCAGCTGCTGTGATAGTTGAGGTGGTGTATATAAATATAGCTTAATGATTTTTCTGTCCATGGATGTCTGGGTATGAGAATGATTTTGTTGCATCTCTAACTAAAGGATATGTTTGTTAAAAGGGGGAAACTTTTCTTCACTAATAATCTTCACTAAAAGTCTAATTCTGACTTGTGATCAGAGCCAGAGTTTGTAGCACTTTCTGTATGTCAGAGTCTTGCAGCAGTGCATGGACTTCTATTGTCGAAAGCTTTCCTGGCCAGAATCACTGGTTTGCTATGAGTTTTCTGGGCTGTATAGCCATGTTCCAGAAGCATTCTCTCCTGGCGTTTCACCTGCATCCATGTCAGGCATCCTCAGAGGTTGGAAACTAGGCAATTGAGGTTTATATATCTGTGGAATATCCAGGGTGGGAGAAAGAACTCTTGCCTGCTTGAGGCAAGTGTGAATGTGCAACTGGTCACCTTGATTAGCAATGAATGGCCTTGCACGTTGAAAGCCCCCAGGCCAGCAACCACCCAGGCTTTGAAGTTGCAAGATCATTCAGTGCAAATCAAGGTGGCCACCCTGGAAATTCCACAGATATATAAACCCCACTTGCCTAGTTTCCAACAGACCTCACAACCTCTGAGGATACTGCCATAGATGTGGGCATAATGTCAAGAGAGAATGCTTCTGGAATATGGCCATACAGCCCAGAAAACTCGCACCAACGTAGTGCATAGATTAATGCAGTTTTTCTTTTAGCCACATAGCTTATTATTTCGTATGCTGAAATAACATTTTTTTGGTTTTATTACCTTTCCTCCTTCTTCCATTCATTGTGAAGTTCCCTCCTGTAACCAGGTCACATTTCTCGTTCTTTCTTTATCACTCCACATCCTTCAGGTTTTCCCTTAAGGCTCAGTTCCTTACACAGAATGTCMCGGACTCACCTCTCTCTTCTTATTTATTTATTTATTTATTTATTTATTTATTTATTTTATTTTATTTACAGTATTTATATTCTGCCCTTCTCACCCYGCAAGGGACTCCGGGCAGATTACAATGTACACATACATGGCAAACATTCAATGCCATAGATACACAACACATATAGACAGACAGTCAGAGGCTATTTAACATTCCAATTTTTCTGGCCACCAGGGGAGCTGTCRCTTCACTGTCCATCTGCGACACTGATAAAGTACTTTCCACATTCCCCACATGCTTTTTGCTGGAGATTYTTTATGGCCTCATAAATTAGTTAAATTTGCCTCCCCACACATAKGTGGTACCTAAATTTCCTACTTGACAGATGCAACTGTCTTTCGGGTTGCAAAGGTTGACAACAAGCTACACAAATTGGCCGGAAGCTCACTCCGACCTGGGCTGGCTTCGAACTCATGACCTTTCGGTCAGTAGYAATCTTAATGCAGTTGACACCCAGCCAGCTGCGCCACAATCCCGGTGTATATCGATTGACTACTGTCTCTGCCTCCTTGTGACTCATATGTCCATGTGAATTGCATGTAGAGGAAGCACACACTTATCTGCTGGGTTTAGGACCAAAGTGCTGCCAGAAAGTAGAAGCTATTAAAAATTGGAACCCAGATTGTTTTAGCTTGAAATTCATTTTGGCTGCTGAAAAACATTACACGCTATATATCACTTTTAATGCACGATAAACCTAAAAGAGCTTCTGCGTGTATTCAAAAATAATTTGAGGAGGGGTTCACTTTTCCCACTTTTTTCCTTGTGTCAGGGGCGACTTGCGAAACTGCAAGTCACTTCTGGTGTGAGAGAATTGGCCGTCTCCAAGGACATTGCCCAGGGGATGCCTGGATGTTTTACCATCCTGTGGGAGGCTTCTCTCATGTCCCCGCATGAAAAGCTGGAGCTGACAGACAGAAGCTCTCCAGATTTGAACCACTGACCTTTCAGTCAGCAGTCCTGCCAGCACAGGGGTTTATCCATTGCGCCACTGGGGTCTCCTGCGAGTCCCAGGGATTATGCATGCGTATGTAAGTGGTCCCAAGCAAGTCTCCTATGTAAGAAGAACTGAAAAAAGAGTAGACCCCTTGACAAATTCATGGATTTGCAAGTGTTGAATGTGCGAGGTGTCAGAAAACAAGGCATTAAAAGCTGGGAGGAAACCTGCATAGATCTGAAGCTGCTTGCATCTGAGAAAGTGGACTGTTGCTCATGGACTGTGGGCTCCTTACACCTGAAGTAATGAGCTGTGGCCCATGAGTATGAGATTTATTCTAATTGCTTTGTATTGTGTCTGTTATTGCTTGCATTGCCTGTATTGATGTATTGTGGGCTCGGCCTCATGTAAGCCGCACCAAGTCCCTTGGAGAGATGGTAGCGGGGTACAAATAAAGTATTATTATTATTATTATTATTATTACGAATATTATTCATCCTAAAGGTGCTAAATGGCTTTGTTATTTTGCACTGACACAGCCAGAACTTCAAAAATTCCTGGTCTATGTTTTGTCTCACTGCCTAATATAGGTTGTTACAAGCTCATTGGGCAAAAATGGGGCCACAGAGTATTTAACACAATGCTGGCATTAATTAATTCTGAATACTAATTGCAGTAACAGAAGTAGTGCAGTAACAAGAGCCCTAGAATTCTGAATGGCCAAGTGACTGGAGCATCAGTTGTTAGACTGGGAGACATGCATTTAACTCTTGTTATGTCTCAGAATTTGGCTATATAAGATGTGTTCTTCTTCAGTTCAAAGGAACTTGAGAATGAACTGATTTGGTAGAGAGAAGCTGGCCTGGAGAGCTTAATGATTTCCCTGATGGCTGTTTTCCTCCTGAAGCTCAGCCTATTCCCCCGATGCTGTGTTTCTTCCCTTCAACAGAGTTCCAGATCAATATTTTGTGTGCTGTTTTACCCACACCACTCCCCCTAAAACCGCTTAGTGTGGGAGTGGTTTGAGAGGATGTTTTAAGCAAAACTACAAGGCTGAAGAAGTAAGGCAGTGGTTGAAACACTGCCATCTTCTTTGTCTGACCTAAACCACCTCTCATTTGGGAATGATTTATAGATAAGCAGGCGACTGTCAGGACTTTCTTGACTTGCGCTTGCATGTAGTTTTTTTCCTTTGATGTTTTGTAGGAGCATCATAAGTCACTTATCAACTGGGTCAAAAATGTATTTACTCAGAAATATATTTCACTGATTCATTCTGATTTTCCTGTAGTAATTTTTCAACTTAATATTTCAGCCTTATCCTCTGTACAGTGAAGGAATGGGCATGTGTCACTGTGTATCAATTGATAAGGAAACATGGGACACTTGTTTCACAGACATATCTTATTGGTCCTTCATAATGCCAAGCTTGGGGTCCAATAATCCAAATTTCATGGCCAGAATCACTAGGTTGCTGTGAGTTTTCCAGGCTGTATGGCCATGTTCCAGAAGCATTCTCTATTGACGTTTTGCCCACATCTATGGCAGGCATTCTCAGAGATTGTGAGGTCTGTTGGAAACTAGGCAAGTGATGTTTATATATCTGTGGAATGTCCAGGGTGGAAGAAAGAACTCTTGTTTGCTTGAGGCAGGTGTGAATGTTTCAATTGGTTAACTTGATTAGCACTGAATGGCGTTACACTTTCAAAGACTGGCTGCTTCCTGCCTGGGGGTATTCTTTGTTAGGAGGTGTTAGCAGGGGCGGCTCAACCATTACGCAAAATAAACATTTGCAGTAGAGTTGATTTTGCCCAGGGGCACTCTTGAGGCACTCTTGGGGGAAAATAGACCTTGACATATGCGAGTTTTAGTTACTGGGATGTATAGTTCACCTACAATCAAAGAGCATTCTGAACTCCACCAATGATGGAATTGAACCAAATATGGCACACAGAACTCCCATGACGAACAGAGAATATATATCAGTGATTGGTTGGGGGGGGGGGCAAAATACTGTTTGCTTACTGTTGAAAATTACCTAGGGCCGCTTCTGGGTGTTAGCTTGCCTTGATTGTTTCATGTCTGATGCGTGTTTTGGCAGTCAGTGGTTTACCTTTTCTCTGGCTGGCTCTTTGTCATTACTCTCCTGGCTTGTTCTTGGTCCTGCAGCTCTTCTGAAACCTGTGGTGGAGTATCCATTGGCCTGTAGAGCCCATTTAGGTGGTTCAGTTCACCTTGGAGGAGGTGGGGTTTGCAGATTGTTTTTGCACGGTCTGCCAGGGGTTTGATTGTGCAAAGGGAAGCTAATGAAGAAACACAACATACAAACTATCTACAGACCCAATAAGAAAACCCAACAAATGCACAGAGGGACCACCAAACGCAGCATTGCCCAAACATGAATCAGGGAACATTAAAGGCAGTGCAGACTAATTCAACCAGAGAAGTCAGCCATAGCAGAGCACCTTATGGACCAACCTGGACACAACATATTATTTGAGAACACAGAAATGCTGGACCACTCTGACAACCACCATGTCAGACTACACAGAGAAGCCATTGAAATCCACAAACATGTGGACAATTTCAACAGAAAGGGGGAAACCATGAGAATGAACCAAATTTGGCTACCACAACAGTAAATAAAGAAGAAAACTAAAAAAACAAACAAACAGGTGAATTTCAATCAGGGCCAGCTAACACCACCCAACAAAAGATTCCCCCAGGCAGGAAGCAGTCAGTCTTTGAAGTTGCAAGGCCATTCAGTACTAATCAAGCTGGCCAATTGAGACATTCACACTTGCGTCAAGCAGACAAGAGTTCTTTCTCCCAACCTGGACATTCCACAGATATATAAACCGCACTTGCCTAGTTTCCAACAGACCCCTCAACCTCTGAAGATGCCTGCCATAGATGTGGGCTAAACGTCAGGAGAGAATGCTTTTGAAACATGGCCACACAGCCCGGAAAACTCACAGCAACCAAATCCAAATATCCTTGAAGGTCTTGGGATAGTTGTGCCTAGCTAAACTACTGAAAGCCTTCCTCTACTCCCAAATTAACTAGCTTCCAGCACTAAACCAAGACCAAACACATGATTTTGCAGCATTTTGTCTCAGTTTAACAGCCGCTGAGCTGCAATTGCCTTTGGAATGATGTGTTCTTTCTCTGTGTAGTTGAAAGATAATAGTATTTGAAAATGGCTCTTTATATGGATATACCATATCACAGACTGCCATCTAGTGTACGCCTTGGCTTCCTGACAGGTGTCATAATAAACAAAAACAGACACACACACGCCCCTCTCTATTGACTAAACAAAATGCAAATAAATATGCTATTGGAACAAAGTATATACAGGGTACCCCCTAATGTTTACTAGCACAGTGGAGGAAGATTCCCTCTACACACCCCAGCTCCTTCTCTCAGGTGAATTTTTAGTCCAAAGACAGTACTTCACTGCCTTGGGGGTGCCAATTATTCTTAGTAGGGAGCTGCATTAATCTTGGCCTGAAGCCATTGAATCTTAAAAATTATGTAAATTTGATTTACAATCTAACAGATGATTTAATGGGTTTCCTCTGCTTGGGACTAGCAATTGAATTGATGCATTTTGTTTTCAACACTAACATACAAGGATCAGATAGCAGAGCAGAAAGCTAGATGAATAGAAGATTGAAGTGATGGAAGGAAAGCGCAGTACTCTGTGCACGTGATCTATTACAAAAACTCTCAGCACCTGTGGCCTTGTGATATAATCCTGTATATGATGCTCAGATGTACGTTCCGTCGATTTCACTGGGAATGGCTTAGAGTCAGTAAGTATAAGCCTGAAATATCCAGAAGCAAGGGATCAGAGTTCAGTGCTTTGAAGATAAGTAGGGCTTTTAGCTATATCTACCACCATGCCCCAGTATAAATCTGCAGTCTGGTGAACACTGGATAATAGGCATGGGACTGGTCTGCACAACTTTTAAATTCTTAAAAACTCTTGCTAAAAGAACTACACATTGAAAAACAATTAATTATTTTTATAAATATGTAACAGATTTCTTATAAGGTTTACATAATAAACGTAACAAATTGGACTTTAACTTTTATCTCTTACCACTTTGTCATTCTATTAGATGTGGGGCAAGATAGTGTTTCAGATAGTTCAGTGTTTCTCAACCTGGGAGTCGGGACCCGGGGGGGGGGGGTGCAAAGGGGTATCAGAGGGATCACTAAAGACCATCAGAAAACACAGTATTTTCTATTGATCATGGAGGTTCTGTGTGGGAAGTTTGGCCCAATTCTATCATTGGAGGGGTTCAGAATGCTCTTTGATTAAAGGTGAACTATAAATCCCAGCAACTACAACTCTCAAATGTCAAGGTCTATTTTCCCCAAACTCCACCAATGTTCACATTTGAGCATATTGAGCATCTGTGCCAAGTTTGGTCCAAATCCATCATTGTTTGAATCCCCAGTGCTCTCTGCATGTAGTGAACTACAACTCCAAAACTCAAGACCAATGTCCACCAAACCGTTCCAGTGTTTTCTGTTGGTCATGGGAGTTCTGTGTGCCATGTTTGGTTCAATTCTATCGTTAGTGGAGTTCAGAATGCTCTTTGATTGTAGGTTAACTATGAATGACAACAACTACAACTTCCCAACTCCACTAGTGTTCAAATTTGGGTGTACTGGGTATTTGTGCCAAATATCTGCATATCAGATGTTTACATTACGATTCATAACAGTAGCAAAAATTACCATTATGAAGTAGCAACAAAAATAATTTTATGATTGGGGGTCACCACAACATGAGGAACTGTATTAATGGGTCGCRGCATTAGGAAGGTTGAGAACCACAGAGATATTTCATAGAGCTGAACYGAACCCCATAGACCTCACTGAAAACACATGCTAGAAATGAGACAGACTCTCTAGTACTGAAAACCAAAAGGATCMGTTCTTTGARGATACCATTTARCAGAATGATTGTGACCCAAGGGCTCTCAGCCAGTGAACATATGCTCTATAGACTTCACCTCCTGYTAATATTTTGGCCCTCCAAAAGTAAAAATAGCTTTGAAGCTGGATRGCTTCCATAGCCTGACCCTGTCTATTTCTGAGAAAAGTCWGTTCAATGAGACTTAATCCCAMGCAGTCCAGTTGGTCTTACAGGTGAGAGAGTGCATAGGAAGTGCACATSACTGTCTGTTTAAAGTATATGTGTGTGTTACTCTATGCSCAAACKGAGAAAAATGATATGTTGGCATTTAGGTYACATCTAGATATTGTAAATCAAATGTTACCTGCTGAAAAAGCARGCCAGTATATGATCAAAGGAGGRCTTTTTTAACAATATGCATAAAATGAGCCTTTTTGATGAAATGGAGCACAGTTTCCTTAGTACTGATCTGAACATGATATTGCCGCTGTCCCTGGTGACCACATCCTGGAACCTTACATCCTAATTAAGTAGAGAAGATCAATAAAGTCAGTGACTTCCGTGCATCGCATATACATCTGTTTAGTATAAGAATGTTCTTTACTGTTTCAAGGGCACCTGTCTACCTGTTTTATTGCACTGAACTATTTGTCATCACATACAGGAGAGAAATAACTTGGAAGCTGACATGCAGGGCAAAAATATGGGGTATCCTTGTGCCCGGAGGAGAGACGGCCGTTCACAAACCCCTTCTTTTGGAGGAACATCCCAAAGGACCCTTCTACACAGCCCCATATCCCAGAATATAAAGGCAGGAAATCCCACATTATCTGAGTGTGGATTCAGATAACCCAGTGGATTGTGGGATTTTCTGCCTTGATATTCTGGGATATAGGGCTGTGTGGAAGGGCCCTTTCATAACTTTTTGCCTACTGCTCCTTGTCATGGGTATCCTCTGATTGTGACATGACAACTGAGCAAAAGACTGCTTTGAATGACACTAACAATTGGCAAAAAGAGGAAGTGTTTGTGTTCCTCTTTTGGGGGCGATCATCCAAGCAGCAGCTTTGCAACAATCCATAGGGATGTGTACTGCAAAAGCGTGCATTACACCATAGTGAGCCAGTTGCTCCTAAGAGACTAGAGCACATGTGTTAAACTCAAGACCCGTGGGCTGAATCCCTTCCACTATGCCATTTTATGTGGCTCTCAAGATGCTGGACTACAACTCATCATAAGACATCATGACTAGAGCTGACGGGTTGTGATACAGTAGCATCTGGAAGGCTTCGGTTTGCTCTGTTTAGTCAGGATAGTGGGGTTTGAATCTAGATACAAGGCTTGTAAATGATCTTTGACTTTGAAATGCCCTTTAACTTTTCTCCAACCTCAGAGCCACGAGTGCTTTTGGGTTGAAATTCCCATTATTCCCAATACACATGCCAGATAGTCAAAAGTGATGGGAGTTCTTGTTCCATAGCATCATGGAAACTCAAACTGGATAAAAACTAAAGAGCAATGGCAACTATCTAAAACTGGCGTTGGCCCTCAGCATCCATAGATTCCATGGATTCAACGGTCCTTTGGACGCAACCATAATTCTGAAAAGGAGTTTGACACTCATGGCCTAGAGTAATGGTTCTCATCCTGGGAACCCAAGATGTTTTTGGCCTTCAACTCCCAGAAATCCTAACAGCTGGTAAACTAGCTGGGATTTCTGGGAGTTGTAGGCCAAATATATCTGGGGATCCCAGGTTGAGAACTACTTGCCTAGACAGAAGATGGTTAAGTCCTTTTGCACAGTTTCTCTTTGGTCTACTGGAGTAATATCCACATTTTCCTTAATCACAATCATAATAGTATTGCCTACTTTCAACTCTGCTTGGGAGAATAGCATTATGGTTCCAGTATAATTATTCCACTCCCTACTTGCACTCTGGATCTGTTTACACACTTTACACCAAACCCATTTTCTGCTAAGGAAAAAGGTGAAAGACTGCCATGCTTCCTAGGCCAGTACACAGCATCAAGAACTAATTTAGTTGTGTAAAAATAAGGACAATCACTCAAGGTAGCTGCTGTCTAGATGACTGGATGACAGTGCATAGCTTCAGTAAACAATGACTGGAACGGCGATTCGATGGACGAGACTTTTATTGTTTTAATGATTGTTTTATTGCTTGTGGATATATTGTTTTAACTTGATTTATGTCTAATTGTAGTATATAATTGTAATTGTTTGTACTGGCATTGAATTTTGCCATTACTTATGTGGAAACTGTTTTGAGTCCCCCTCGGAGTGAGAAAAGCGGTATATAAATACGTAAATAAAATAAATAAATAAACAAGAAGATAAAAGATGAGAATTCTTGGAGATAGAAAGAGGGAGATTAAAACTAACTGGGAACATAATTTAGGATGAGACCTAATCTCACTAGATACAACTGTCATACAAAATTTCAAAACGTTTAATATTATGAATGTATATAATTTTTGTGTGCATATATATGGTAATATATGTCTGTCTAAAGCAGTGGTTGTCCCCAGTTGTTTTGGCCTACAACCCAGAAATCCCAGCCAGTTTACCAGCTGTTAGGATTTTGGGAGTTGAAGGCCAAAACATCTGGGAACCCACAGTTTGAGAACCTGTGGGTTAATATATTATATCTAGTCAACTTTGTGAGTTTTCATATATGCAATTTATGAAGTATGTTTGGCTGTCGTTATATTGGACTATTTTTTCCCCATTCATAAGAAACAAGCACTTTCTGCTGATATTTGGAGAGCTCCTCATTTCTTCCTGCTTTCTTTTGTAGGAAAGTTTTCTTCACTGACTATGGACAAATACCAAAAGTGGAGCGTTGTGATATGGATGGACAGAATCGCACCAAGTTAGTTGACACCAAGATTGTTTTCCCCCATGGTATCACCTTAGATTTGGTCAACCGGCTGGTATATTGGGCTGATGCCTACCTTGACTACATTGAAGTGGTGGATTACGAAGGGAAGAACCGGCACACCATCATCCAGGGCATTCTGGTGAGTGCAGTATGTGAGTGTGCAAAGAAGTCAAAAGGTCCCTTGGAAGAATTGAATTGGCATTCTCTTCTCCACATTTTTAAAAATTTCAATATCACAGAAAGCTGTGATTTCACTTTATCTAAAGGGTATGCAAATACAGCGGCAGAGATGATAGTCTGATTCTTAAATGCAGGAGATTGCGGCAATGTCAGTATGTGATGTAGAAATATTTATTACATAGCTGCAAATTCACAAGTCATTCAGAGCATCACGAGAGTTGTTAAGAGATTTTTAGGCCAAAAAGTCTGCCCCTTCTTCACTCTCTAATACCTTTCTCCTTCTGAAGAAATATAATATGACATAACATAACATGTTATCAACAGAAACAAAATTTCTGAAGAGCAGATCTTTTTGCATGACACAAGAAAGCAACCCAAGCCAAACTGCACAGAGCAAAGCAAGAAATTGTCAGTTCCTCTGCACAGCCTAATCTGTAAAACATAATATTTCTGCCTTCTAGATAGAGCATCTCTACGGCCTGACAGTCTTTGAGAACTACCTGTATGCTACCAATTCAGATAATGCCAATACCCAGCAGAAAACCAGTGTCATCCGAGTCAATCGATTCAACAGCAGTGATTTCCAAGTGGTAACCCGGGTGGATAAGGGTGGAGCTCTCCATATCTACCACCAACGACGACAACCCAAGGGTAAGTAGGGAAGGGTGAAAATGCAGGCTGGGGAATGGCTGGAGGGAACAATTTGGGACTTCAGGGGTCTAAGAAACAATGAGAATTGCCAAAAGAACATTTGTTGCTTTGACTGCTTATCGCATATGATATTTGGTGGGGATCTATGTGCTTAACGAACCATTCAAGGCTGGTTACCGAAATAAGGTAGTTCGTGTGCAGTTTTCAAGTATGGTGCCAAAATAAGTTAGTTGTTTGCTACAGTGCAAACAACTAATTTCTAGTACATCAATATAGATGTCATTGGAAGATCTCTGTCACATTCTGATAGCAGCAGAAGGCTTAGTCCATTCTTTGCATCCCATTCATAGATGCAGTATCTAATCTCTGTCGTAACTATTATCAGTTTGGCATCAGTCTGGGTAATTATTCTTGTGCACTATGTCCTGCTCACATAGCTCACATGGATTGGTTGAGCCATTCGTTTTGTATCTACGGTCTGCCTGTATTGTGGCCCAGTTATTATCCTCATAGCATCAGCCTGACTACACAGTTTTGCTCTCTCTGTGTCCTCCCTGCACTTAGATTTCTGTCTTTCTTTTCTCAGATAACATGAGATTGATTGATCCTTCCATCCCCTGCTATATTTGATTTTATAGATGGTCCACCTTTAATAGGATCCTACAGAATGGTGGCATGGGGAAGTTTTGCCATCTTGCCTTATTCCATGGATTTTCTTATCAGTAACATTTTAGATGATGTAGTATGTTTATTTGACTAAAACGTCTAAGTGGTTTTGTGGTAAATTTCAAGTGACAAACAGTTTCCCATTATGCAGCCTCTGCTCATTTTATAGGCAACTGCATAAAGCTAACAATGCATTTACCCAGAACTTACCTTTCTTGAAATGATAAGAGTTACTAAGTGGTATAATCTAGACCTGGTGGCACAGCAGGTTAAATCACTGAGCTGCTGAACTTGCTGACCGAAAGGTTGGCAGTTTGAATCCGAGGAGCGGGGTGAGCTCCTCCTATTAGACCCAGCTTTTGCCAACCTAGCAGTTTGAAAACATGCAAATGTGAGTAGATCAATACGTACCACTTCTGCAGGAATGTAACAGCGCTTCATGCAGTCATGCTGGCCACATGATCTTGGAGGTGTCTACAGATAATACTGGCTCCTCGGCTTAGAAATGGAGATGAGCACTGTACCCCCCCACTCCCCACCCCAGAGCTGTACACAACTAGACTTAATGTCAGGGGAAACCTTTACTTTTACCTATAATCTATTCAAATATCAACCGAGGTGGAAAGATTACCTGCACAAACTTGCTGAATTTTATTGAGAAGAGATTCTTTCTAGATTTCAGCTAATGCTGTTTTTAATGATATACTGTAAAGAAAACATACTAGCAAGCTTTGTTAGACTTGATAAGCTTTATGAAGGTAACATTTTATCCCTCTCAAGACTAGTTGTCATAAAATGTGTGTATCAGCGTGTTTGAAGGGGAGATGTGCACAAAACTATGCACATATTTTTGAATGCAGATGACTAAAAAGCACATCATTTAAAACATTTGAACATAAATTACACAAAGTAATTTACAAAGTAGGAAAAGTGGGAAGAAAATGCAATCTTGAAACCCAGTGTGACAGCAGGATTGAAAAAAACGTGGGTGGCATTTGGAGAAGTTCAGCAAAATCAAGCTTGTGAGATTGTCCATGCCTTGTCAAGGGACCCAAGAATTGTTGCTGTCATCTGCATAAAGCCATCCAGATAGACTAGAGGAACTTTCTGGTTAGTTTAAAAAAAATACACAGTGTCTGAAGCTGTAAATGTGTCTTGCAGTTATATTTTTAAATTCTTAAATTCTCCATCTTTTAGAAGGTAATTTTCTTGCATTTTAACAACAACAACAACAACAGTAATAAAACTTATTTATACCCTGCCACCACCTCCCATAAGGACTTGGAGCAGCTTACAGAATAGCACATAAAAGTGCCATACAATACATAAAAAATACATCAACATATAAAATCAACAACACATTACATAAACCAGGAATATAATTGAATAAAACAGCCTCTAGAATCATTAAAAGATCAGGCGTCAGGGTGACAAATGAAGCTGCTACATTTTTCAAAGGATTACAATTTCTTTTTAAATGTGTAGATTTTTGATAGTAATTCTCTTTTTAATTTTTTTTAAATGGCCATGGCTAAACAGAATGAGGTTGTAACAGACCATATATGACACTGTTCCTGTAGAGAACTGAGTTCAGAAAACAAGAACATGAAACTACAGTACAGAGTGTCAAATTGACAGTCCTACATACATGAATATTTTGGTTTTACTATAGGAACTTTCCTCCCATTTTCTTACCCGTGTATGCATGATTGCATGATAATATACCAAGTGTCTGATGAAAGGTTCCTCAACCCATAATCACTTATGCAACAGTGAAGCTGCAGTCCTAAACTATGAAACTATTTCATTGTAAGCCAGAGAACATCTTGCTGAATAAATGTACATTGGCCTCTAAGCCAGTGGTTCTTGACCTGGGGTCCCCAGATGTTTTTGACCTTCAATTCCCAGAAAACTGGTTGGAATTTCTGGAAGTTGTAGGCCAAAAACATCTGGGGACCCCAGGTTGAGAACCACTGCTTTAAGGTGTCAGCAGCTCCCCTTCATTTCACTAAGAGAGCACAACTATCTGCTGACATTTATAGCTCTAAGTGCTGAGTAAAGGGGCAGTCCTTTACTGTTCCAGTTAGCAGATTTTTATGATTTGAAAATAGGTCTCTTCTTGTGCTGGATTCATAAAAGTGCTCTGCAAGCTGCCCGTGGCTGGTGCCATTCCCGTTGCTTTCCACCAGATGCATCAAGAATGTGGCTAATTAACTTGGATCTTTAAGGGTCACTCTTCATTTACTTTCCCCTAGATTCAGAAAGATGTTAGCTTAGTGAGCATTTTCTGCTCATTTTGGCAACAGCAGCAGCAATGCATCTTAGGGGCTCTTAGGTTTAAGTGACACATTTGCAGAAGAAGCATGGTGAGTGTACTTCTCAAACCTATGCTTCAGCCTAGCACCGCCTCTGCTAATGTGGGGCCTCTTGGAGATTGTGAGGCTTTTAATTGATTGCATCTTAAAAGAAATCAAGACCCTAGACATTTTGGTGCTGCAACTGTCATCCAGCTACACCTCACCAGTGCACCTCCAGTTTATTTGTGCATCCGATGCAGAAGCATCTTTCTCCATACCTGTCAGAAAGGATACAATAAGAACAAATTGAAATATATCCTTTTATGATATCTTTAACTTTTGGCCTGGAGCAGCCACATTAAGTCCTGGGTAGATGGAATGAAGAATGACTATATCTGGAACTATTTTCAAAATCCACCTGGTCATGGCAGCAAACTCAAGGACTGCACTATTGTTTTCTCAGTATCCATTGAATGGTACTGTTGGGAGCAGCCACATTGGTAACGCTCCTGAGCAAAACCCTTCAGAAAGTCATTAGATGATTTCACTACAAATCAGAAAGTCTATGGTTGAGGTGTAGCATCTGCTATAAACTTCCTAGGTAGACTTAGTTTCCCGTTCATGAATGTGTTTGCACTGTAGAATAATTTTGACCGCCATGGTCCAGTGTTGTGGAATCCTGGGAGTTGCAGTTTGGTGAGGTATTAGCACTTTTTGGCAGAGAAGGCTAAAGCTCTTATAAAACTACAACTCCCAGGATTGACGTCATTGAGCAGGAGTTCTCAAACTAAGGCCCGAGGGCCAGATACAGCCCTCCAAGGTTATTTACCTGGCCCTCACCCAGGGTCAACCTAAGTCTGAAACGACTTGAAAGCACACAACAGCAGCAACAACAACAACAACAATCTTATCTCATCAGCCAAAAGCATGCCCACAATTCCTATTGAAATACTAATAAGTTTATATTTGTTAAAATCATTCTTCATTTTAATCATTGTATTGTTTTTAAGTGTGTTTTGCATTACAAATAAGATATGTTTAGTGTGCATAGGAATTCATTCGTGTTTTTTTCAAATTATAATTCGGCCCTCCAGCAGTGCAAGGGGCTGTGACCTGGCCCTCTGTTTAAAAAGTTTGAGGAGCCCTGTCATTGAGCCATGGCAGGTGAAGGAGGTGTCAAACTACATTAATTCTCCAGCATGCATGCATGTCTTGTGAGAATATGGTGAATTTCTAAAGAATGCTGGCATCTGAATGGACCTTAACATCTCTTGCACATTACATTATTTATTTATTTATTTATTTATTTATTTATTTATTTATTTAGGTCATTTCTACCCTGCGCTTCTCACCCCCTAGGGGGGACTCAGGGCGGCTCACAGTTCGGCACAATTCGATGCCAACAGTTACAATAAAATGCAATAGCAATAACACAATAGTTAAAACAACAATTAATACAGTGCAATACAATACAATACCATTTTTAAACCTATGTCTAAAATTGAATTGTGGAACTGACACAGGTGTATGAAAATAACATTTTAGGTTGTAGCTTTATGCAAACCTTGCTCCCTTGCTTTGAATTATCTGAAATGCCTCTTGTTGAGCCCTTATGGGTGATCAAAGTGTGGCCCTGGGGTTCCATCCTCCCCCACTATTTTTGTGGCCATCACTTGCCTCCGAAGAAATGAATGGTCCTTTGTGGACACCTGCAGTGACAGTTCACATTTTCATGACATCACAGTCCATCTCTATTGATTGATATTTTTTTTAAAAGAAAGACAGAAATAGATTTCTTGCTACCTCTTTCTGGCTGCCCCGGGCATTTTTTAACCAATCTACACAATTTCCTAAAGTAGACATTTCACCCATAGAGTACTAGGGTTGTCAGAGTAAAAAGGAGAAGATTTTGTCCCTTTTTTATCTATCTAGAAAAGTTCTTTTAGGTGTTACATGATACCTGACTAGCCACAGGTGATAAGCAAAAGTTGTTGCAATTCCCTTTTCTGCACAGTCATTAAAAGTACAGGAGTCCTCTCCAGTTTTCAATCTGGCAAGTTTACTAAGTACTGTTCTGACCAGAGTGTGCATATCAGCATTAATTCAGCCGCTTTGTTCACGGAATCACTTTGCAAAATAGAATATAAGCATTCCTGAAAGCTGATCATATTTTGTCTGTGATCTGTTGGGAGTGAGGGCATTCTTGCCCCACTGCTGCTTCCATAAATAGCACCCCTGGGTCAGCTCCTTCCAGCTCCTTTTGTAGATCGTTGTCTAGTACTCTTAGTAATGTCTGCCCTGATTTCTAACTAGAGTCTTGTGGCTTGCTTTTAATTAAAAACGAAGTCATTGGAAATCATTGCCAGGGTGCCTAACATTAGCGTCTTGGTTGTTCCTAACCCTAAAGCTAATCACCTCCCCCGCCCCCCTTGCTGTAATGTGATACATCAACCATGCCCCAAATGGGTCCTTCAGAGCATTTCATTATCTCTCCGCACCCTCTCGTAGAGGGAGAGAAAGTAAAGGAGAAGGAGAGGGAAGAAAGCAAACTTGAAAGCTGTCCCCAGAGAAGACTGTGTGGTGTATGATTGATTGATTAATTACCGCCTTGCAGAAAAGGAAAGAATTAAGCAGATGTGGCATCTTAAAATATTAATGGCATCCTCTTAAGGGTTGTTGCTACTCCTTCCTCAGAGCAGAGAGATATTAGACTCGGTCAAAATGCTCCCAAGAAAATCATTATGGCTGAAAGGTCCCCACCACTGAGCTGGATGTCTGGCTCATTTATTCCTGTTCCCATCAATCACTATCACCTCACATCTTTGCAAAAAAGAAGCCAATTCTTGTAGTTAATAGCTTGCAAGTTGAAAATCCTCTAACAGTCTTTGGTCTACTGCTTAGGATTCTGTGAACTTTAAAACTAATCAGGAGATTTCAGGGTGAGATGTTTCCATATCTTCTGAGATGGCTACCATTCTGTAGGTCCCCTTACCCCCAATGTGGCCCTTGGATTTTTCCTTAAGGCCAGTTTGTTTCTGGTGAGGAAATAGGACATGATTATGCCTTGACATGGGTTTTCTCTGGTTGTGACATGACAAAAGAGTGAAGGGCTACTTTGAATGCCAAAAAAGTGCCAAAAAAGGCAAAGGAAGTGCATGGGATTCTTGCATCCTCTTTGTGAGGTAACAACCCAAACATCATCTTGTATAACAGTCCACAGGAATTTGTGCCTCAAGATCATAAGCCAGTTGTTCCTAAGGGACTGTAGAGTGGATTGTCATAAAGGGCACCTAGTTTCTGCTCCTATCCATAGGACAGGAGGTAGCAGATGTGTTTTCAAAATCACAGGTAACAGAGAAAAGACAGTGGCAGCTGATTATTTTATATTTTATTATTATTATTATTATTATTATTATTATTATTATTACATTTACATTATTTTCCTCTATTATTATTGTTATTATCACATTTATTATTTTACTTTATTATTGTTATTACATTTATTATTATACTCTATTATTCCATTTATTATTTTACTCTATTATTATTTTATTACATTTATTGTTTTACTCTATTATTATTGGAAGGATACATAAGCACATTTACATTGAAGAAGGTTAGAATAATGGTTTAGTCAGAGTTGGAGAGTCTTCTCTTAAATTACAGTTTTATGTAAATATTCAAAAACATTAAACCTACTAATACCTCAATTAATGTAACTTTTTGGTGTCTATTTTTATTTTGAAATTTATCAGTAGCTGCTGTATTTCCCACCCTCGGCTTATACTCGAGTCAATATATTTTCCCAGTTTTTTTGTGGTAAAATTAGGTTCCTTGGCTTCCATTTGGGTCAGCATATACTCAAGTATATACGGTACCCTAACTGCCCAACGGGTTGACTTCTGTTTCAAGATCCATTCAATGCTGGGATGTTTTCTTTAAAGTTCAGGCTAAAACCCAGAATAGACTCACCTCTCCACTAATTTAAAATCCACCAACTTTATTCTCTTTGTAAAGTGTCTCAAAATCTTCATAAATAATTTAAAGAAGCCCAAGAAACAAGGGTTTCCAAAATGATGAAATCATGACATGTTACAGTTACACAAAAAGGTAAACACAGTTTAATGAGTTATCAGGTTGTCAAGTTTTACTCATCATTTTGAGCCAGAAACAAATTTAAAACATAGCTCTGTAAATGGAGACTATCTCATATTAAGGAGTTGCCATCTCATGCATGACTGAAGCTAAGGATTATTTCTGCACTTTGAGAGGCATCTAGTGGTAATGATTTGGGTGAATCCCACCCTTTTTAAAGTTGCAACAGTTTTATTCACATGTGGACCATAGATGCAGAGATGTAGTGATATAATAATAATAATAATAATAATAATAATAATAATAATAATACTTTATTTATATCCCGCTACCATCTCCCTGAAGGGACTCAGGGCGGCTTACATGAGGCCAAGCCCGTCAAATACAAATACAACACTACATCAACAAACAAGCAAGCAAATAAAACAATATAAATAATACAGTTGAACTATATGTTCAACTGTATTATTTATATTGTTTTATTTGCTTGCTTGTTTGCTTGCTTGTGTGCAATAGCACACAAAAAATTTAAACAAACATTATGGCCGGGCCAGATGTAGATTAAAAGTTTAAAACCATGGGCATGTCCAGAGTAGGGTATGTCTAGGCATGAGGGCTTTAAAGAGTGATATGGGGGATCAATCCAACGGATACATAAAATGCTTCAGAGGACGTATAGAAGGAAATTGGTCATATCGGGCATTATTTCCTTTATTGAGGGAAGGCACACTGGAACAGCCACGTTTTCAAGCTCCCCCTAAAGACTTCCAAAGTGGGGGCTTGTCTGATATCTTTAGGTAGAGAGTTCCAGAGTCGGGAGTCACCATAGAGAAGGCCCTCTCCCTCATCCCCACCAATCATGCCTGCGAAGGGGGCGGGAGTGAGAGCAGAGCCTCTCCAGGTGAACGAAGAGATCGTGTGGGTTTGTAAACAGAAATGCGGTCACGCAGGTAGGCAGGCCCCAAACCGTTCAGGACTTTGTAGGTAAGAATCTGCACCTTGAATTGGGACCGGAAGATGAACGGTAGCCAATTGAGGTCTGTCATTTTCAAAACACTCTATATTATAGGTGCTCAGGCAATAGTTGCTCTCTGCCAATTTGAACAACAGATTCTACACAAACAGCTTGAATAACCTCTCTTAGCCAATAGTGGCATCTTGTCTTATTGAAGCAACTTTCAGTTGAAGTCAATTTTGATTTACCATAAAAAAAATTATGGGTGTGTGACAAGAATTTCTAACATCAGGGAATAATACTAGACACTTCTGACTGTGGGTCAGGCAGAAGCCAGCAAGGTCACAAATCTTTAATATCAAACATAATTACTAGGAATACATAGAATTTGAAATCTTGCAACGGGAAATCTTGCAATGCCGTAACTGCATTGATCTACATACAGCACTGCATGGTTCAGGGGCAGCATCTGAGGGTTTCTCTGTTTGCATGTCCTCAAGAGAGGGCTTGTGGTTTCTCTTAAATGTCACAGTAAAACGTAAGAGATGTAATTATGTTGTAATAAGCTTTATGGGTTTTCTCTGTGGTTGCAGTGAGGAGCCATGCCTGTGAACCTGACCAGTTTGGCAAACCTGGTGGATGCTCTGACATCTGTCTCCTTGGAAACAGCCACAAGACCCGGACGTGCCGTTGCCGATCAGGATTCAGCCTTGGCAGCGATGGGAAGTCTTGCAAGAGTGAGTAGCATCTGGAGACAGGGTGGGTGTGGTGTCGAGGGGGAAGGAACTGAGCGGAAGAGATTCGGTCTTGACCTTGAAGTTTAGAGTTGCTTTTTCCATATCACATAGAATCATAGAGTTGGAAGAGACCTCACTTTTGTTTAAAAGCTGCCTTTGCTAATCATTGCTTTGAATCAAGAAGGAGAGTGGTTCATTTGCATGTCTTGCTGACAGGAAGCAATCTGGTGGTAGGTGAAGTGAAGAAAAGAGATGCTGGTGGGTGAACGTAGGCAGCACAGAAGCTGGAAAGAGAAACAGGCAAACAAAGTAGCAGTTTATGACAGATTTGTGTGAAATAGATGTTTTGACAAAGTGTGGCTGAATCTTCCTGATTGTCCACTGAGTCTCAGGGTCCTTCCACACAGCTCTATATCCCAGAATATCAAGGCAGGAAATCCCACATTATCAAGGCAGGAAATCCCACATTATCAGATAACCCACTTCAAAGCAGACATTGTGGGATTTCCTGCCTTGATATTCTGGGATACAGGGCTGTGTGGAAGGGCCCTCAGTTCACCCAGTTCAAAGCAGATATTGTGGGATTTTCTGCCTTGATATTAAGGGATATAGGGCTGTGTGAAAGAGCCCTCAGATAACCCGGTTCAAAGCAGATATTGTTGGATTTTCTGCCTTGATATTCTGGGATATAGGGCTGTATGGAAGAGCCCCCAGATAACCCGGTTCAAAGCAGATATTGTGGGATTTTCTGCCTTGATATTCTGGGATATAGGGCTGTGTGAAAGAGCCCTCAGATAACCCGGTTCAAAGCAGATATTGTGGGATTTTCTGCCTTGATATTCTGGGATATAGGGCTGTATGGAAGAGCCCCCAGATAACCTGGTTCAAAGCAGATATTCTGAGATTTTCTGCCTTGAAGTTCTGGGATATAGGACTGTGTGGAAGGGCCCTCACATCATCCTGTGCCATTGCATGACTTCTTAGCATTTTAGGAAAATTTAAGGCTGGGCTTCTGAAGTTGTGCCAGTTTGATTACCCTAGCATTGCCCATTTGTTTCGTGAATGCTGAGGTGAATTCACTGATGATGGCCTGTCTGGAAAGAAAATCTTCTCCCCATCCAAGGACCTTTCCACACAGCCATAACACTCAAAATATCAAGGCAGAAAATCCCATAATATCTGCTTTGAATTGGGTTATCTGAGTCCACACTGCCATATATTTCAATGCAAATCAGATAATGTGGGATTTTATTCAGCTGTGTGGAAGGGGCCCAAATTGGCAGTAAGGAAGATCTCAAAGGAAAATCCCAGTTTTTCCTTTTCTTTCCCAACAGTCACAATAAAAGGATTGTCCTCTCTGGCTTTGCATAAGTTAGTGACTCTATAGACTTCAGGAACCCATGCCTCAAAAGTTAATGATATCTCTTTACAGGAAACACATGTTTTCGTTTCTTTGTATTTAGAGAATCCAATGGGAGCGGGTATTATGTATCAGCTTGCTATAAAGTAATTTTGGGGGTCTGAACTGAATGGCTGGAACAGCCATTGTTAGGGAGGAGTGAAACCAAACCCCTGATAGATTTCTCGGAATACCAGAATGCCTGATGACGCTATGTGGCAGATACACTGTATGAGCCAAATTCTTTGTGGATGTAAAATTCCTGGTCAGAGCCAGACTTGTGGTTAATTTTAGGTCAGAAAAATTATTGCACAAGAAGACTGAACTGCCAGTGTATCCCATTAGTTACAAATAACTGCCTGGTTTCTTTATGTCTTTATTTCTCATGTTAGTTTTTAGGAGAAATGCCAGCACCTGCAGAAGTTGCTGATGCCCCGGTTTCTTTCATTTAGTCTTATGGATGATACTGATCAGGCCCAAGGGACTTGAGAGCCGAGTCATTAACTGGATTTCCTGGGGGACTGGCATATATTCACACTGCCTCCTTCCCTAAAGTGCACCTGTTATAAAGTCAGTAGTAGTTTAGCAGGGAATGGCATAATGAGGTAGTTGTTGTAGGCAGAACACAAACACATTGAGCCTAGAAGTAAGGGGCAAATATTAAGCAGCCAGAGTGAATTCATACTGAGGAAGACACAGAGTTCTCAATAGGAACTTGCTGGGATATGGCTGTTGTCACAGAAAAATGATCAAAACAATGAAGGTACAGGAATAGGATTTTCTATCTTTTGTGATTTCTACTCCCTGTAGGCATTGTTTTTTTTTTAAATGTACATCTAGTCGCTTAAGGTGATTAGTGACAACCTTTGATACCAGTGGGGTGGATACAGGATAACCAGCAGTAAGTGGAACTGGCACCCGTGGTTAGCAGACCTCACTAATTTGGTTGTTGTCTCCATATAACACCACTGTAATTAACTCTTAAATGTCACACTATCAGAGTAATAGCAGACCAAAGCACAGATTAAAGAGTCCTTTCAGCATATGTGTACATGAGCTTGCACCCACGTAGATAGATCCTTTTCCATTTCCCCTCTGCCAACATCAAATCAAATCAGTGTGGCCATGAGGTGGGAATATATAACTCTCCAGATGTTGTTCCACTACAGTTCTCATTAGCATAGTGAGTGGTGAGGGTTTACAGAAGTTGTGTAATCCAGCAAAATCTGGAGGGACCCATGTTTCCCATCTCTGGACTAAACTGCAGCATAAAAGCAGGCAGCTTTCCTTCACTGGGTGATATAGTGCCCCTCGCAGGAGCTTGGAGAGCTGTAACTCCCACTGAACTTCCTGCAATATTTGCGTTTATATGCCCCCTCCTAAACACACTGACCAACAGGTTGTTGTTGAATGTATTTTGGAAGGTAGGGTTATACGAAGCCTACTGGCCATAGTTCCTTACTTCATGTTGTAGAAATCATATATCTTTCTAGTTTTTGTGTGTGAATATAGATGAAAACTAGTTTTCCAAATGAAGGCTCATTTTAAAGCATTGGTTCCCAACCTTTTTTTTAAACCAGGGACCACTCTCCAACATTAGTACCAAAAGGGTTTTGGCCCACATTAGAGTCGGTTTCGTTATTTGAGGTGCTGATTCAGAAAATGGCATTAGCTAGACCACATCACCTCTAGTTTCCGCTACAGAACATATGCCATCCAGTAGTCGCCATCTGCTCACCCACAGAAAACCATATTTTGATGTGGTAGTAGTAATCTTTTGTGGGTAGTCAGCCTCTCCCCTCCTGACATCCCCGTTGCCTCAGCACCATAAGAAGGTTTCATGAGATGAGTCGCTCTTGTTGTTGTGTGATTTCGAGGCAGTGGTGTAGTAATGGTGAGGCCGCGTACCATATTTTCATTCTTGTGGACTACTGGTGGTCCATGGACCACAGGTTGGGAACCACTCTTTTGAAGGGTTAAGAAAAAATTATGAAGGGTAACACTTAACAGTGGTAACTGGGTTAAAATGGCTATGAGTTGCCTCTTCAGTTAAGAACAGTGTGCCATTGCTTGGAAGAAACAGAGAGAGAAGGGGAGCTGTTGCCTTCTTGTCTTACAATCTCACCATATGGACTAATTTACCAGTCGTACGCTGGTTTCTCTCCCCTGTGGCCATGGAGCCCATTAAATGATGTACAATTACTCTTGGCAGGGCTTTCTGGCAAAAGGGGAGAGGAAGTGGTGTATGTTGCTGTGGTGGCAACACAGGAGGCTTCCTGTGTTGAATTTGCAACCATGGGGGGAAGCTGGGTGGCGGACACTCCCCCAGTGGGATGAGGTTCTGGGTAAGTTGGGTGATGCAGGGCATGAGGTGACAGGTTCTTCATGCTCCCGCCAAGACCCCACAGATTTCCCATGATGCGTGGTGAATTCTGACATTAATGTGATAAGGTCTGTATTTTGAGTGACTTCCTACAGACCGCTCTGGCAGATTGGATGCCATTGCTTTAATGTGAAAGGCCTTTCTCTAAATTCTTATTGATTTTAGTTTGATCGTTGTAGGGAAAAAGGAACGCTACACTTCTGATGAGCTTGAAAGGAAATCAAAGTTGTCTTGACTCTTTTATTCCTGTGTCTCCCTTGTCTTACAGAGCCAGAGCACGAGCTCTTCCTTGTTTATGGCAAAGGTCGGCCAGGCATCATCCGTGGGATGGATATGGGGGCCAAAGTTCCTGATGAACATATGATCCCTATTGAAAACCTGATGAATCCCAGAGCCCTGGACTTCCATGCAGAAACTGGCTTCATTTACTTTGCTGACACCACCAGCTACCTCATTGGGAGACAGAAGATCGATGGGACTGACAGGGAAACAATCCTGAAAGATGGTATGTTCACTGCCTTCTGCCTCATCAAAGACAGTATCAGTGGGCTAAGTGTTGGTGTGGTTTCCAGTAGAGTGGGGCATGGGACTTTGAAAACACAAGTCGCCACTCTCTAACCCCCCCCCCCCCCGGTGGCACAGTGGTTTAAACCCCTGTGCCGGCAGGACTGAAGACCGACAGGTCGCAGGTTTGAATCAGGGAAGAGGCGGATGAGCTCCCTCTATCAGCTCCAGCTCCTCATGAGACATGAGAGAAGCCTCCTAGAAGGATGATAAAACATCAAATCATCTGGGCTTCTCCTAGGCAACATACTTGCAGACGGCCAATTCTCTCACATCAGAAGCGACTTGCAGTTTCTCAAGTCACTCCTGACATGACAAAACAAAGCCACTCTCTAGATGTGAATGTAAATAGAATTGGGCTGCAGAGAGTCTTTATTCAGAAAGTAGACCAGCCAGTAGTTTCCCAAATTAAATACATTTTGCTATTTTTATGCTTGTTCAATTTTTTATATATAAATTGCCTGTGGGTGTAAGCCTAAATGCTGTGCTCTGCTGTTGACTCTGTCCCTGCCTCATTGAAGCAGGTGGCGTCGTCGGCACATGTGTGTCCATCAAGCCCTGTGCCCTGTCTGTTTCACTAGAGATCAGGCAGTGGAGCGCATGGCACCATTCATATGGTCATGTCACTTTCACTTCAGCCCTTGGTGTCTGATGTGTCCCCATCTGCCTGGCGTGTTGTGTGCCGAGCACATTTGTTGATTTAACTCCTTCCAGGCATTCACAATGTGGAAGGCATCGCTGTGGACTGGATGGGGAACAACCTCTACTGGACTGACGATGGGCCCAAGAAGACCATCAGTGTTGCCCGGCTAGAGAAGGCTGCCCAGACCCGGAAGACTTTGATTGAAGGGAAGATGACTCACCCTCGAGCCATTGTGGTGGATCCCTTGAATGGGTGGGTGAGACTGCTGTTTTCTAGAGAGTCCTATTTTTGCTGCTGTTGAGACATAAAGCAAAAAAGTGAACCTGCAGAGTGCCGATAATCTGAGTGATATTTGTTTGAAATTGTCTGTTGGGATTTCTCTCTTCTAGAATCTCCTGTAGGATATGTATTTCTGATTTTTCTCCTTGCATGGTTCATGCCAGCAATCGTTTTCTGTATCATCAAATTCTAATTCTGGGAGTGTAAAACTCCGTGGCATACTGGAAATGGAGGCTTTCATTTTTAAACAGTGGATTTATAGCCTTTCCATTTGCAGTGATTGGTTTTGTCTGGGTCATGCCTACTGAGCTATGGTGAGTCACAGATTTCCAGAACACATGTAGCAGACATTCATTCATTCATCTATCCATTTGTGCATCCATGCACTTGCTTATTAAATCCGAATCCTTAATCCTCAGCACTATCAAATTCTCAAGACACCACACGCTATTTTTTTATAATACTGTCGAATTGTTTTGTTAATAGAATTATTTTAGAATTGTTTTTAAATAATTAAATGTAATAGAAATTATGAGACAGAATAGAGTAGAACAACAACAAGATAAGCAGCTATCTCAGTGACTTATTCAAGGTCTGAGAAAATTGGTTTATTTGTTGGCAAAATGACTTTAGAATAGGCAGGAAGGAAGTATTACAGGGGAGAGAATTTGTAGTTGAGAAACCTCTTTCTCCCACAATACCTTCTTCCCTCAAGAAAGCTCAACCTGAAAAGACAGTCCAATAATAGTCTCACTCTTTTTCCAATTGATACAGATGTGATCAGTCCAAGATATAAGATGCTGTTACAATGGAATTAAAACTGTTCTGTATGCAGCAACAGAAACAACCCCCTTTTCAGCAGAAGCTCTCCCATTCTGGTTTTAGGAGTAGACATACACTAACTAGAAAAATACTTTATGCAAAGGAATATTTGCAGTACAGGAGAAGACTGGGACTCTTCTCAAACCCTTCTGCCAGGCACTCTCAAGTAGTTGAAACCTTCTTACTTGCAAAAGGCTTTCTCTTCCTCCTCCTTCTGGAACTTTGCAGCTTTCTCTCAAACAGTAACTCTCAATCAACACAACTCCTTCAACTCTCAAAAACATAGAAGCTTTGTACTAGTTTAGTACATTTACGTCTCCACCCTGGCTGTAAAGACCAAGCAGGTGGCTTGATTCTTAATACAGTACTAGCCGTCCCCTGCCACGCGTTGCTGTGGCCCAGTCTGATGATCTGGAAAATAAAGTAATGAGAAAGTGTTGGTTTCTAATATATGTAATTTATTTATGCTTGTGGGCAAACAGTATTTCTTGTTGTTTCTTTGTCTGTGTTGATGTGGAGATTGTCTGGTTTGCCTACTCTGGAACAGGCAACATATCATCGTCCTTCTTTAGGGGTCCCTTTCAAATCTATGATACTATATCTCTGTGTGTGAATCATATATATCTATCTATCTCTATGGCTGGATGATTCTTTGTCAGGAGGACTTTTGATTACGTTTTCTTGCTCTGTTGAAGAGAGTTGGACTGGATGCCCTTAAGTATTTTCTGTTGGTCATGGGGGTTCTGTGTGGGAAATTTGCCCCAATTCTGTCGTTTGTGGGATTCAGAATGCTCCTTGATTGTAGGTGAACTTAAATCCCTGTAACTATAAATCCCAAATGTCAAGGTCTATTTCCCCCAACTCCATTTGTGTTCATATTTGGGCATATGGAATATTTGTGCCAAGTTTGGTCCAGATCCATCATTGTTTGAGTCCACAGTGCTCTCTGGATATAGGTGAACTACAACTCCCAAACTCAAGGTCAATTCCCACCAAACCCTTCTAGTGTTTTCTGTTGGTCATGGGAGTCCTGTATGCCACGTTTGGTTCAATGCCATAATTGGTGGGGTTCAGAATGCTCTTTGATTGTAGGTGAACTATAAATCCCAGCAACTACAACTCCCAAATGACAAAATCAAAACATTTTGAGTGAAGGACGTACATTGGGTTGCTAGGTGTATGCCGTCCAAATTTGGTGTCAATTGGCCCACTGGTTTTTGAGTTCTGTTAATCCCACAAATGAACATTACATTTTTATTTATATAGGTGCTTGGGCCTTGATCCTTACATTTACTTACATTTTCTTATTGTTACTTAAGAAATGACGTACTTAAAAACTCTGACAGATGCAACCCCCAGACCAGTTTAGCTCAAAATAGGACTGGAATTCTGCAATCCGTCTATATCACTCAATTTAACACTTGAGTGATATAGAATATGCAGGCTTACAAAACTGAGGGTCACAAAGAAAAAATATTTTTTTAAAATGTGCTGGTATCATAGGAATTTGGCCTTCAAAATCCAGAAATGACGCCAGATTTGCTCCATTGTGTACTGTATTTTTCACAGTTTGCTTTGACATTTTTATTTCCTTACATGTGACTAAGATTTATTTGTGGAGTAAACAGTAAGAAAGGAGTTAAGGGCTTCTAATAGACTTTCAGAACACATAAAACTCAAAGGTACTAAAAGAAATCACACGGGAATATCAGCATCCAAACTTCATTCAAACCGAGTAACAACCAAATTGATAAAAATGCCAAATTGGTGAGAGAACTGTAATGTGGTACGGCATTTTTATTGTCCTTTTCGTATTCAGCACCCCAAAATATATTGGAACCAGCTACAGTATTGAAAAAAGTATTCTCATTGCGAGGCCTACGATATATTTCTTTGCTTGTTTGTTTTTAAAATCTTTTTTCAAATTGTGTTTGTCACTCGTTCTCACAGCTTCACTGATCCTCTTGCATGTGATGTGAACCAGAGAATTTCCACTCAACAGGAAGGAAACATCTGCCTCCTGCAGTGGCTCCCTAAAGATTTCAGCTAAAGAGCCCCCCCCCCCCCAAAAAAAATCTTTCCACTCTGATGTCTCTGGGGCTTCATTCCCTGTGGGTTTGAAAAGCATGTCCTGCTCTTCAGAGTTGCTCCGACAGGCCCAGCAGGACATTGAATTGCAATGTGCACTCAATCACTCGTGATTTCTCCCAGTCTACAGAAGCATGGGAGGTAAACTTTATTCCCATAGAACAAGCTGTTTCTTTCTTGTCCTCATTAGATCTTTTTTGTGTTGGGATGTTGCAGCATCCCTCCTTCTCTTCTACTCATCCTCTGCAAGATGAATATTCAAGGGTCTTCTCATTTCATTTCCAGATATTAGCGTAGTCACAGAACCAATCCCTGGTGCCACCTTACCTACTTGCCAGTGTCTATAGTCTTTTCTGCAGTGCTTCTCAGGGGAGCACAAAACCAAAATACCTAGCATGGATTGCATGAGCTATTCTGTGATTAGTTAATGTCACAAAACAAATCAAATACTATGTCCAAAGAGTTATCTGAAGCCACCCTGTTCCTGGAGTATTGAAGAAGGCAGAGATCCTTGTCATCTGTGCTGGAGCTTGTAAACATCAGTTCTTTGGAAGGTGGTATTCCAGCTCCTGAATTTTCCTAATTAGTCTAAAAAGTAACTTTCCACAGCTCTTTTCTGTTGTTGTTGTTGTTGTTGTTGTTGTTGTTCATTCATTCAGTCGTTTCTGACTCTGCGTGACCTCATGGACCAGCCCCCGCCAAAGCTCCCAGTCAGCCATCACCACCCCCAGCTCCTTCAAGGTCAATCCAGTCACTTCAAGAATGCCATCCATCCATCTTTACCTTGGTCAGCCCCTCTTCCTTTTCCTTTCCTTTTTCCCAGCATGATTTTCTTCTCTAAGCTTTCCTTTCTTCTCATGATGTGAAGAAGAAGAAGAATTTTATTTTTCTACCCTGCCTCCATCTCCCTGAAGGGACTCGGGGTGGCTTACATGGGGGAATTTCTTCATTTTGGCCTCTACTATCTTTCCCTCCAATGAGCAGTCGGGCTTTATTTCCTGAAGTATGGACTGGTTGGATCTTCTCGCTGTCCAAGGCCCTCTCAGCACTTTCCTCCAACACCATAGCTCAAAAGCATCTATCTTCCTTCGCTTAGCCTTCCCTATGGTCCAGCTCTCACATCTGTAGGTGACTATGGGGAATACCATTGCTTTAACTATGCCGTTCTTCGTTGCCAGTGTGATGTCTCTGCTCTTCACTATTTTATCGAGATTGGACATTGCTCTCCTCCCAAGAAGTAAGCATCTCCTGATTTCCTGGCTGCAGTCTGCATCTACAGTAATCTTTGCACCTAGAAGTACAAAGTCTATCACGGCCTCCTCATTTTCTCCCTCTACTTCCAAGTTGTCAGTCATTCTTGTTGTCATAATCTTGGTTGTTTTGATGTTTAGCTGCAACCCAGTTTTTGCGCTTTCTTCTTTCACCTTGATTAGAAGGCTCCTCAGCTCCTCCTTGCTTTTGGTCATCAAAGTGGTGTCATCTGCATATCTAAGGTTGTTAACGTTTCTTCCAGCAATTTTCTTTTCTGTACCCATGGTTAATTGTCTTATAGTGAGTGTTAGCTTAGCTCCTGCCCATGATCATAGCCACAGGAGCATTTTCCTATTGCCTCTCAGACCAGGACTATCAGTGATGCCCATTGGCTTAGATATCATTAGGGTGGTACATCCATACCACTATCCAAAGTACTGAACAAACCCTCAGGGTGCATCTATACCAGGCATCCTCAGACTGCAGCCTTCCAGCTATTTGAGGCTGTAACACCCAAAAAGCCCTAATCAGCTTGTTCAATTGTCAGGAATTCTGGGAGTTGGAGGCCCAGACAGCTGGAGGGCTGCAGTTTGATGATTCCTGATCGATATTGTAGAATGAATGCAGTTTGGCAGGACTGCCATGGCTCAATGCGAAGGAATTGTGGGAGATGTCATTCAGTGCAGCACCACCACTCTGGCAGAGAAGCCAAAAGATCTTGTAAAAAGTGCAGTAACTCTACAGTATAGATACACCCTTAGATAGTATTTTGAAGGTTTGGGCTATAGTATGGAACAGATTTGCCACCATCACCACCTGACATTGGATCCATCACTGAGTCCTCTGCACCCTGTTCCTTTTAGAAACTCCCCTTTGCCATGATGCCTACTGTAAAAATGTGGAAAACTAAGAAAGTGGTGTGTAAAAGCCATTTTAGTTGAGTTTGCATATGTTCATTATTCCCAGAAAGGTTTGAATGCCCCATATTTGACTATATTCAACTGTAAAATAGAATTGATTGATGAATATGATTATTTGATCATCTGGCTTTGGATCTATGTACAATAGTCATCTAATGTTTACATATGTTGTTTTATGTTGTTTTAAATGATTGTCTAATTGCTTTTAATTTTTGTTGTTTGGGCATGAAATAATGCCAGTTATGTAAGCCACCCTGAGTCCCCTTCAGAGTGAAAAGGGCGGGACATAAATGTCCTAAATAAATAAAAAAAGTGAGAGAGTCAAAAAGCAGTATATTTCAAGAGCATTTGTTACATCTGCCTGTTAAGACTTCAAACTGACTGTAGAAATTTAATCAAGGTGGACCCAATTGCAAGTTTCTTTTTGAGCTGCATCTTTGGCTGGGATTCTGAAAATTGGTTGCCTCCAAAAGTAGCTTTTTTCAGGTTCTACCACATATCTGACTTCAAATGAATTTGTGCTTTTGTTGTGCATGAAGTGACTCAAACATTGGAAATCGCCCAGGCCAGTTCATTTTGCATCAGTCAGGTGCTGTAGACTATATTTTAGAGGAATTGTCAAGACAACATCTGATTATTCCTTGCCTAAGAAAATCCTGAGAAATCTATTCATAAGTTGACAGGCAACATGAAGACGCATGCGGACACAGATACCACACACATACACAGTTTGCAAACATTTAGAAAGTTTTATATTTATCTAATTTGCATGTAATCAAGATATGTATAGTTGTAACTAGATGTTTCAAAACAGGAAAACACTTTTTCATTAATGTGACTGATTTTGTAGCTAATATTTTGCTCTGTTTTATGGAAGACAGGATCTTGTGCATGTTGTTGCTATGTTTATTTATACCCACTTTTTTTACTCTGTGTATGTATGTGTTTAAAAAAAAATAAGAAAATGAGAGAAATCAAATGTTATCTTTTTTTTCTCTAAACCTTTTTTTATATACCAGTATCTTTATTTCTGTTCACAATGAAATCCTGCATGGTGAATTCAAATAACTAGATTGAATGCACTTGTCATTGCTTTGCGACCACTAACTTTGGTACTTTGGAGACAAAGCAAAATGAAATAGCAGTAGCTGAATAGCCAATGAAGTGTCTACGTGAGCAGAGCATTCAATGAAATATTTTTTAATGGAAGAACCAATGTGAGAACAAATGACTGATCTTTTCGAAATGGCACAATGCTAATTGACATTATAAAATGCTTCCCTGTTGTCCAGTTTATTGCCTTAACCACCCACATAAGTAAATTATAACTGAGCAGTTGGGTATAATGAGGAAGCGAATAAATAAATCTACCTGCTCACTTGCTCCTAGGTTGATGTATTGGACTGACTGGGAGGAAGACCCGAAGGATAGCAAGAGGGGGAAGATTGAAAAGGCTTGGATGGATGGCTCCCACCGCAATGTCTTCATCACCTCCAAGACTGTCCTGTGGCCCAATGGGCTGAGCCTGGACATCCCAGGGAAGGTGCTGTACTGGGTGGATGCCTTTTATGACAGGATTGAGATGGTTATGCTGAATGGTACGGAACGCAAGGTTAGTATCGCCTCTCTATTTTACCCTTCCATATATAACCTATGTCTTTAAATCCCCGTATCGTGTCAGCTTTTCCAGTTGTTTCTCTTCAATCCTGCTGTCACCTGGGATTGCAACATTGACAATCCATACTTGGTTTTTTTAACACAATCGTGAGGTCAGGAGTATTGTACTCCAAAACTTAGTCTGAATTCGGAAGTCCCAGAGTAGTGGTGTTGTTGTTTTTGTTGTTGTTGTTGTTGTTGTTGTTATTATTATTATTATGTGTCTCTTTCTCTGTCTGTTTCCCCCATGCAGATTGTTTATGATGGTAATGAACTGAATCATGCCTTTGGCTTGTGCCACTATGGCAACTTTATCTTCTGGACTGAGTACCGGAGTGGCAGCATCTATCGCCTCGACCAGAACTCCAAGGCTGTTACACTTTTGCGCAATGAACGTCCACCAATCTTTGAAATCCGCATGTACGATGCTCAGCAGCAGCAAGGTGTGTGGCTAAATGTACTCAAAGATATTTCTTGAGATTGGATCAATATCAAACTTATTACACTATGCAACAAAAATTTAAAAACATTATCTTCCTGCTTTGAAAATGTTATTTTCTGTTGAAATATGTGGTACTTACTTTGGAAGTAGTTGTTATACTCAAGAAGCTTTGTTTTTGTGACTGCCACAGTGTTGAATTGGTTGAAACTCTATGGGATACTGAAATGAACTTCAATATTGGTTGTTGGTTTTGATGCCTGTTTTTATATATTGTTATAATGTTGTTGTTTTATTTTATATTGTATTTTACTATGTTATGTTTTTAACTGTGTTGATTGGGCTTGACCCCTTGTAAATTGTCCAGAGTCCCTTCAGGGAGATGGAGGCGGGGTACAAAAATAAAGTTGTTGTTGTTGTTGTTGTTATTTGAAACACAACAAGATGAATCCACAGCAGACAAGATCACTCTGCTGGCAGTTGTGTTGGATCCCACGTCGGACACTTCCCAAGTGTCTACGACTGTGTGATGTATTGGTGAATAATGCATGCAGATCCCAGTAAGGTGGCCTTCTGCAGCTGGCAGATGGTAATTTTGTCAGCGCCAATTGTGTTTAAGTGCAGGTCAAGGTCTTTAGGCACTGCACCCAGTGTGCCGATGACCACTGGGACCATCTTTACTGGCTTGTGCCAGAGTCTTTGCAGTTCGATCTTTAAATTCTCATATTGTGTCAGCTTTTCCAGTTGTTTATTATTATTATTATTATTATTATTATTATTATTATTATTATATCATCATCATTGACACAAAAGCACAGTATGTCACAGCAAACGAGATCTATATGCTGGATTTCATATCACAAAATCACAAGTCGAACACTTCCCAAGCATCTAGGACTGTGTGACGTATTTTCGAATGATGCGCACAGATCTAAGTAAGGTGGCCTTTTGCAGTTGACAGATCGTGATTTTGTCGATGTTTATTGTTTCCAAATGCTGGCTGAGATCTTTTGGTACGGCACCCAGTGCGCCAATGACCACTGGGACCACCTGTACTGGTTTATGCCAGAGCCTTTGCAGTTCGACTTTGAGGTCTTGATAGCGGCTGAGTTTTTCCTGTTGTTGTTGTTGTTGTTGTTGTTGTTGTTGTTGTTGTTGTTATATTCATTGAAAAGCTGTATCAAAATGTGCTGCAAGATGTCCCGCAAAAACAAAGTTTTTGAAGTTTAATAAACCTTTTCCATGTTTTTATGATCGGACTAATTAGGAAATAACATTTATAACCCAGGAACAAAAATTGTGTTACATAGTGTTATCAGAGTGTATTTTGTAAATACACTATTCGGGATCAAGCTTGCAGATAGATGATGCAGAAAGTTACACAGAGATGAATTTATTATCACTTTTCTGGACAAGGCACAGGGTTAGTCCCCTTGAATTTCCAAGCACAATGGCAGAACCCGGGTTTATACAGCAGGGCCTTGTTCTAGTTACTTGCAGACATGTGTACAGTGACATTTTCTCTTCTATTGCAATCTTGGTGTGCTGATAAATTTCTGATGAGGATGGATGTTGCAAAGCAGTTTGAGCAGGCCTTGAATCCAGTCTCGATGGGATATGTGCTTGGAGAGCAGCAACTCAGAGCAGTCCACTGAGGCGGCTTTGATGTATTCTTTATAATACAGAGGATAGCCTTCTAGGCTCTTTGTTTCCTCCTCCTCCACATCCTAAGCATTTCCTCATGTGGAACTGTGTTTTGGCTCCTCTCATTCCATTTCCTGTTCTATTTTTTTCAGTTGGCTCCAACAACTGTCGAGTAAACAACGGAGGCTGCAGCAGCCTTTGCCTGGCCATCCCTAATGGCAGGCAATGTGCCTGTGCAGAGGACCAAATTTTGGGCTCAGATTCTGTCACCTGCCAAGGTAACTATTTGTGTTCCAGAGACAGAGGCAGACATGGGATTCCACAGTATTGAAGAAATGTGTCATTGCACCATGGTTTAGATCTTGATTGTATAGACACTCACATGCGTATGCACAGAAGACATGTTTATTTATTTTTATACACACACACACACACACACACACGTATATATGTATTTCTACCCTGCCCTTCTCCCCCCAAAGGGGGACTCAGGGCGGCTTCACACAAGTATATAATGCTATCAGCATATAAACAATCAGTATTTATTTATTACTTATTTAGGGCTTTTATATCTCAACCTCCGCAGAGGGACTCAGGACGGCTAACAAAGTGGCACCCCATGGCGCCCACATCAAAACATAAATATACAATTAACAGCAATGTAATAATAACAACAATATAAAACAGTATAAAACCGTATAAACAATATAAAAACAATATAAAAACAGAGAACAATAGTCAGCGGTCACCAATTTAAATCATTATCCAAGGGCAGTCCATCACTTCTAAATAAGTCAACACGTCAGTAGGTCAGACTATTCTCCAAAGGCCTGATCCCATAGCCAGGATTTTACTTGTTTCCGGAAGGTCAAGAGGGATGCAGCAGATCTAATTTCACTCGTGAGGGAGTTCCATAGCCGGGGGGCCACCACAGAAAAGGCCCTGCCCCTTGTCCCCGCCAGACGCGATTGTGACAATGGGGGGACAATGAGCAGGGTCTCCTCAGATGATCTTAGGGCCCTAGGTGGATCATTTAAAATAATTTAAAAACACATTATACAATTCATTAAACAATAAATAAAACATGCCAATAAACCTTTTCCATGTTTTTATGATCGGACTAATTATACACATAAAGAGGTCCTGTTCATCAAAAAACTTGCATAAGTTCCAATGCCAAAAATTGCATTGTGTTAATTTAGCCCTGAGTATATCACTTTGTGTTCTATGGACTTGTAGTAATCATTAACATCACTTTAAGGAAATTCTTAAGGGAAAATTCTGTTGTTTTCAACGAAAGTGTCTCATAAAAACCCTCACCTTCAATTTTTTTTATCTCCTGCTTTCCCTTTTTTGGCTAGTCAACCCATCATATAGCCCACCACCACAATGCCAGCATGGGGAATTTGCTTGCAAGAACAACCGCTGTATACAGGAGCGCTGGAAATGTGATGGTGACAATGACTGCCTCGACAACAGCGATGAAGCACCAGAGCTCTGTCGTAAGTATTTTCTGTGGTAACACTAGGGCCCCTTACACACAGCTAAATAAACCCCACATTATCTGCTTTAAAATGAAATATGTGGTTGTGTGGGACTCAGATAACCAAGTTCCAAGTAGATATTGTGGGATTTTCTGCCTAGATATTCTAGGTTATATTGCTGTATGAAAGGGCCCTAGGGGCCACCCTCAAATAGGGCAAATGGGACATATAGTCATATAGAATAAGACTGCTTTGCCTTAGGTGAAGAATCTTAGCATTTTCAAATGTCAGATGAATCTGTAGGAGAAGGTGGGGATTAGAGCTTAGTTGTAAGAAATAGTTTTCCAAAGCTACGTTTTTAGTTGTTTACAGAAACAGGTGATCTGGGAACCTGAGCAAATTCAGCCCACATTTTAATCTGTTAGAGGGGATAGCATAGCACTTGGAATTTCCTTCAAAATCCATTTTGTAGGTCTATATAGTGCTGCTTTAGCTTATGGATGGTCTCTCTCTCTCTCTCTCTCTCTCTCTCTCTCTCACTCACACACACACACACACACACACACACACACACACACATGTCAGGAGTGACCTGAAAGTTGTCCAGATGTGGTGTGGCATTACTTTAATTCATTAAGAAATGGGCATTTGTGGGGATACAGAGTAGGCCTCTAAGTTATAAGGCAGTGTTTCTCAACCTGGGGGTGGGACACCTGGGGGGGGTCATGAGGGGGTGTCAGAGGGGTCGCCAAAGACCATCAGAAAGCATAGTATTTTCTGTTGGTCATGGGGGTTCTGTGTGGGAAGTTTGGCCCAATTCTATCATTGGTGGGGTTCAGAAAACTACAAATCCCAGCAACTACAACTCCCAAATGTCAAGGTCTATTTTCCTCAAACTCCACCAGTGTACACATTTGGGCATATAGAGTATTTTTGCCATGTTTGGTCCAGATCCATCATTGTTTGAGTCCACAGTGATTTTTGGATGTATGTGAACTACAACTCCAAAACTCGAGGCCAATACCCACCAGACCCTTCCAGGATTTTCTCTTGGTTATGAGAGTTCTATGTTCGAAGTTTGGTTCGATTCCATCGTTGGTGGAATTCAGAATGCTCTCTGATTGTAGGGGAACTATAAATCCCAGCAACTACAACTCCCAAATGACAAAATCAACCCCCCCCCCCAAACCCCACCAGTATTCAAATGTGGAAGTATTGGGTATTTGTGCTAAATTTGGTCCAGTGAATGAAAATACATCCTGCATATCGGATATTACATGACGATTCATAACAGTAGTAAAATGACAGTTATGAAGTAGCAACAAAAATAATGTTATGGTTGGGGGTCACCACAACATGAGGAACTGTATTAAGGGGTCATGGCATTAGGAAGGTTGAGAACCATTGTTCTAAGGTAATGGTTCTCAACCTGTGGGTCCCCAGATGTTTTGGCCTTCAACTTCCAGAAATCCTAACAGCTGATAAATTGGCTGGACTTTCTCAGAGTTGTAGGCCAAAACGCCTTGGAAACCACAGGTTGAGAACCATTGCTCTAAGGGATCCAAACATTAAATGAGGACATTGTGAGAACGAAGCATTTCTTTCCCCCATCTATACTGCTTCTGGGCCATCGAGCATCCGTGCCCCTAATTTAATATATCAAATTTCAGGGTAAGTGATTGATATCTATTTTAATTGCTTATATGTTTAGATTGTTTTATATTTTGATGAGATGTGTTTTATTGTTTATCTCTGCGGCATTAAATTAAGCCCCCTCGAATTTCCTCCGGGGTCAAGAAAGGTGGAGTGGAAATGAAGTAAATAAATAAACTTACTCTGTGATATAGCATCCTGGGAATTAAGTTAATAATTGAAAAAGGAAGTTGCTAGCTCGTCTGGTTGCTGAGGAATACATGGAACATTCTTGTGCCCTTTTTCTCCTTCTGCCACATTTTCCATTTTCTCAAAAAGCAGGATCCAAAACCACCATAAATCTAAATTATTCAAAAAAAATCTCTGTAGCAGAGGATAGGTATTGCATGCTCACTCAGTCTCTGTCTTCTTTTATCTCAGAGTTCAGGTATTCACATTTCTGGGCTCAAGGAGTTTCGAATTATGGCAATACATATGTTATTAATCATTGTGAAGTCACCTTTGACTTAGGACACTCTTATGAATGAGAGACATCAAAAAGTTTTTGCTGATTAGAGTATGTGCTAGTAGGATCTCCAATGTCAGGCAGGCTTTTTACTGAGGAGCCAAACTAGATGTGCAAACAACTATTGGTTAGTGGGTTGCTGTGAGTTTTCTGGGCTGTATCATCATTTTCCAGAAGCTTGAGGATTCCAATGGCTTCTCTGTGTAGTGTGGCAGAAGTGGTAAGTTCCTTTCCTTGCCTTGTCATTCTCCAGATCAGCACACGTGCCCCTCAGACCGTTTCAAGTGTGAGAACAACCGCTGCATCCCCAACCGCTGGCTGTGCGATGGGGATAATGACTGCGGGAATAATGAAGATGAGTCTAACTCCACCTGCTCAGGTGAGGGTGCCCTGTTCTCTGTCTCTCTGTTTGTCTACTGCACATTTATACTGCCAAGGCTTTTAGCCTTACACAAGGCTCGTCTGCCATTTGAGGGGCTTGTTTCATGTTACTTAACAGTAAGGCTGTTCTTGCCTGTTTGGTAGAATGATATCTGTTTTACTTCTGATCTGAACTCAAGTTCATCCAGAATCTTTGCAAGGTGATTGCTGATCCTGCCATTGCCTCTTTAACTGTCAGTGATAGGGATGTACCCCAAAGATCTGTGTAATTGCAAGTGCCCTTATTTTGTGTATGTGTGTGTAGTTTGGTAATCCAAACAAGTGTCCACATCTGCCATTAACTTTGCTTCTGTTGTTGAATGCTGCTTACCTAGCTCGTACCTGCCCTACTAACCAGTTCTCCTGTGCCAGTGGCCGCTGTATCCCAATCTCCTGGACCTGTGACTTAGATGATGATTGTGGGGACCGCTCTGATGAGTCAGCCTCATGTGGTAAGTAATAGGAATTACAGATATTTTGCTAGAGTAATGCAAAATCGTACATTCCCAGGTGGGTGCTCCCACAGCAAATGGAGTTGTTCTAATATAATCATGAGCTGGGATAACAACTGGAGAATAGATAGCCATATGGCCTGGAGGAGTTGTTAAATTTCACACATTGGACATTATGCAGTAGCAGATGTAGCTTTTGCTATTAAGTATGCATTTGACAGTTAGTGATGTAAATATTTGTAAATGTCATTCTTCATCATTTTTCTACCTGTTGTGAGAAAGTAATTGAAAACTGGAGGTGTCAAAGGACATTACAAAAACCCCATATAGTCTTTGTATGTGTAGAGGCTTTCTTTTAATTTTGGAGATTTTATGCACAGGAACCAGGTGCATTTTTCTTTTTTAAAAAACAATCTTTTAGCTGCAAATATTATTGTCACTCCAGTTTTGTTATATTTTTTGACACTTCAAACCCCTGTTTTTGTTACTCATCGAAATAATTTCCAATATTATTTCCATTTCTTTTCTAGAGAATGTTGCATTCTTTTTTTACATTAGGGATGGAGCAACATGGCACCCAAGTCAAGTCTTTATTTATGGCTCTCGCGGCATCCTTACTCCCGTTTTGTTTTAAGAAAAGTTTTTTCCACACACAATAATCAAAATACATCCCAGACCCATCTAAATGTATGTGGGAACAATTCTGATGTGTTCCCTTTCCCAAAAGGCAGGCTAGTTTATGAATACATCCCAAACCCTGAAATAGTTGCCAATTTTGTTCCTGATTTGAAGGGGTCCTATTCCATGAATGTTGAAAGTGAATGAGTGAGTGATGGGGAAGACTGTATGTCTGATGTCCCTTCCACACAGCCATATAAATCCAGAATATTATGACAGAAAATCCCACAATATCTGCTTTGAACTGGGTTATCTGAGTCCACACTGCCATATATCCCAGTTCAAAGCAGAAAATGTGGGATTTTATTCAGCTGTGTGGAAGGGGCCTGGGAGAGCAGGAGGGAGTCAAATGAATGGCTCCTGCCATGTCCAGTCTCATAATACGCCCCCAGAGTGCTGTGAGGAAGAGCCCGACAAGCAGGATCATGGGATCCTTGAGTTGGAAGAGACCTCGAGGTCCATCCAGTCCAGCCCCCTGCTAAGAAGCAGGAAAATCACCTTCAAAGCACCCGTGACAGATGGCCATCCAGCCTCTGTTTAAAAGCCTCCAAAGAAGGAACCTCCACTACACTCCGGGGCAGAGAGTTCCACTGCTGAACAGCTCCACAGTTATGAAGTTCTTCCTCATGTTCAGGTGGAATCTCCTTTCCTGTCGTTTTAAGCCATTGTTCCGGGTCCTAGTCTCCAGGGAAGCAGAAAACAAGCTTGCTCCCTCCTCCCTATGACTTCCCCTCACATATTTATACATGGCCATCTCTCCCTGGGAGCAGCCATTTCCTCTAGATTCACTGAGCAATCTGTACATGGAAGCCAGTCCTTGTTAGTCTTATCCTTGTTTTCTCTTTGCAGCCTACCCAACATGCTTCCCTCTAACCCAGTTTACTTGCCATAATGGCCGCTGCATCAACATCAACTGGAGATGTGACAATGGTAAGTGCCACATTTTTGAGTAACAATTCAGCTCTGCTGGCCTGAGTGGCGAGGTCAGGAGGCAAATGGGGGCGGGGGGAGGCTAGTTGAGTTTGGGAATGGGAGAGTCTTGTGCAAGGGTGGTGGTGGTGGTGCTTTGAGCTTCTTTGCCTATACTTGCCATCTTTGCATGGTATTATTTTCTTTGCTTTCATCTGCTTTCTGTTCATCCTATTTGCATATAAGAGTACAGGCAGTGTCCAAGTTATGAATAAAATAGGTTCTGTAGGTTTGTTCTCAAGCTGAATTTGTGTGTAAGTAAGTCAGGAACAGGCACATTTTAAAGTGTAATTCAAGCCTTATATATATATATATATAGAGAGAGAGAGAGAGAGAGCTTTGGATAGCATAGGAAAAGGTTAACACCCCTTTCTTTTGCTGCCTATGCCCCTGTTCAGAAGATTTCACCACACTTTCTGTCCCTGTGAGAGTTGGATTTTGAAAAATGTGGCTTGTTGTGGAAACAAGGATTGGTGAGAAAGCTTCAGTGGAGATACCTTTTCCCCATGATAACTCTTTCAGCAGTGAATTTACCTTTCTGGGGTAGATTTCTCCTGCTTCCTGTTGTCTCACCCTGTTCTTAACTAGGATTAATTTGTAAGTCAGGTGTTTGTAACTCGGGGACTGCCTGTACTTGCCTTGTTTCAGCATTTCCCTTTTCCAGTGGTTTTATATTATCCCTTCTCAGGAGTGTCCCCTTGTTTCTCTTATGGATTAAATGCAGAGGGCTTGTGAAGGCAATACTATCTTGATTTGGGGTGAATTTATATTGGTCATGCCATCATGACCTTCCAATCATGCACACGTTCACAAACACACTTTACTTTCTCAGTCTTTGGTTCTATGGAATATGCAGCCTATTTCCATCAAGTCTTTTAGTAGTGATCCAGTAAGGCTTTAGCAGACATGGGCTTTGAATCAAGTTTACATTAGGACACCTTATTATTCACATTGCCTGAATGTAATAATAATAATAATAATAATAATAATAATAATAATAATACTTTATTTATATACCGCTCTATCTCCCCGAGGGGACTAAGAGCGATTCCCAGGTAACATCACAAAACATGTTCAGAAGATTCCAGAGCTTCCAAAAAGTCCTCTTTGCTAAAACTGCCAAAGAGAGAAATAAAATATTCAACGAGTTCAGACCAGTTATTTCAAGAGGCTTAGCCGTTCCTTTTAGAAGATCCTTAGTGAACTGATTTTGCTTCAAACACAGAATCTAAGGGTTGGTATATTCCCCAGAATCAATTCATAAAACTGGATTGTACACATTTTAATAAATACAAATATGCATTTAGTAAACCAGAGGCTTATTGGCCTTTAATCGAGGTCTGCTTCTCACATTAAGGTCTAACTACAATTTGGCAAARCCATGGGTTATGAGGGCCCCCTGGTGGTGCAGTGGGTTAAACCGCTGAGCTGCTGAACTTGCTGACTGAAAGGTCACAGGYTCAAATCCAGGGAGCGGGGTGAGCTCCTGCTGTTAAGCTCATCTTCTGCCAACCTAGCAGTTYGAAAACATGCAAATGTGAGTAGATCAATAAGTACTGCCTTGGCGGGAAGGTAATGGCGCTCCATGCAGTCATGCCAGCCACATGACCTTGGAGGTGTCTACGGACAACGCTGGCTCTTCAGCTTAGAAATGGAGATGAGCACCAACCCCCAGAGTTGGAAACTACTAGACTTAATGTCACGGGAAAACCTTTACCTTTACTTTTTATGCGTCAATCATCTGGCTTGTTTCACAAACAAGCTTATTTCAAACCACAATTCCTGGGTTTTATTGACAGTAAATCAGTATTACACTTTCCCTCAAGATCCCATGATCACATTGTGTCTTGTGAGGACAGGATGATGGGAAAGAAGGGATGAACAATTTATCTGCTGCTTCTGACGTTCTCTTACATGCTATGACACAACTCTCCTGGTGCTTTCTCCTCCATCCCACCCCAATCTGCTCCTCCATAGTCTTTCTCTGACGTGCACTTTCAGCTTCATTTTCATATTTTGTTTCCCTTTCTCATGTTGACTCGTTTTTTTCTTTTTGGTTACTATTGTGCATGTCAGTGTGTGTGTGTTCACTGCACCCACTCTCCTGTCTTCTCTGGTTGGTTTCTGTGTTTCAGAAAAGGATTGTGGGGATGGCTCTGACGAAAAGAATTGTCCAAAACCTACCGGTTAGTGCATAGATCAACATGCACCTCAGCTCCCTTCTCCCCTTTCTGTTCCCTCAAATGCCTGTCACTTTTCTGCACAATCCCAGTGATTGCAGGGAAGTGTAAGGAATGACAAAACATAACTCACACGTGCCCTGTTTCTGTGGGGTTTCTCTATGGTGGATGGGATGTGCAGTTGTTTGATAACTATCATAGGATGTACCCTTTCCGCAATTAAGAGGAGCCATTTGGGAACCTGCTTTTCACTGTGGCTAGACTCAGTCACACCCTTAGGAAGGGAGCCAGTAGTACCTGTGATCCCCAACACATGTTGTTACTGTTTCTCTTAGCTCCATTTGCATTGGTATTTTTGGTGATTTTGCAGCCCAGTCCTATATGTCTTTTCTCTGCAGCAGGCCCGCTTTGTTCATTGGTAGCTATTTCTAAGCAAGTCTGTATATGAGCCACCTTCACAGATTCTGGAGGCAATTCTTGGAAATGTGATGTGTGACGTAGGGATTGCTTCCCTCAGTGCAATATACAGCTCAGCATGCTTACTTAGAAATGATAGTGTTGATTTTCGTAGGAATTACTTCTGAAGTGAGTGTCACAGCATCAAAGAGGCAGAACCTGTTGTGCTCTCCTTTGGCCACTTTTGTGTGAAAATTGGCCGCAATCTCATCAGTATATATAGCAACCTCTGATGCAGGCCCATTGAAGCGGTTACTCCCTCAAATGTTTCCCAAGTAGAGCTCAAAGATGGATCCCCCAGTGGTGCAATGGGTTAAACCCTTGTGCCAGCAGGACTGCTGTCCGATAGGTCAGTGGTCCAAATCTGGGGAGAGCGGGTTGAGCTCCCTCTGTTAGCTCCAGATCTCCATGCGGGGACATGAGAGAAGCCTCCCACAAGGATGGTAAAACATCAAACATCCGGGCAAAGTCCTTGCAGATGGCCAATTCTCTCACACCAGAAGTGACTTGCAGTTTCTCAAGTCACTCCTGACATGAAAAAAAGCTCAATTTTCAGAGGTACACCTGGAAGTTGTTGGAAGGAGTAACTGGTTCAATGGGCATGCATCATTTCTACATGTTAGCTCAGCTCTATGTTCTACAGCAGTTCAGATTGACTTGGGTGGTTGGATCATGGGACAAAGGATGACCAAAGACAATTTGTTACCAGTGATAAGGGACAAGACGTCATTTCTTTTCCGTTCCATGTATGGAAATTAACTAGACTAAAAGTTAAATCTTATTTCAATACTGGTCACCAGAGAACATCTTCCACCACACACCAGAGTAGCAGGTCCTTTGTTTTCTAAAAGAAGGAAAGGTCAGGGGGCTCAGAAGAAAAGGCTGACTGGCAGTCCCTGCTGCCCCATCTCTAGTTAGAAACAGAGGAGTTAAAGCAGATTCCACATCATGAATTAGGTCTGGCCAAAATGATGTATATGTACAGAAGCATATCCACATGGTTGCACACAAACATTCATTCGGTGACCAAATAATATTCAGGTGCCACAAACCTTAAAGCTGTCAGTATGATATCTGCCCTCTCACTTCACCCACTCCTGTTCCCCTCATGGTGCATGGATGATCTATGCCATTTCTGTGTTTTAATTTTTCATTATTATTGCTGTTGTTGCTATTGTTATTGTTGTTTTTAACTTTTTAGTTGCTTTGCTAGTGGTAAGAGCTCCTGGGAAAAGTGTGTTGGGGAGCATGTTTGGCTACAGCATGCATGCAATAGGAGGGTGCTGTTAATGCAAATTTACTTGGACATCTGGAGTCCTTCTGCTTAGACCTTGGTGTATTGCAGAAATATTCCATGTGCTTTTCAGCCAGAAATGACTGTGTATACCTCTGAAATAGCTTAGAGGGACATAAAAGAAGGGTAGAATCTGCTTTGGCAGTCTCAATGGTGTCTGACCTTCCCCTTGCTCTTCCTTCTCCTGCTTCCAGACAATGACTGCGGAGACAACAGTGATGAGGCCGGCTGCAGCCATTCCTGCTCCAGCAACCAGTTCAAATGCAACAGCGGGCGCTGCATTCCTGTGCATTGGACCTGTGATGGTGATAATGACTGTGGGGACTACAGTGATGAAACCCATGCCAACTGCACAAACCAGGGTGAGTAGAGCATGGGTGTTAGCCAATTCATGCAGTACATCAGAAACATTATTGTTCAAATTCTTCCCTTAATATCCTGGATTCAAAATAAGCCACTTGAAACCATTGTGGGTTATAGAAGCTTGTTGATTACTGTGCAAAGGCCTTCCAGTTGTATGCATTCCCTCTGTGCCCTGAATGCAATATTTGAGAGTATATCTTCATTACTTGAAATGCACTTGACAGAAAAGTTATATCATGATCTTCTGGCAGGGACAAGTAGAAGTCATTAGGGATTATTATTATTATTATTATTATTATTATTATTATTATTATTATGGGACTTCCGGATTCAGACAGACAGACTTTTGGAGCACAACACTCTTGACCTCACAATCGTGTTAAAAAACCAAGTATGGATCGTTGATGTTGCAATCCTAGGTGACAGCAGGATTGCATAGAAACAACTGGAAAAGCTGACAAGATATGAGTATTTAAAGATCGAACTGCAAAGACTCTGGCACAAACCAGTAAAGGTGGTCCCAGTGGTGAATGGCACACTGGGTGCAGTGCCTAAAGACCTTGACCTGCACTTAAACACAATCGACGCTGACAAAATTACCAGCTGCAAAAGGCCACCTTACTGGGATCTGCACGCATTATTCGCTGATACATCACACAGTCCTAGATACTTGGGAAGTGTCCGACATGTGATCCAATTCGACAGCCAGCAGAGTGTCTTGTGTTTCAAATAATAATAATAATAATTTTATTTATACCTCACCTTTATCCCCATAGGGCAGTGGTTCTCAATCTGTGGGTCCCCAGGTATTTTTTCCTACAACTCCTAGAAATCCCAGCCAGTTTAACAGCTGTTAGGATTTCTGGGAGTTGAAGGCAAAACATCTGGGGACCCACAGGTTGAGAACCACTGCCATAGTGACTCAAGATGACTAACAATCTCACACTTAGTCATTTTAAAAGCACAATACAAAAGTTTAAATTCAATTAAATAATAACAGTGTGGTAAAAACAGATTAAAATACAATAAATACACAAGATAGCCTTTAAAATCCCCCAAAGTCCCACCTGCACCTACCCAAATCCTGCTCCCAAGGACAGAAAACCATGATGAGAAGATGTGTAGAGGGCTAAAACAAGGATGGGAAATATCTGACCATAACACAGCCTGGGCTACACATTTAATGCTATTTGAGATAGGTGGACTTTCAGATCCTGTCAAATACTGGAATCGGGGAAAAGGAGGCAGCATATGGTCTTGGAATTTGAAAAATGAAGTTGTACTCTTAAGAAGACTTCTTATAATGTTGTGACTACAACAGTAACAAAATACTTCTAAAAATTGTTTTCCCATACTTTGGTTTAACATATCTTTAAGGCAGATTGAAATATAAGAATCTGAAGCAGAGAAGGTTGGTGGTGGTAGAGGAGACCCCTTTTTTATATTGGCTTCTCCTACTTTCCCTAGTTAATAGAGGTTTGGGGATGCAGCAAGGGCAAATGTGGAGCTTGTGACAATCCCCTTTGGCTTGCTGGAGCTTCTACTCTCTGCCACATCATGCTTACTTCAATTATTGGCAACCTAACTATATCAAGGTGTTATTCAGACCTGTCTCTGACCCTTTGACATATTTTCTCTGTTTCTATCCCCAGCAACACGCCCACCGGGACGTTGTCACACAGATGAATTCCAGTGCCGCCTGGATGCCCTTTGCATTCCCATGCGCTGGCATTGCGATGGTGATACTGACTGCATGGACTCCAGTGATGAGAAAAACTGTGAGGGGGTCACTCATGTCTGTGATCCAAATGTCAAGTTTGGCTGCAAAGATTCTGGTAAGTGCCTTGTGGAGCTCCCTGGGCAAAGCCAGAGGGATCTATCATCAAGATTCAGATGTGTTGTTTGGAGTGAGACAACAAGAGTATATTTCTATTGTTGACACCAGTAATAAGTATTCTTCTAGATGCCCTAGCTCGGATAGTTTAATGACATCCCATTTTAAGGTTGGGTCAGTCCTTTGTTAAGGGTCATATTCAGAAAGTGAAGATTAGTGGAGTTAGTGTGAAGATGCAAAGCCACATATAATAGTAAGCCCTATTGCAATATAAACCTGCAAGAGGACATACAAAGGCCTTGGACACGAAGCTGCGGCTACTTATCCAATTGTACCAATTGATACAGAGGTCATACTTTATTTATAACACTCTCTCAGCAAATAAGTATCAGAGGCTTTGTCATCATAAGTGTGATACAGTTAGATGATGCAGTTTAATGCCCTGATGTTGTAGTCATGATCTTTTCCAGCTTCTCCCAACTTTTTGTTTGTTTGTTTGTTTCTTACACTTCAAATATCCTTTTAGCCCGGTGCATCAGCAAAGCATGGGTATGTGATGGGGACAATGACTGCGAGGACAACTCTGATGAGGAAAACTGTGAGTCACTGGTATGCAAGCCACCCTCGCACACTTGTGCCAACAACACCTCTATCTGCCTTCCTCCTGAGAAGCTCTGTGATGGCAATGATGACTGTGGGGATGGATCCGATGAAGGGAAGCTATGTGGTGAGTATGAGAAGAACAACTGATTTGCATTTTTCTGGGGTCAATCATTTTAACAAGACTATTAACCCCACAAAAGACTTCTGGTTTATATAGTGTAGTGGTGAAGCCTGTGAGTTCTGAAGCAGTAAGCCTCCCAGTAGTATATCAGCTGTGACTTCATTAGGTGGAACTAGCTAATGTGCTGTTTTCAGAAATCTTAGCTATTCATCAACTACATAGGAAATAATAGCTCCAGCGTATGTCTTACAGAGGTGTGTTTAATGTTGCTGGGATAATATATGGTAACTCCGTGCTTTGAATGTTGTGCCACCCTCAGTCTGGACTCCTTTATTTTAATTCAAAAGCCTCCTTGTGCTTCATCCTGTGCATCCATCTTAACTCAGTACTGGACACTGAATGAATTAAGTAGGTCTTCTGGCTACCGTGAGGACAGGAACTGACTTGCATGCTCCCAATGCAACAAAATCCCTTGAGTTAGCCCTTTTATTTAAAAAACAGTGAGATACTCTTACTGGGATGCCCAACCTGTTTCTTTAGTAATAATTTTGAGAATGAGTGGAGTCATTTTGCTTGTCAGGAGGCTGGAGATTCTGTTTTAGAGATTCTCCTAGGTGCTATATTTGTATGTGTGCAAGTCACCAGAGATCATCCGGAGTTTCGGGGTGCGGTGTTATCTGTACGCAGATGATGTCCAACTCTGTTACTCCTTCCCACCTACTACTAAGGAGGCTGTTCAGGACCTGAACCGGTGCTTGGCCGCTGTATCGGACTGGATGAGGGCTAACAAATTGAAACTGAATCCAGACAAGACAGAGGCACTCCTGGTCAGTCGAAAGGCCGAACAGGGCATAGGGTTACAGCCTGTGTTAGACGGGGTTACACTCCCCCTGAAGACGCAGGTTCGCAGCTTGGGTGTGATCCTGGATTCATCGCTGAGCCTGGAACCCCAGGTTTCGGCAGTGACCAGGGGAGCATTTGCACAACTAAAACTTGTGTGCCAGCTGCGCCCGTACCTTGGGAAGTCTGACTTGGCCACAGTAGTCCACGCTCTGATTACTTCCCGCATAGATTACTGCAACGCGCTCTACGTGAGGTTACCTTTGAAGACGGCCCGGAAGCTTCAAATGGTCCAGTGTTCGGCAGCCAGGTTGCTAACAGGAGCAGGCCTCAGGGAGCATACAACTCCTCTGCTGCATCAGCTCCACTGGTTGCCAGTTTGCTACCGGGCCCAATTCAAAGTGCTGGCTTTAGCCTATAAAGCCCTAAACGGTTCCGGCCCAGCCTACCTATCCGAACGCATCTCTTTCTACGAATCCTCCAGGAAGTTAAGATCATCTGAGGAGGCCCTGCTCTCGATCCCGTCTGCTTCGCAAGCACGCTTGGCGGGGACGAGGGACAGGGCCTTCTCTGTGGTAGCCCCTCGGCTATGGAACTCCCTGCCTAGGTTTATTAGATCAGCCCCCTCCCTCCTGACTTTTCAGAAGAAAGTAAAAACCTGGCTCTTCGAGCAAGCCTTCGGAACCCTGGAATAGATAGTCAAACTTGAGATGGAGAATGACCCAGGAACGGCCAAGATGATGAAACGGATGAGGATTGGAATGAGAGGATATAGCTCTTTTTAAATTGTTATTGCACTGTCTTTTTTGTCTAAATGCACTTAATTGTTTTTGCTGTTGTATTGTATTGATGGCATCGAATTGTGCCGATATGTAGACCGCCCTGAGTCGGCTGTGGGCTGATATGGGCGGGATATAAGTGATGTAAATAAATAAATAAATAAATAAATAAATAAATAAATGTCTAGTGGTTGCTTATGAGCAACATAAACAGTTCTGGCTCAGCTTACTGGTCCGAATGCATCTCCTTCTATGAACCATCAGAGGTTAAGATCTTCTGGGGAGGCCCTGCTCTCGGTCCCACCTCCTTCGCAGGTTCGACTGGTGGGAACAAGAGACAGGGCCTTCTCAGTGGTGCCTCCTCAGCTCTGGAACTTGCTCCCCAGCAAGATTAAATCAGTGCCTTCCCTCCTGCTCTCTTTAGAAAGAGAGCAAAGACTTGGTTGTGGGATCAAGCTTTTAGCTAGTAAAGTAACGCAGTACAAAGAATAATTAAGCAACATGTGCAATGACAATCGGAATGGCTATGGTATATGAATTTTGGATTATGTGATTTTAATATTTATACTAGTATTATTTTAATGCTTTGTTTACATGTTTAAGTTTTGTTTGTGTCTTATGATTTTATAGGGTTTTGTAGGTTAAAACCAGCACAATTCAAAGTGCTGGTTTTAACCTACAAAACCCTATACGGTTCCAGCCCAGTTTACCTGTCCGAACATATTCTCCCCTATGAACCATCAAGAGTGTTAAGATCGTCTGGAGAGGCCCTGCTCTTGGTCCCGCCACTCTCGCAGTCACGTCTGGCGGGAATGAGAGATCGTCTGGAGAGAACCTGCTCTCGGTTCTGCCACCTTCACAGGCGCGTCTGGTGGGAACGAGAGACAGGGCCTTTTCTGTGGTGGCCCCTCGGCTATGGAATTCCCTCCCAAATGAAATTAGATCTGCCCCCTCCCTCATGACCTTTAGGAAGCTAGTGAAAACCTGGCTGTGGAACAAAGCTTTTGCGGAATGATGTCTGAGACCGGCAATCTATTGTCCATATATTGTGGTCAGTAACCGACCAAAGTTACTGATCACAATATATGGACTGAATATTTATTTATTTATTTATTTACTTTACTTGTATACCGCAGTTTCTCAGCCTAACCGGCGACTCAACGCGGTTTACAACAAGGGTAAAATCAGTCACAATATCCAATTTAAAACACAAAAGCACAATATACAGTATTACACAACAATAACAACACAATGCTTCTCATCACTAGAGTCATGATCCAAATGCGTCGTCCATATTTCCATTCCTGTAATCGTCACATTCATTGCACTGATTAACCAAATGCCTGTTCAAACATCCAAGTTTTTAATCTTCTTCGGAACACCATTAGCGAGGGGGCTGATCTTACCTCCATGGAAGGGTGTTCCACAGCCGAGGGGCCATCACAGAAAAGGCCCTGTCTCTCGTCCCCGCCAGCCGCACCTGTGAAGCAGGCGGGATAGAGAGCAGGGCCTCCCCAGAAGATCTGAGGGTCCTGGCGGGCTGATAGGCAGAGATACGTTCGGATAGGTAACTTGGGCCAGAACCGTTTAGGGCTTTAAAGGCCAACGCCAGCACTTTGAATTGAGCCCGGTAACAGATCGGCAGCCAGTGGAGCTGGCGCAGCAGAGGAGTGGTATGCTCCCTGCACTTCGCTCCTGTTAGTATCATGGCTGCTGAACGTTGGACTAGTTGGAGCTTCCGAGCCGTCTTCAAAGGCAACCCCACGTAGAGAGCGTTGCAGTAGTCTAAACGGGATGTAACCAGAGCGTGGACTACCGTGGCCAAGTCAGACTTCCCAAGGTACGGGCGCAGTTGGCGCACGAGTTTTAACTGTGCGAATATGGACTGAGTTGGACACAATTTTATTTTGGCAAATGGTTTTTATGTAATTTATACTATATGTATTTGGTAATTTAATGTTGATGTATTATATTTTAGATTTTTAGTGTTAGCATTGAATCTTTGCTGTTAGCCAGTCTGAGTCCCTCTGCGGAGGTAGAGAAGATCGGGATATAAAAGTTTTAAATAAATAAATAATAAATAAGTCATAGTTATATGTCGTGATTAGTGATTATGATTTCTTTGTTTTACTGCATGTTGGCATAGAATTTATGTCATTCATATGTTGTAAACTGCCTTGAGTCTCCCCAAAGGTGAGAAAGATGGTATATAAATGCAGTAAATAATAATAAATAACGTGAGCTTGTAAAAAAGTTCTCCCAGTGACCATTCATGTTTCTGATCTACAGATCTGTGCTCTCTGAACAATGGAGGCTGCAGCCACAACTGCACCGTGGCACCAGGCGAGGGCATTGCATGCTCCTGTCCCCTGGGCATGGAGCTGGGCAGTGACAATAAGACTTGCCAGATCCAGAGCTACTGTGCCAAGCACCTCAAATGCAGTCAGAAGTGTGAGCAGGACAAATACAACGTGAAATGCTCTTGCTACGATGGGTGGATGCTGGAGTCTGATGGGGAGAACTGCCGCAGCACAGGTAAATGAGCAGTGGGGCTTGCAAGTGGGTTTCATCAATCATCTTGTTGGACAGGGTGAGGCTTCTGAATTTATTTAAGGGTGGATATCAGATAATTAGAGAGCTGCAGTGGGTTAAACCGCTGAGGTTCTGAACTTGCTGACCGAAAGGTTGCTGCTTTGAATCCATGGAGCGGGGTCAGTACCTGCTATTAGCCCCAGCTTCTGCCAACCTAGCAGCTTAAAAACTTGCAAATGTGAGTAGATCAACAGGTACCACTCTGACGGGAAAGTAATGGCGCTCTATGCAGTCATGCCGGCCACATGACCTTGGAGGTGTGTACGGACAATGCCGACTTTTTGGCTTAGAAATGGAGATGAGCACCAACCCCCAGAGTTGGACAAGATTGGAAAACCATTACTTTTACCTTTAGCAAATAGTGGAAACTGGCCTGTCAGTGGGGAAAAAATCAGAGCTTCAGATAAAACTCAAAGGAGTAAGAGCAAGAAACATGTAGCTCTCCAAATGGACTACAGTTCCTATTATCCCTCATTGTCAACTTTATTTCCTTGGACCTCTGGAAGTTGTTTCAGCAACACCTGTGTGGTTACATATTCCCCACTCCTGTTCTAAATGTGTAAAGACTGGTACATTCAAGGGTCTCTCAACATTTATTTACTACTCTAGAATATTGGAGTAGCAATACATATACATACAGTGTTTTTACAGTTTGAACAGCAACAGTCAGACTGTCAGATCCAGGTGGAGGGAGATCCCTTAAACCTACTTGATATGCAGGAAGGGTAGCAGGTCTGTCCAAGGTTCATGCAATTTTGAGAAACTAAATGGAAAAAGGAGTGCAAAAGCAGGGAGTGGGGCGGGGGGAAGCCCACAGTTTGTGTTCTCCATCAGCCAAGAAACACAACAGTGTTCCTGTCCTTTAGGGACTTGTCCTCATTCTGCAATGTTGCAGTTGGCAGCTGCAAGAAAGGCTGCTCTGTTCCCGGTGCCCAAGGGAGGAATCGAATTGGGAACATGAAGGATGTGGAAAACCTTTTTTTAAGATGCATTTTCTTTAATTACAGCAACCTTTTCTTTCTTATCATGAAAAATTGGGAGGTTGAATAACTCCCTCTAGAATATCAAGATCATTTTTTTTACTGCAACCTCACCAGTCTGGATTCAGTCTAGACTATAAGTTCTGGAAGTTGTCGACCAAAAGCATAACTTTTCTTGGTCCTTCACTATGGGTCCTTCCACACAGCCATATTACCCAGAATATCATGACAGAAAATCCCACAATATCTGCTAAATTCCTGTTCAAAACAGATAATGTGGGATTTTATTCAGCTGTGTGGAAGGGGCCCATGCTAGAGCTCTGGACATTTGCCTTTGGGAAACTTCATTAATGCATCACTTGGGTCAACAACGCTCTGTGCACATTTCTCCTTAACATTATTGATATAACATCAAAATGAGAATGAGATACTGATTACAATATCAGGTCAGCATATGGCACCTGTTAGGTTTAAACAAAGGATGGACAAAATGCAAGGATGCAAGATCACTTCCCCTCCAGCTCTAGAGTCTGTTAGGAATAGGCTCTCAGGAATTATGGGAGTTGAAGTCCAAAACACCTGGAGAGCCAAAGTTTGCCCATGCCTGGTCTCTCCCATACTGATTTCAAACCTTTGATTGTATTTGCTTTTGAAACAGGTTCACGTACACACACGTATGTGTGTGTGTGTGTATATAATATATTATTATATTATATTATATTATATTATATTTTTATATATATATATATATATATATATATATAGAGAGAGAGAGAGAGAGAGAGAGAGTATATATACGGGAGTATAAGCCTAGTTTTTCAGCCCTTTTTTAAGACTGAAAAGGTCCCCCTCGGCTTATACTCAAGTCAAGATTATTTATTATTGAATTCTGTTGTTGTTGTTGTTGTTGTTGTTACATTTATCATTTTATTCTATTATTATTATTATTATTATATTGTAATTCTTACATTTATTCTTTTACTCTATCATTACTGTTATTATTACATTTCCATTATATTACTCTATTATTGTTTTTATTACATTTATTCTTTTACTCTCTTTATTACTATTGGAAGGATACACAAGCATGTTTACATTGAAGAAGGCTAGAATAATAGTTTAATCAGAGTGGACAGTCTTATCTTCAATTACGGTTTTATGTAAATATTCAAAAACATTTAGCCTACTGATGCCTCAATTAATATAATTGTATTGGTATCTATTTTTATTTTGAAATTTACCAGTAGCTGCTGCATTTCCCATCCTCGGTGTATACTCGGGTCAATCCATATTCTCATTTCTTTTTGCAGTAAAATTAGATGTCTTGGTTTATATTCGGATTGGCTTATACTCGAGTATATATTGTGTATGTGTGTGTGTATATATATAATTTTTATTTACATACATTAACAGCTTACAGTATAAACAAAACACAAAACAATGAACATTTTACGAACACATAACCCCACCACCAAAGCCTGAACAAATCTTATTTCCTTTGCCATAAATTTATGAGTCAACCAGTAAACAAATGTCATATCCAAAATTTCTGACCATCAAAGTTGTATTGTTTTCCTTATTCACTCTCTAAAACATATTTAATAAAAACCGACCAGTATAAATCAAACTCTTATCTATTGGTTTTCCCCTGAACATACATAACACTTGAATTGCATGTGAAAATGTAATAGCAGAAATAATCCAAAGCTCCCTCTCAATTTTCAGACCCTTTTAAGCCTTTCATCATTTTCTCCAACCGCCATGAGATCCGACGCATTGATTTGCACAAGGGAGATTACAGTGTCTTGGTGCCAGGCCTGCGGAACACCATTGCTTTGGACTTCCATCTGAATCAGAGCTCTCTCTACTGGACCGATGTGGTAGAGGACAAAATATATCGAGGGAAATTACATGAGAATGGAGGTGAGTGCATCATTATGACCATGTTCTTGGATACCTTCATATTTTCCACTGTTTCTTCCAAAAGCATAGTCCTCTTAGAGTAAAGCTTGCTCATATTTCCTCCAAATCAGGACCGTACATATCTTCGCTTTTTTTTTTCCAGTCAACAGATGGGAAAAGAGTGCCTAAAGTTGTTTCTACCCTGACAATGTTCTCCTTTGTCCTCTCACCTTTTACAGAAAAGTCCCAAAATGCAAATAACAGCAACAGAACGATGTCCAAGGTCTCTCTTAATCACATCTAGTAGAAAACTTGATCTGAGTATGTGTGAGAGACAAAACAAAATAAGAGTAATCTTACTTCTTAACTCTACGTGATTTGATGGTGCCTTGGCTTATTTTCTTTTTGATTGTGACAATTGTGATTGTGGAGCTATGATTCTGTTTTTGTTTTGTTTTGTTTTGTTTTGTTAAGCTGGACCGGAGCCGTGGCCAATTGCAACATTAACACCTGCCTCAAACATAGAAGAGTTCTTTCTCCCACCCTGGACATTCCACAGATACATAAATCCCAATTGCCTAGTTTCCAACAGACCTCACAACCTCTGATTATTATTTTTTTGTCATGTCAGGAGCAACTTGAGAAACTGCAAGTTGCTTCTAGTGTGAGAGAATTGGCCGTCTGCAAGGACGTTGCCCAGGGGACACCCGGATGATTTGATGTTTTTATCATCCTTGTGGGAGGCTTCTCTCATATCCCTGTATGAGGAGCTGGAGCTGATAGAGGGAGCTCATCCACCTCTCCCCGGATTCGAACCTGCAACCTGTCGGTCTTCAGTCCTGCTGGCACAGGGGTTTAACCCACTGCGCCACTGGGGGCTCCACCTCTGATGATACCGGCCATAGATGCAGGCTAAATGTCGGGAAATAATGCTTCTGGAACATGGCCTTATAGCAGTGTTTCTCAACCATCCTAGTGCCGCGACCCCTTAATACAGATCCTCATGTTGTGGTGACCCCCAACCATAATATTATTTTCGTTGTTGCTTCATAACTGTAAATTTGCTACTATTACGGATTGTAATGTAAATATCCAATATGCAGGATGTATTTCATTCACTGGACCAAATTTGGCACAAATACCCAATACACCCAAATTTGAATACTAGTGGGGTTGGGTGAGGGGTTGATTTTGTTAATTGGGAGTTGTAGTTGCTGGGATTTATAGTTCACCTACAATCAAAGAGCATTCTGAACTCCACCAACAATGGAATTTAACCAAACTTGGCACACAAAAGTCCCACGACTAACAGAAAATACTGGAAGGGTTTGGTGAGCACTGACCTTGAGTTTGGGAGTTGTAGTTCACCTAGATCCAGAGAGCACTGTGGACTCAAACAATGATGGATCTGGACCTAACTTGGCACAAATATTCAATATGCCTAAATGTGGAGTTTGGGGAAAATAGATCTTGACATTTGGGAGTTGTAGTTGCTGGGATTTATAGTTCACCTACCATCAAAGAGCATTCTGGACACCATCAATGATAGAATTGGCCCAAACCTCCCACTCAGAACCTCCATGACCAATACAATATACTGTGTTTTCTGATGGTCTTTGGCGACCCCTCTGACACCCCCTCGCGACCCCCTCAGGGGTCCCGACCCCCAGGTTGAGAACCACTGCCTTATAGCATGGAAAACTTACAGCAACCTACTGAATATTTCTTACTGCATAATTATTTATTGAACCACAGTTATAGTGGGTGTACCTTCGCAGTGAATTTATCTCTTCTTCCTCCTCCTCCTCCTTCCAAAATCAGTGAATAACAAAATGTGAGCAATTGCTGGGGTCTTACCTTGGAAGCTTCGCATAATGCCCAGGGAAGCTTCATAACTAAATAGGTAACAGATGATCCGCATTGATGAGGAACAAATGCTCGTGGGGACAATTAGATTAGCATTTCTAATCTCTGTGTAGTAATTGGCAGGCAGTTAACTGGAGGCACAGCAGTCTTTCAGCTGCAATCCGATTCAATGAGACATTACCCTCAACAAGGCAGGCAAGTGTTACTAAGTGCAAGGCTCTCTTAAGTGGGAAACCTTTTACCTCCAAATTGCCTGGAAGGTAATGTAAATACCCTCCCCAAATCCTGCTGGTACAAAATCTCAAAGATTTGCTATGGAAGACAACTTTCCTAGTTTCCCGAGAAGAAAGCAATGATAAGCTGCTGATTTTCCTTTGCATTGCCATCATCCCTTCTTTTAACTCTGATTATTTCCAAAAAAGCATACAATCATAAAATCATAGAGTTGGAAGAGACCTCGTGGGCCATCCAGTTCAATCCCCTGCCAAGAAGCAGGAAAATCCCATTCAAAGCACCCCCGACAGATGACCATCCAGCCTCTGGCGAAAAACCGCCAGAAAAGGAGCCTGCACCACACTCTGGGGGAGAGAGTTCCACTGCTGAACAGCTCTCACAGTCAGGAAGTTATTCCTCGTGTTCAGGTGGAATCTCCTTTCCTGCAATTTGAATCCTAGTCTCCAGGGTAACAGAAACCAAGCCTGCTCCCTCGTCCCTGTGTCTTCCTCTTGCATATTTATACATGGCCCTCGTCATGTCTCCTCTCAGCCTTCTCTTCTGCAGGTTAAACATGCCCAGCTCTTTAAGCCGCTCCTCATAGGGCTTGTTCTCCAGACTCTTGATCATTTTAGTCTCCCTCCTCTGGACATATTCCAGCTTGTCAGAGCTTCCAAATTTCTATAGAAAGGGCTAATGGGATTCCACCCTTCCTTTCAGAATATTTGCCCCTTTTCTCTCTTGGTGTTTGATGTTCTTTGATCTTGCCCAACAGATGGAATTAAAAGGGACCTTTGGGATGAGTGAAATCAAGCAGTGTGGAAGGAAAGGGCCTTCTCCATATGAACTGCTACTTCATCCCCTTAGTTGTCCCATTGCCAGCCTCAGAAGCAGCAGCAGCAGCAGCATTCAGTCCTCTGTTAATGATACCTTCTTTATTTTAAATGTGGATCATTATGTGGGTTAATTAGCATTCCTGGAGCTTCCCTAATGGTAATTACAGCCTGGCAGCTGCATCAACAAAGAGTGGAGCCTAACCAGATTAGTGCCTCCCAAAGGCACGAATTCTGGATAACTGGAGACCTTGAGTGACTCTAGCGTGCCCAGAGGAAGCTGGGGAAAATCCAGAAATCTTAGAAATAGGAATCCTCTTGAGTTGCTGTGATTTTTGTAGGTTGTATGGCCATGTTTCAGAAGCATTCTCTCCTGACGTTTCACCCACATCTATGGAAGACATCCTCAGAGGTTGGGAGCTATATTGGAAACTAGGCAAGGGAAGTTTATATATCTGTGGAAGAGAGAACTCTTGTCTGTTGGAGGCAAGTGTGAATGTTATAATTACCGTATATACTCGAGTATAAGCCGACCCGAATATAAACCGAGACACCTAATTTTACCACAAAAACTGGGGGAAAGTATTGACTTAAGTATAAACCGAGGGTGGAAAATGTAGCAGCGACTGGTAAATTTCAAAATAAAAACAGATACCATTAAAATTACATTAACTGAGACATCAGAAGGTTAAATGTTTTTGAATGTTTACATAACACTGTAATTTAAGATAAAATTGTTCAACTCTGGTTCTTCAAGGTGCTTATGTATTCTTCCAATAATAATAGAGTAACATAATAAATGTAATAATAATAATAAGAGAGTAAAATAATGGAAATGTAATAACAGTATTAAAAGAGAAAAATAATAAATGTAATAATAACATTAATAAAGTAAAATAATAATGTAATAACAATAGAGTAAAATGATAAATGTAATAATAATAAATATTTAAAATAATACATGTAATAATAATAATAAATATTGTAAAATAATACATGTAATAATAGAGTAAAATGATAAATGTAATAATAATAAATAGTGTAAAATAATACATGTAATAAAAATAATAATAACAGAGTAAAATAATAAATAACCTTGACTCAAGTATAAGCCGAGAGGAATATTTTCATCCTATAAAAAGGGCTGAAAAACGAGGCTTATATTCGAGGATATACAGTAATCACCTAGATTAGCATTTAATAATCATGCAGCTTCAAGGCCTGGCTGTGTCCTGTCTGTGGGTATCCTTTGTTGGGAGGTGTTAGTTGGCCCTGATTGTTTCCTGTCTGGAATTCTCCTATTTTGAGCGTCGTTCTTTATTTACTGTCCTGATTTTAATGTTCTTGTAGTAGCCAGATTTTGTTCATTTTCATCGTTTCCTCCTTTCTTTTGAAATTGTCCACATGCTTGTTGACTTGAGTGGCTTCTCTGTGCAATCTGACATGGTGGTTGTTAGAGTGGTCCAGCATTTCTGTGTTCTCGAATTATATGCTATGTCCAGGATGGTCCATTGAGTGCTTTGCTATGGCTGAGTTTCCAATACACCTCACAACCTTTGAGGATGCCTGCTATAGATATGGGCGAAACGTCAGGAGAGAATGCTTCTGGAACATGGCCATACAGCCCGGAGAACTCACAGCAACCCAGTGATTCTGGCCATGAAAGCCTTTGACAACACAAGAATCTTCTTGCTCTCATCCATTTGGCCATGGATATCTGGAATCAGGAATCCTATTAGCTTCTCATTGTCTTTGGTCAACCCGCTAGTCTTCTGCCTGAAATAGAGTCTTACTCTGCTACAGTTTTTTCCCCATGGCTAGAAATTGTTGATTGCCCAAGCTTAGAGTTCTTTTCATCTAAATTAAAAACTGGAATGCTGAATGAGCAGCCCACAGATCATATTTTCCATATTCTCTCAGGATCATACTAGCTAGAAGCCCAAGGGGTTGTACAAACACCATGGTCTTGTAATCGGTGCCTGCGTTGAAGGGAGAGCCAAGCATTTCTGAGAGGTGTATATATGCATGCAAGGCTGCAGTCTAGCTGTGAGTAAAATAGGAACAGATGGCAGAAAAGCATCAAAATGTAAACACCTCAGTTAATTCTGCAACATGCCCCTGGAATGAGTTCAGCTGCATAGATTCTTCCTTGGCAAATTTGCCAAGCTGAACTTTTGGCTCTTGCATTGTTGGCATAATTAGAAATGGAAATATATTCTAAGATGTTTTTTAAAGGAAGCCTGGCCTTCTTGGATGAAACTAGTTATTTAGATCCATTCTAACCTGGGTTGACAACTAGTTTGGGGTCTGAAAAAGTCTAGCAAATAGGCTGTGTCACAAACTGGAGAAGAGAGTGCCACCCTGCTGATTTTGCTGGAGCTCTTTTCAGAATTTAATATTATCAGTTATTCTTTTGGAACATTCAGCTGGTATGAGATATGGTAATTCTCCTGCCCTGAATGCTCTAAAGATATATAAACCTCACTTGCCTAGTTTCCAACAAACCTCACAACCTCTGAGGATGCCTGCCAAAGATGTGGGCGAAACATCAGGAGAGAATGCTTCTGGAACATGGCCATACAGCCTGGAAAACTCACAGCAACCCAATTCCGGTCCTGTTCAGCCAAATGTTTCCAAGTTCTGCATTGGCCTATGGCATTCTCCAGGGCTCTGTTCTATCAGTTTTGCTTTTTTAATGTCATATAATGTCCAGATTTTTTTTTTTACTATCAGTGTGCAAAGGAATTTTGTAGCACCTTCGAGACTAACTGAGAGAATGACATTATTAGCATGACATGTTTTTTCTTCTGTGTGATTGCATGAAAGATTTTGACTATGCTTGTTTTATTTTAAAGTAATTCACTTCATGTCTTTGTTGTTTAATTTAGTTTCAGTGTTTTGTTTTTGTGCATTCCCCTGAGCACTCTTGTTGTTACTGAAAGATAAAAAAGAGCTGAATAGACTATTTCTGCCATAGCACTGCTCTACAAGGTTCAGAGAGAAGATATTTCCCCAGTATGTTTTATGTTTACTTGTTTGCAAGAGTAGGGAAATAATTTCAAAAATAATAGAAAGGAATCGAGAACTGTGGAGACATTTTGCTCTGTGGGTTTTCCCCCCTGGAGACTTTTCTTTATTGATACAGATGATAGATACATAAAAGATTAATTGAAATGTAAAAGACATTGCTAGAAGATAATGCTTGCATCTAGTCCGCGGAGCTAAGCTGCAGAACTTGCTGACTGGAAAGTTGGTGGTTTGAATCTGCAGGACAGGGGACGCGGGATGGGTTGAGCTCCCATTGTTAGCCCCTGCTTCTGCCAACCTAGCAGTTCGAAAACATGTAAATGTGAGTAGATCGATAGGTACTACTTCAGCAGGAAAGCGCTCCATGCAGTCATGTTGGCCACATGACCTTGGAGGTGTCTACGGACAACGCCGGCTCTTCAGCTTAGAAATTGAGATGAGCACCATCCCCCAGAGTTGGACACAACTAGACTTAATGTTGAGGGGAAACCTTTACCTTTATTGATGTTTGTAGGTCTGGGATAGCCTCAAGTAGTCCTCCTTCATTAACATCACAGTCATTGCTTTTTTGTATTCTAGTCTCAACTTTCTGACACAAACTATGTCTTGGCCTCTCTATACTACGGTATCATCAGGAGGCAGATACTGGTTGGGATAAAACATGCAAACTACTACTTCATCATACTCAAGAATGAATCTACTTTAAATCCGGTTTCTGCTCCTGCAGAATTCTGGGGTTTGTAGTTTAGTGGGACTGTTAAGGGCTCCTCCCTAAACTACAAACCCCAGAATTTTGCATAAGGCAACAACCGGATTTAAAATGGATTCATTCTCTAATGTGATTAGGAAAGACATTTGAGTGGGACAGAGGCAGTAAGAAAATATAGTAAAGAGGGCAAGTACAGCATGTGGGAAGGACTTTGAGGATAAAAAGGAAATAGAAATATTTCTGAGACAGTGGATTGTTTACTTTTGAAATGGGAAGGATTTTGTATGGTCATTGCCCTTGAGCCTTAAGGCAAATCTCCATAGATAATTCTTCCATGCCCCCACAGTTACTTCTGGTGAAATGATATTTGCACGTTTTTGAAATAATATCAGAATGTCCAGAATCAATTTCTCAAAGGCCAAAGATGGAATAGAGTCCACACTATAAGCAGCAGCCCCACATTCATGTGGCCTTCAGTGTTTGGAGTTGAAATTCAGTTTCTGGTTCCAACTAAAATAAATTCATTAATTGCTTTCAAGTAAGTCAGCACTTTTTTCCTTTTGGGTTGTCATTTCATTTGGATTGTTTCAACATAGGGTTTTCGAAATGAAAAAAAAGTGTTGATTTATTCCTTAGCAGTTAATGAATTGAAATATTTCCAATACCTCAATTCATTTGCTAATCAAAATGCAGACTGGTCAAGAAATCTGAAGAAGACAATAACTTGGAAGTGCAGCTATGAAGGAAGCAAACCGTTACTCAGTTTTAAAAATATGTTTATTTGACTATCAAGGTCAGGATAGTCTATGCCTTTAAATTTCCAGTTTTTACATATGAAGGCTGGATAGTGGTGAAAACTGACAGGAAGAAAGCAACTCATTTGAGGTGTGTTGTAGGAGTGTTTTACAGATACAGAACATCAAAAAGATGAATAGATGGGTCTTATAACAAATCTCCCTGGAAGCCAATATGACTAAACTTTTGAATTTTGGATATATCATGAGAATATATTACTCATGGGTTAAGACAACAATGCTTGGTGAGGTAGAAAGCAGGAGGAAAAGAAGATACTAAAAGAAGTGGCTAGGGTCAATCAAGGAAGCCTAACTGTGAGTTTGCAAGACCTGAGCAAGGCTGCTGATGACAGAATGACTTTAGCCCCATCCACATTGCCCTATATCTCAGGATCTGCTTTAAACCGGGTTAAATGAGTCTCCACTGCCAGATAATCTGGGATAAGCAGATAACCTGGGATCAGATCCTGGGAAAGGGCAGTTTATGGGCTCTCATTCATAGGGTTTCCATGTCAAAACTTGACTTGACAGGAGCTGACAAAAGGTCAACAATTATATATCTATCCCAGTGATGCAAATAGAGAAGACTTGAAGTCATTTCAAGAGTTCATACAGAATATTTTGCTGCCTCAGTCTAAAAAATAATAGAACGCAAATCTTGACTTTGAATTTGAGACTCAGCATATACAACTTTACCAACTCGGTGAGCTTTGACATCTGTTTGGAAAGTACTTTATCAACAGAATTTTCCTAGGAATGGGTTTTTATGATCTAGAGTAGGGCTTGTGGGGCAAATTATTCCACCACAATGTATGAGATTTCCATTATGAGATGCCACCAGTGTTTTGTTCGTCAGGTACATCTCCTTGACTTGCTTCCTTCCTTCTTTCCCCTCCCACAGCACTCACCAGCTTTGAAGTGGTGATTCAGTATGGGCTAGCTACCCCAGAAGGACTGGCTGTGGACTGGATTGCTGGCAATATCTACTGGGTCGAGAGCAACTTGGACCAGATTGAGGTTGCCAAGCTTGATGGGACCATGCGGAGCACGTTGCTGGCTGGGGACATTGAGCACCCCCGTGCTATCGCCCTGGATCCACGATGTGGGTATGTGGTTGAGTACAAAGGGCTGAGGAGCACTGTTGACATTCTGGATGTGGCAGCAGGGCTGGAGATCAGTGGAGGAGACTGAAGCTGCTAGTTTCTTTAGGTTACTGTCCAAATTAGCTTTCTGGCATTCATTGTCAGGTGACTGTCCCATGTTCACTTCCTCATATGGGAAGAAGTAGAGGACTGAAGGAATAATGATGAAATGCTTAAATGCTGTCATAATTTCAGAGAAAGCTGGGCACATGTTGCATTGTGATTCAAATGTTGCAAAAACGACAACATTTTAGTATTTGGAGCTTAATTCAGTATCTGGTCCTATTTATTTATTGTGTCAGAAGCGAATTGAGAATACAGTTATAATGTATCAAAAACCACAAACAAAGTTAAAAACTTGGCATTATATTAAGGACCAGATGCTGAATTGAGTTCCAACTACTAAATGTGCCCAAGTTTTCATGTTTGAAAAAATGAAATTAGGTTTCTGGCTCTGAGGGCTTCAAAGGCATGTCTCAAAATGGTGTGCACAATATTTGGTAGAAGCTTAGAAGTCAAAGGGGCCCTTGAATTGGGGCTTCTTTATGACTCAGTTTATGCCTCCTAACATCAGGGAAGGATCCCCTGGTGGCACAGCGAGTTAACCACTGAGCTGCTGAAATTGCTGACCTAAAAGTTGGCAGTTCGAATCCAGGGAGTGGGGTGAGCCACAGCTTTTGTCAACCAAGCAGTTCGAAAACATGCAAATGTGGGTAGATCAATAGGTACCGCTTCTGGGGAAAGGTAATGGAGCTCCATGCAGTCATGCTGGCCCCATGACCTTGGATGTATCTAAGGATAACGCCGGCTCTTAGAAATAGAGATGAGCTCCACCCCCCAGAGTTGGACACGACTAGACTTAATGTCAAGGGGAAACGTTTACCTTTTAACACCAGGAAACAGATTGGGTGCTCCCTGGAGTCTGTGTTCCTGCTGGAAATTGGTTGCTCATGGAAACATTCACCAGGAGAGAAAGCGACCTTCTGTACCCATCCCCAGGTTGACTGCATTCTCCACAAAGATAATCACTGCGCTCTCTGTCAGAAGCCAATATCTGGGATATCCTCTCATCGGTTTTCTGAGCCTGGCCCACCTGATGGGAAGAAGTAGGGGGGGTTAACCTTGTGCATAAAACCTCTGTGAAGACTGCAGAGATAAGGCATGGCCTTTCTAATAAACTCTTTGCAGGAGTACCTCATGCTGTTTTCTTTAGTTCATATAAAGCTTGCTTTAAAAACAAGAACATACCATAATTTCTGAGGATTGATACCTAATCGTCCGACAAAGGATTATTGTCGTCAATCGTGAATGCTGTTAAGAGCTCAGGTGTTGCAGAAGTAAGGCATTTAGGATCTCATCCTACAGCTCTCTCCTACCATTCAGTGTACATTTCCCTTCTTTTTCTTCCCAGTATCCTGTTCTGGACAGACTGGGATGCCAGCCTCCCACGCATTGAAGCAGCCTCCATGAGTGGTGAGGGTCGGCGTGTCATCCACAAGGAAACCGGCTCAGGTGGCTGGCCTAATGGACTCACTGTGGACTACCTGGAGAAACGCATCCTGTGGATTGATGCCAGGTGTGTGATACCTCTGCTCCAAATATTTTGGGGGGCATGCATGGTGGTTAGATTTTGATTTTAGTAAGCAGTAATTTTGGTCCCTTTCTTTTCCTGAAAGCCAATTACACTGTTTAGATCAGACATGGGCAAACTTCAGCCCTCCATATGTTTTGAACTTCAACTCCCAGTTTTCCAGCTGTTAGGAATTGTGGGAGTTGAAGTCCGAAACATATGGAGGGCTGAAGTTTGCCCACAACCTATTTTAATAATCTACGCCATGATTTCTAGTGGCAACTGCTCTTCCATTGTCGAAGGCTTTCATGGCCGGAATCACTGGGTTGTTGTTGGTTTTTTTGGGCTATATGGCCATGTTCTAGAGGCATTCTCTCCTGATGTTTCGCCTGCATCAAACGTCAGGACAGAATGCCTCTAGATCATGGCCATATAGCCCAAAAAAATGCCTCTAGAACATGGCCATATAGCCTGAAAAACCTACAACAACCCAGTGATTCCGGCCATGAAAGCCTTCGACAATACATTGCTCCTCCAATGCTTTTTCATTTTTCCTAGTTGCTTCATTTTCCTTTTGCCCATATTAGTCGCATGGCTGATACCATCCAAACAGGGTTCACGCAAATGGCATGATATTGCATAGTTAATTAGATAAAAAATGGTATAAGAGAAGTTACTTGGGACTGAAAGTATATTTATTTCTCTTTTTCATTCATACCCCTCCTTTCTCTCAATATGAGAGTCAAAGGTGGCTTATACTACAACAAAGTGGGCAAAGTGTGGCCCACAGACCATGTTAAACTCCCAGGGCAATTCTTGTGGCTCTGTAGGACCCACCACAAGTCAAATAGATGTGCAGTACATGGTAGAAGCTTAGAAGCTAAAGAGAGCCCTGAATCAAGTGTCGTAGCAACAAGACAGATAGACAGACAGTTCAGAAACTGACCAATAGCTAGGCTAACATCAGAACAATTTCAATAAGTAAGCATTTTATCCACATAGTTGCGAATAAAGTGGAATCACTGGGTTGTTGTAGGTTTTTCCGGGCTATATGGCCATGTTCTGGAGGCAATTTTTCTCCTGACGTTTCTCCTGCATCTATGGCAAGCATCCTCAGAGGTAGTGAGGTCTATTGGAAGTAGTAGTAAAGTGGAATCATTTTTTTTCTGTTAAAAACATGCTTAATCAAAGTAGTTTTCCCTACCTGACTGTCTGTTTCAGTATTTTGAGCACAGAAGGATATGGTAATCATAGGGGAATGTGTATGAATACTTTAAATACGAATACTTTAAATATTCTAGGGCACTGTAATACAGCTACCAGAAATGTTTAAAATATCTTTGCCTTGTCATATACAATCCCCAAAGTATACCTGCTACATGCATTCAGTTCCTTTGCTGGATAATAATTACTCTTTTTCTGTCAGTAGTAGACCCCTTGGGCCTGTTGCCTTAGGTAAGCTGTAGTTAGTTTGCTTAGTTAGCTAAACATATTCAGAAGCAAGCCCAAAGCAATGTGCAAAACATAACACACAAAAACATACTCAATCTCTCTCTCTCTATAAATTGCGTGTGTACATGCATGGACACGCCTTAAGGTTTTCTGTTGGCTTATGGTTACCCCCATGAATTTCATAGGGTTTTCTTAGACAAGAATTACCCAGATATAGTTTTGCTAGTTCCTTCCTCTGCTATATAGAGCACATTGCTTGGTATTAATTGGTCTTCCATTAAGTACTATCCAAGGTTTAGGCTGCTTAGTAGGGCTGGGCGGTTTCGTTTCATAATTCGTTAAAAATTCATTATTTTTTTTGATAACGAAGCGATATTGAACCATTCAGGAGCATCTTAAAAACGAAACGAATTTTTCAATTCGTTTCGTAATTGCTTCGTATTTGTTTCGTATTCGTTTCGAAATCGTTTCGAAATCGTTTCGTTATTATTTCCGCATGCCTGGGGAAAGTTTTATAGTTGTTGCTTGTTTAATCAGTGAAAAAAAATTATAAATATCACACCAACAGTCAACAACAGAGGGAGAGGGAAGCTTCAAAAGTTCCCCCTGTCCCATATGGAGGTTTTTTAGCGTATTGCGTGGTCGCGTCCGCCATTAACGAATCAATTCGTATTCGGTTCGTATTGTTTCATAATTTTATGAAATTTCGTAAATATCGAACTTTTTAAAAGAAAAATTTCGGAATTCTTTTAAATATCGAAACGCAAAAAACCCCAAAAAACGAATCGAGTTTAGAAACAAATTTTTCCGTGGTTGCCCAGCCCTACTGCTTAGCTTCCAAGTCATATATAATCTGAGTATTTAAATTTAGGGTATTTATTTTTATTTCTTTATTTACTATATTTATATACCACCATTCTCAGCCCGAGGGCGACTCGGCGGTTTACAAAATGGCACAATTCGATGCCCACAATAATATAAAAACAGTTAAAACATTTAACATAAATAAGATTCAATAAGTAATAAAACCAATAAAAACATAAATCCTCCATGTCTCATTACTAGGACATTATTTAATGTCCTAGGTGCCGCGGTGGCATAGCGGGTTAAACTGCTAAGCTGTAGAACTTGCTGACTGGACTAGGTGAGCTCCCCAGCTTATGCCAACCTAGCAGTTTGAAAACATGCAAATTTGGGTAGATCAATAGGTACTGTTTCATCGGGAAGATAACGGCACTCCACGCAGTCATGCCGGCCATGTGGCCTTGGAGGTGTCTGCGGACAACGCCGGCTCTTTGGCTTAGAAATGGAGGTGAACACCTCCTCCAGAATCAGATACAACTAGACTTAATGTTGAAGGGAAACCTTTACCTTTAATGTCCTATTCATTGAAACCATATACACATATTACAGGTATTTATCCAAAGGTATTTATCACCTACAACTATCCATCATCAGAGTAAACAGCAGCAATTACTACCAAGGCAATTAAAGCTGTCCAGAGACCTATGGAAAATATAAACAATCTTATCTGACACTGTGTATAACAAAGAAAACACCATGTAAGCTTCCTTCAGGGAACTATTCCATAGTGAAGGGAGCTATCACAGAAAAGCCTGCCCTCTCATAGCCACCTTCCAAATATCTCTATATACATGCAATAAAATCTCAAATTTTATTAATTGTTTCCATGGTTACTATTTGATGCATGCAAACATGTGGGCATTTGTATACATGATAACTTCCTTGTCCAGTATACTAAATTACTTGCTTGTTATACAGAATTCTTTGGTAATATTATAAATCCCCTTAATGTATGTGTATTGTTATTGTTGTTGTTGTTGTTGTTGTTGTTGTTATATTTCTTATCTGCCTCTCCTTTAGACTCAAGGCAGGGTACAGCATAGTTAAAAACGCATTATCATAAAACATGTAAAATACATATATTAAAATGCACAGAACAAAATAATAAAATACAATGAACACAGGACATGAGTTTATAGTTCATAGTTAAAAATGGACTGGGTAGGCCCACTAGAAGAGATTGGTCTTCAATTCTAACAGCTGATTTGGTTGTCAGAGTTTTTCTGTCAGGTCATTCCACACTCCTGGGGTGGCCGATGAAAAGGTCTTCTGGGTGATGGTCGCCAGTGTCCTAAGGGTGGATTATATGGGAGAAGGTGGTCCTGTAGGTAACCTGGACCCAAATTGGGTAGACCTAGCATGCGTGCAGATCAAGAGCAATGCAATATGGATATGTCAGCTTTCTTCTTGAAATGACAAACGGAAGTGCTTACCGTATCTATATAAATAAAAATGTAATGTTCGTTTCTGGGATTAACAGAACTCAAAAACCACTAGACGAATTGACACCAAATTTGGACACAAGACACCTAACAACCCAATGTATGTCCTTCACTCAAAAAATTGATTTTGTCATTTGGGAATTGTAGTTGCTGGGATTTATAGTTCACTTACAAAGAGTATTCTAAACCCCACCAACGATGGAGTTGAACCAAACTTGGCACACAGTTCTCCCATGACCAACAGAAAATACTGGAAGGGTTTGGTGGGCAGTGTCCTTTGGTTTTGTGGTTGTAGTTCACCTACATCCAGAGATCACTGTGGACTCAAACAATGATGGATCTGGACCAAACTCTACACAAATACTCAATATGCCCAAATGTGAACACTGGTAGAGTTTGGGGAAAATAGAATCTTGACATTTGGGAGTTGTAGTTACTGGGATTTGTAGTTCACCTACAATGAAATAGCATTTTGAATCCCACCAACAATATCATTGGGCAAACCCTGCACACAGAACCCCCATGTGGGCCACAGCAACGCATGGCAGGGGATGGCTAGTCTATTAATAAATCTGCTTCTAAGCAGACATTCCTAACCCCCATTTCCCCCCTGTATCCCTTCAGACAAATTGTTTTTCCTTGCTTCTTATCTGCTTTACCATGTCTACTATTGCATTGCTTCTCTTTTCTGGTTGTTGAGAAGAGGAATCTATAAAGATATGTTTCCTGTCCTCACACACTGAACATACACAGAGACTCTGTTTAGGGTGACATGCTGGTTTTGCATCTTTTTCCTGGTCAAACCAATAGAGACATTCATTTGTCCCATTCTTCCACAGGTCGGATGCCATCTATTCAGCTCTCTACGATGGCACAGGTCACATTGAGGTGCTGCGAGGGCACGAATATTTGTCACACCCTTTTGCCGTCACCCTTTATGGGGGTGAGGTGTATTGGACTGACTGGCGCACAAATACCCTGGCCAAGGCCAACAAATGGACAGGCCACAATGTCACCGTAGTGCAAAGAACCAACACTCAGCCCTTTGACTTACAAGTCTATCATCCCTCCCGCCAACCTCAAGGTGAGATGTGACAAGGGAGAAAAGAGGATGAGGAAAAAGCCATGGGGACTTCTCTGAAAGTAGAAAGGCAGGCTGTGGTTTGTCTCATTCACAACCTTGAGCTACATTATTTGTTTTTCCAGTTCCCAATCCTTGTGAGGCCAATGGAGGAAAAGGCCGTTGTTCTCACCTCTGCCTCATCAACTTCAACAGCACCTATTCCTGTGCCTGTCCTCATCTCATGAAGCTGGCCAAGGACAATATCACATGCTATGGTAAGTAGAAGGAAGCGCTTTTGTCCTCTTCCCAGTCCCAGAGTACATCTCTAGAGAAGTTAACAGAAATTTGGGACAACACTCCAGTAATATAGCTCGGGTTATGCCTTTCCTTGCTCTTGCTCTTCTTGTCTCATCTGTACTGCAGACAGCTCTAGGTCCCAGCTTCAATCTAAACAGAAGCCCCACATACTGTAGAATTTGAGAAATCAGATCATATGGCATTTCAGTTAGGTCATCTAGGAGTTGGAGGATTTGGTCACAAAACTGCAGCATGGCTTTTGATGTTTTGGAATGAATGTTGCCCAGTGTGTGTGTGTGTATGAATGATTGTGGAGGCTCTTCAGAGGTCTCCTGGGAGGGGACTTCAGTGTCTTAGAAGCTGAAAGAAACCTTTTAACTGTACTTCCTACACCTTTACATTAGACTTTGAAAGATTATCAGAACAAAACAACAGCTATAGTCCACGCTCTGGTTACATCCTGTATAGACTACTGCAACGCTCTCTGTGGGGTTGCATTTGAAGACTGTCCGGAAGCTTCAAATGGTCCAACAGACAGCAGCCAGGTTACTAACAGGAGCAGCACTCAGGGAGCATACAACTCCCCTGTTGCATCAGCTCCACTGGCTGCCAGTCTGCTACCGAGCACAATTCAAAGTGCTGGCTTTAGGCTATAAAGCCCTAAACGGTTCTGGCCCAACTTACCTGTCCGAACACATCTCCTCCTATGAACCAGCTAGGACGTTAAGATCATCTGGGGAGGCCTTGCTCTCGGTCCCGCCTTTGTCACATGTACGTCTGGCGGGGACGAGAGACAGGGCCTTCTCAGTGGTGGCCCCTCAGCTGTGGAATGCCCTTCCTACAGATATTAGCATTTCAGAGGAAAGTGAAGACCTGGTTGTTCGAGCAGGCATTTGAAAAGGTAGTGTAATGAATATAAGAATATGGATCAATTGGATGATGAGACCGGATCTTGATTTTAACTATGAGACGTTAATGAGATGTTTTATTGATGTATAATGATTGTGTATTATGCTACTGTTTTAATTGTTTTTAACTGTTTTATGATGTTTTGAGCATTGAATTTTGCTACTGTTAACTGCTTTGAGTTGCCCGAGGGCTGAGAAAAGCAGTATGCAAATATAGTTAATAAATAAATAAATATTTATCCCCAGTAAAATAAAAATTACATGTAATAGAAATATAATTAAAATATACAGAAACAAACTCCCAATTCTAAGATAAAATTGCTAAGAAATAATCCCTTGGAAAAGCCGGAATACATTAAAAAGAAATATGAGAAACTATCCTAAAATAGATCTGTCTTCTTTGATGTTTCAGGGCCAATGTGGGCGGTGGGGAATTATGGGACAGATTGTATTTGCACCTTTAAATGAGGAATACTGTGATGTGTCAGAATGCCTTGCAAGTTGCAGGTTTTTTTGACACTGTACAGATATACTTAGGGGTATACCATATGCTCTTGCACTGTGATGGCTCCACAAACAAGGAAACCTGCGAACTTTAGATCTGAGATAACACAGCCCAGTAAATAAAAGCTTGCTGTATTGGTTTTTAGGCCTGTTACTGGGGTTTGGGGGGGGGGGGCGGGAGAAGAAGAAATTTAGAAAATTGCACTGGATAGGCCACATAAGCCCTCTTAGATATGGTCATCATGGTTTTCTGTAGCCAAGCATATGGCGCTTGCTAGATGGCATATGTTCTGTATCAACAAAAAGTAGGGGGAAATTGGTGCCATTTTTGGAACCAGCAGTCCAGTATACACAGAAACAGGGTTAAAATTTGAGGCACCAAAATGTGTATTGGCCAGTGTTACTACAGTTCAAATTAAACCATATTCAAACCAGATGCAGCCTACAGAATGAAAAGTGCACAACCACTTTGCATTTATATTGTGCAGATTGCTTGGGTCAGTTATGCATATCTTGGAGTCTTAGAACATGAAAATCAAACTGCTTTATATCTACTGAACTCAAATGGAGTGAAGTTCCCATTGTGTGTACTTGACCTTTGTCTCCTTCCCAGAGTTTAAGAAGTTCTTGCTCTATGCCCGCCAAATGGAGATCCGAGGGGTTGACATTGACAACCCATATTACAACTACATCAACTCCTTCACGGTTCCTGACATCGACAACGTCACTGTAGTTGACTATGATGCCATGGAACAGAGGATCTATTGGTCGGATGTCCGCACCCAAACCATTAAGCGGGCATTCATCAATGGAACAGGCGTGGAAACAGTTGTCTCTGCAGGTACTCCATTATTTTTCTCTGTCCTGTCTTCTCTAGAGCTCCCTCATACTCTATGTTACATTTTGACGTGATCTGCCATATAGAAATAAAACTATTTTATGTCTATCTTACTGGCATTTTTTTTTCTTTTTACTTCTATACCAAGGTTGGGGAAGCTCTGGCATTCTAAATGATAGTAGTATTCAGACTAGTTTTTCAGATGTTTTGGATATAATCGTGAAGTCTGATCTGGCCAGGGTGGTCCATGTCTTAGTCACCTCCAGATTGGATTACTGTAATGCACTCTATGTGGGGCTATCCTTGAAGACGGCTTGGAAATTTCAATTGGTCCAGTGGACGGCAGCCAGGTTACTTACTGGGGCGACTTACAGGGAGCGGTCAATCCCCCTGTTTAAGGAGCTCCATTGGCTGCCGTTCATCTTCCGATCCCAATTCAAGGTGCAGGTTCTGACCTACAAAGCCCTGAATGGTTTGCAAATTGGAAGTCCAAATAACACAGATGTTTGAAAACTACTGTTTTAAAATAAACGAATATTGCCTCTCACCAGACTACCTAGAGGTGTTGAGGATTTGAGCCAACTACATTTGGAGAGACAAATACCCCAACCCTGTTTTTATCTTTTGTGCTTAATAAAGCTAAAGTTCTTGCAGCTTCACTAGTACTGGGAGCTTGGGGAAAGTAACTATTTGAGGTTATAATTTCCAACCTGTACACTACAATTCCAGCCTGTTTACCATCTGCTAGGATTTCTGGGAGTTGAAGGTCAAACCATCTGGGGAGTCACAGGTTGAGAATCTTCCTTCACTTTCTTTCTCTGGGTTTTACCTTTGTCTCCCATTGCATTATTTTCCAGATTTACCCAATGCCCATGGCCTCGCTGTGGACTGGGTGTCAAGAAACCTTTTCTGGACCAGCTATGATGCCAACAAGAAGCAGATCAATGTTGCACGGCTAGATGGATCATTTAAGAATGCCGTGATCCAGGGATTAGACAAACCTCATTGCTTGGTTGTACATCCTCTCAAAGGGTAGGTCTGGGAAGCTCAATCAGTTGGTTTTATTTTGTTTTCTTCCTACCCTTTTCCCAATGTGGAAGCCAAAGTTCTTTACAATATAAGGCAACCAATCACACAGGAGCCTGCTGCTGGTGCAGCAGGTTAAATCACTGTGCTGCTGAAATTGCTGACCAAAAGGTTGGCAGTTTCGAATCTGGGGAGTGGGGTGAGCTCCCGCTGTTAGGCCCAGCTTCTTCCAAGCTAGCAGTTCAAAAATATTCAGATGTAAGTAGATGAATAGGTACCGCTTCTGTGGGAAGGTAACGGCGCTCTATGCAGTTATACCGGCCACGTGACCTAGGAGGTGTCTATGGACAGTGCCTGCTCTTTGGCTTAGAAATGGAGATGAGCACCACCCCTCAGAGTCGGACACGACTAGACTTAATGTCAAGGGGAAACCTTTACCTTTAACATTTAATTGTAAAGTACAGTTTTTACAATTTGTAATACAAAAATGAAGAAAAACAGGCTACAGAGCAGAGATGGATCTTTGTTGGCTGTGAGAGAAATATTAAAAACTTTCACTTCCATTTCCAGATAATCACTTCTTAGCATTTATTCATTTAATACATTGCCTTTCTTCTAGAACAGGACATAGTCTGTTTCTAAGTACAGTATCTTAATCCTAAATTGTGTTTATCCTCATTATTGTTTACTGAATCAAGCCACATTGATGAATCATAAAACTAACCACAGTTGTCCCAGTAAGCATGAATTTCTTTGGATGTGAATGAAACATCTCAAACCTTGTTTTTTCAAGCCTCAGACTTCAAGATAATGCTATAATTTGAGCACTGTAATTGATTCTATTCTTCCTTGCCTTATCTTATCTTATCTTAGCAGTAGATAGTACCTGAACACAGCCTGAGGAACCATACAATAAAACACAGGTTCCATTCCTCCGAATTGTTACTATTTATGCTGCCCATGTTTAAAGGCACATTAATATTTGGTGGCTGAGCCCTTATCTCTTGGCATCCCTAAGCCAAGGGAAGTGTGGATGTTGCAGCTGTACCAGGACGCTGTTCTGGAATGAGCTGAATGGAGCCCAAGGGACATGCCTAAGTGGATTTCCTTCATTTCTAAGCCCCTTAACCAGCTTTAAAATATTCAAGGAGAGACACCGCCTTTCCCTGCCCTCAATTGGTACATAGCCTGACCATAATGGCAGTAATCATCTTAAAAGGGCCGCACTGAAATTTTTGACTTCTTTTATGCATTTCAAATCCTCTTTCTGAATAATGGAAAGAGATTTCCTGGCTCTAAAAGAGGAAGCCCGTGATCTGAAGAAGAAGTTAATCTGAAGTGTTTGAGAATGTGTAAAGCTTGGGAAAGTTACATTTTGGAGTACAACTTCCAGAATTCCCCAACCAATGGGCCTTTCTGTTGGAGAATTCAGAGTGTTGTAGTTGAAAAATACATTTTCTAGGCTCTGAGAATGTTTTGGGACTCTGTGTCTGCTGATTTAGGACAGATTGTTTGAGAAGGGAGAGCTTGTTGTTTCAGCAAGAGTCCTTCTCTCGACACAGCTAAAAACCAAATTCATAGTAATCATATTTGACATTTATATCACGGCTTTTTTTGCCTGTAAAATGCCTGCTTGATCTTCCCATACCTCACTACAGTTATTTTTGTTTTTGGTTATTCCTAGTCTATTTATTTCTCCAGATTAACTCAGGCTCAATCTACACTAATAATAATAATAATAATAATAATAATAATAATAATAATAATCTTTATTTATACCCCGCCACCATCTCCCCAGTGGGGACTTGGAGCAGCTTACATGAGGCCAAGCCCGAACAACAAATTACAATAAAAATAAAACCAAAACACAACCGAAAATGCAAACAGTAAAGAGCAACATCATAATAAAACAAAACATGTAAATACATAACAATATAAAGTTACAACAGACGCAATCACAATGACAATGGGCGGGCTGCATGTAATGATTAAAAGACAGACTAATTAAAACTACCATGTAATCCACATTATTAAAGCAGATAATCCTAATAATAATAATAATAATAATAATAATAATAATAATAATAATAATGACAATAACAGCAATAATAATAAGCCAGTAAAGGTGGTCCCAGTGGTGATTGGCACACTGGGTGCTGTGCCTAAAGACCTTGGCCTGCACTTAAACACAATCGGTGCTAACAAAATTACCATCTGCCAGCTGCAGAAGGCCACCTTAATGGGATCTGCACGCATTATTCGACAATACATCACACAGTCCTAGACACTTGGGAAGTGTCTGATGTGTGATCCAATTCAACAGCCAGCAGAGTGTCTGCTGTGGACTCATCTTGTGTTTCAAATTATTATTATTATTATTATTATTATTATTATTATTATTATCATTATCATTATCATTATCATTATTATTATTATTTATACCCCGCCTCCATCTCCCCAAAGGGACTCGAACCAGTTAACATGAGGCCAAGCCCAACAATTACAACAAAGCAAAAGAATACAACATAGAATAATAAAATAATACATTGAATAAAATACAATAAAATACATCAAAGAAAATAATGAAAAATAAACACAAAATATAACATAAATAACAAAAACATTGAACCAAGTGGATAGTGCCAAATACGACGGATAAGATCTTTAAAATCCTGGGTGAGATGGAAGAGTAGGGAATTATCTACTTTGAACTGCATTATATGAGTTTACACTGCTATATAATCCAGTTGAAAGCAGATAATCTGGATTTTATGTGACAGTGTAGAAGGGGCCTCAGATGCTGAGAAAGCAACCTAGGAGCAGGGGCATTGGTATGGGACAAGGCATGGGAATGGAAATGGCTAAGCAGAGAATGACATTTCCAATTGTCTCTTTTACACAGAAAGCTCTATTGGACAGATGGGGACAACATCAGCATTGCCAACATGGATGGCAGCAATCGAAGTCTGCTCTTCACAAACCAGAAAGGACCTGTTGGTATGAAGTCAGAGTCATCCTACTATATCTACCTTTATCTTTTTGCACTTTGAAAGAGGGAGCTCCCGGTGGCCCAATGGGTAAACCCTTGTGCCAGCAGGACTGCTGATCAAAAGGTCAGCGGTTCAAATCTGGGGAGTGGGGTGAGCTCCCGTCTGTCAGTTCCACCTTGTCATGTGGGGACATGAGAGAAGCCTCCCACAGGATGGTAAAACATCTGGGTGTCCCCTGGGCAAGGTCCTTGCAGATGGCCAGTTCTCTCACGCCAGAAGTGACTTAAAGTTTCTCTAGTCACGCCTGGAAAAAAAAACTTAGAAAGAGGTCGGTATCCTAGTTTCTCAGCATTTCTCTATATCTGGAGGCATAACTCATGACTTAATTGCCTCTTTTAACCTTGTTGCTATTCCTCTAAATCAGATGTGCCCAACTTTTGGTCCTCCACTTGTTTTGGATTTCAACTCCCAGAAATCCCAGCCAGTTTACCAACTATTAGGAATTGTGGGAGCTGAAGTCCAAAACATCTGAAGGACCAAAATTTGGGAACCACTACTCTAAATGCTATAACTCTTGGCTTGGTCATGAATCTAGGATTGTTTCTGATATTTGGAATGGCCTTGAGCCAGACTCACATAACTCATTACATCTGTTGTCTGGTACTTCTGAAGAAATAGTAATGTCCTCAGATAGCTCTTCCTAATATTTTATTTGTGAAATATTATAGATAGCATGATGAGCTACAGGATGCAAATCACTTTTCCAAAGCACCTGGAAGCAGAAAGGTGTATTCATATTTTTAAATTGTTTTTAGTCTCTATATTTTCATGAAAGAATGAATGTGCTCCTGAAACCTTGAAGGCAAAGGTTGGATATACACTGCTGTGTAATCCAGTTTCAGAATACAGATTAATTTATTTGAATTGGATTATATGTGTCTACATTAACATATAATCCAGTTCAATGCAGTTAATTTGCATTCATGGCTCTGTAGATGGGACCTAAGTAATTTTGAAGGCAGCAACTATTTACCTTATTTGTTATGTTTTAGGCTGAGTTGGGAGAGTATGGATACAACCACCATTTTCCTTTCACAAGCCCATATAAAACAAACATTGATCCGATCCTGCCGTGCCTCCTCTAATAACGACTCTTTTGTTCCAGGGCTCTCCATTGATTACCAGCAAAGCAAACTATACTGGATCAGCTCTGGCAATGGTACCATCAACAGGTGCAACTTGGATGGTAGCGGCTTGGAAGTGATAGAGAACATGAAGAGCCAGTTGCGCAAGGCCACCGCATTGGCAGTTATGGGTAAGGGACAACTCCCAGGGTAGACATGTTTCTATACAGCAGGTTTTAAAAGCAAGAATTGGAAAGAGGTCCTATATATCTATGAGGAGGAATATAAATCTTCACTTATTTAGAGAGGCATGCAAAAATTGCATCATTTCTGGAAATTATCCCTGTTCAGGTCGATTGCAAGCGTTTTTGCACATTTTTAATTTTTTCAAAAATGCAGTGGTGACTTTTTGTTAGAAACAAGGATAGGGTTTTTGTGTGTGTGGAAAATAGCACATCTTGCAAAAAATATAAAAGATAAGGGAGATTATAATGTGTTTTTAGTGCAAAAAATTAAAGAGAAAAAGAGTCACTGACTGTAAAAAATGGTTAACCCTTTTTTGACTCCATGTGCCAAGACACCACCTCTCATTGGGCAGGATAACATTTATTTACAAGTAGTCTTTGCATTTGTCTGTCTAGGTGTTTGTTGTATGTGGAAGGAGCAAGAATAAGCAAATGATTTCACATTTGAAATACGCAGTCTGCATAAATGCCACTTTGATCCATCCTTCTGTTTTTGAGAGCTGGATTTAGTTTCTAGGAAAATGCTATTGTACCCATGTTTTCTAAGTGTTGTTCTTTATTTACTGTCCTGATTTTAGAGTTTTTAAAATACCGGTAGCCAGATTTTGTTCATTTTCATGGTTTCCTCCTTTCGGTTGAAATTGTCCACATGCTTGTGGATTTCAGTGGCTTCTCTATGTAGTCTGACATGATGGTTGTAAGAGTGCTCCAGCATTTATGATTGGTCTTTCTGTTGCTGTTTCTTAGCTGCTTACTCCTAGGTGATTACCTATGTCAGTACTTCATGTTTATTCTTCTATCTAACCCAGATGATAAATTGTGGTGGGCTGACCAAGCCTCAGAAAAAATGGGCACCTGCGACAAGAAGGATGGGACAGAAGCTGTTGTGCTCCGTAACAGCACCACACTAGTCATGCACATGAAGATCTATGATGAGACCATTCAACAACATGGTAAGCTCTTGGAGGCCCTGGGTCATAATGGACAGCAGGATTGTCCTTGGTGCAAGGAAAGGTTGTGGAGAAGCGGGGAACTGAATTTTGTTCAACCTCACAGGAGAACAGTCATTAGTGTAGCAGTCACGGGGTTACAAACATATGACTCAGAAAATGTCCTCAGAAGCACTTTATTTTCTTGATGTGCAATTAAATCCTACCTCACCCTCCGGAGCCCCACCTTGATATTTTATATTGCCCTATGTCCGAGTGTTTTAAAATTTTAATCCTTGAATCTGGCCCTGCCCTTGGTGATCATTTTAATGTCATAATATTTTGATTTTATATTGTTGTGTCGCTTACATACATTGGTTTTGTATTTTAGGTTTTTTTTTAATTTTCTGTTGTGTTTTTATGTTATATTGTGTATAATTGTATTGATGGGCTTGGCCTCATGTAAGCCACCCCGAGTTCCCTTGGGGAGATGGTGGTGGGGTATAAATAAAGTATTATTATTATTATTATTATTATTTGAAACACAACAAGATGAGTCCACAGCAGACACTCTGCTGGCTGTTGAATTGGATCACACGTCGGACACTTCCCAAGTGTCTAGGACTGTGTGATGTATCGGTGAATAATGCGTGCAGATCCCAGTAAGGTGGCCTTCTGCAGCTGGCAGATGGTAATTTTGTCAGCGCCGATTGTGTTTAAGTGCAGGCCAAGGTCTTTAGGCACTGCACCCAATGTGCCAATCACCACTGGGACCACCTTTACTGGCTTGTGCAGTTCGATCTTTAAATCCTCATTTTGTGTCAGCTTTTCCTGTTGCTTCTCTGCAATCCTGTCAACTGGGATTGCAACATTGTTTGTTTTTAACACGATTGTGAGATCAGGGGTGTTGTGCTCCAGAACTCTGTCTGTCTGAATTTGGAAGTTCCAGAGGAATTTGGCATGTTCATTCTCTGTAACTTTTTTTCGGTTTGTGATCCTACCAGTTCTTTGTCACAGGCAGATGGTATTTGTGGCACAAGTTCCAAATTATTATTATTATTATTATTATTATTATTATTATTATTATTATTATTATTCGCAGTTAAGAGTTGGAGTGAGACAACAGGAAGTGAGATAATTTTAACCCTAAGAAGAGAAAATTACTCCTGAAAGAGTCATCATGGGGAAAAGATTTATCACCAGTTTCTTGTTTCCACAACAACTCAAAATTTTCAATATCCTATTGTCACAGGAACAAAAAAGTGAGGTGAAATCTCCTGAACAGGGACACATGAAGCAACACAAACACCACAGAAGTGTGAACCCTTCCCTATGTAAACCAAAGCATGCATGCACACACACACAGCTGAAGTTATTTTTAAAAATGTACCTGTTCCAACTTACATGCAAATCTAACTTAAGAACAAACCTAAAGAACCTATCTTGGAGTTTGGTAGTGTTTCAGTAATAATAATTCTTGATTATACCACATGAGATTTATTATATCCTTTAGCTGTCTTCCTGGCTCATCCATAATGTCAGCCTACATTTGATTGTGATTTGAAACAGTCATCCATGTGACAACAAAATGAAGCTGAACCTAGAGACTGTGTGACTGTGCTTGATGATTCCTTTATTGTTGTAGGTAGCAACCCGTGCAGTGTAAACAACGGTGATTGCTCCCAGCTCTGCCTTCCGACTTCAGAGACAACTCGTTCCTGCATGTGTACAGCTGGATATAGCCTGAAGAGTGGGCAGCAGTCCTGTGAAGGTGAATAATTGTTTATAGCCTTCAATAGTTTTTGTGGCCTGCAGCAGTTTTACCCCCATTTCTGGGGTGTTTTGGTGGTCTGAATACCCGAGTGAAGTGCCACAGCTCAACCAGTTGACTACTGAAAGTTCAGAGCAGCAGAGCAATGAAACTATAGATTCTAAAGACAGTTCTGTAGCCAGGCATTGTAAAGGACGCATTTTTTTTTCAGATGGATAGGTATTCTGTTGTTTTATATCAGTAATGACAAAATCAGAGGTGCCACACAAAGATAGCCTGTCTGAGCCCCCCCCCCCCCCCCCCCCCCCCCCCGAAATGTGGGGAAAGATCTCTCTCCCCTACAGCCACATACCACATGGCTATGGTATACATACCTCTTGGCTATAGTGTACGATTTTTGGATTATGTGATTTTAATATTTAAACTTGGATGATTTTAATGCTTTGTGTGAATGTTTAAAATTTATGTCTTATGTTGAATGGTTTTAATGATTTAAAGTTACAGTTATAGGTAGTAATTAGTTGTTATGATATCTTTGTTTTACTATATGTTGGCATTGAATTTTTGCCATTAGTCCCCCCAGGGCCTTGAGTCCCCCCGGAGGGGAGAAAAGTGGTATATAAATACAGTAAATAAATAAATGATACCCAACTTTGGACAATGCACATGTTTCTTTAGATACCTATTGTTTCATATGAGACATGTTTCCCAAGAACTATTTATCTTCAGAATATGTTATACTTTTTGGTAAATGGGGAAGAAACATAGAGCTTACACCTTAAAAGAGTCAAAGTCTTTGTATACTAGCTGCATTTGGCATGCTTTTGTATGTTTACGAAAATAATCCTTATACGTGCAAAGTATTTTAAACATCACAGTAACATTATTAGGTGATCCAAACTTTTGGCACTGTCCCACACTTGGTCAAACTATTAATATATTACATTCCAGGTTATTTGGTCAGCCTGGTAACTTTTGGAAAGGCATGTGATCATAAACTTTTAGAAAAGCAAAATCTCCATAACCTTTTGGAGAAAAATGGCATTCACAGCCATTTGAAAACCATAACCTTTTGTAAAAGTGTTATCTTCCAGTGGTATATAGCCACATGTACTTTCCAAGGCAATTCGGTTTTCAGTTGTTAGACTGATAATCTGATTGTCTCTGATCTGTTGGGAACAAAGATTATGCCAATGCACAAAATACAGCGGTTCTTCAGAAGTGTTCTTTTCAGTACCTAAAAACATTTACTCTCCCATAAAACATCTAGTTTCTAATATCATACTCTCAAGAGACAAAAATAAAGTAGACTTTGTTGAAAGTAACATATTTGGCCTACTCACAACCTTCATGTATTCAGCATACGGGTACATGACTTGTCAATCCAGTTACAGATAGATTGGAAGTGGTTTCTGTGTGCAGATAACACAGGGCATCTTTCTTGCAATCAACACAACATGAGCTTCATCTTAACAGTCCAAAGTCTAATGGTGTCTCTGTGTTCTAAAATGGAGTCTGAGATCTCAGAGCTGATCTTGTGGTCTGCGGCCCCTCCCACAATCTCAAGAAACATAGAGTAAAGGGAAAGCTGCATACCAAAATATACCTATATAATATAGTAAACAAACAGGATCATATACAAAAGAAATTACTAGTAGAGGCTTGGAAAAGTTTGTTATTTCCAACTGTAACAACTCACCAAAGCTTCATGCAGCTACTATGCTCTCTGAGCTTTTTTTAGTAGGGCTTGAACCCAGCCATGAAAATTGTGGGCTCACTTGTTGGCCCATAGCAATATCTCCCCTTTCTTCAGTATGCACTTACTCAGACTGAAAGCATTGGTCCACCTAGCCCTGTCTTATCTATTACAGATTACACCAACCTTCCTAGAGCACCCCCTCATTTCTGGATCTTGAATGTGGTTAGTTGGATTTACAGGCCAACAATATCCTGAGGAAACAAGGCTTCAGAAAGTTGATCAACCGTATCTAGCATAGTTCTATTCCTGATTTTTTGATACTGAAAATATAGATACTGAGAATGGATACTAAGGTCATCTGTGTAAAGAAGGGCTGGGAAATATTTGGATTTCCAGATATTCTACATTTCCAGTCCCTGTCAATCCCTTTCACCATTTGGCTAGTGGTGAATGAAGATGGGAGTAGTGGTTGGCCAAGTGCTAAAAGACTATGTGTCTCTTGTTCCCAGTGCAATGCTTGTCCTCTATCACTAGGGTTTGTCCCCTTCAACATGGTCTGTGCTCACACTCTTTGATTATGTCTTCTCTCCATGCAGGTGTTGGCTCTTTCCTCCTCTACTCTGTGCATGAGGGCATCCGGGGCATCCCACTGGATCCCAATGACAAGTCTGATGCCTTAGTCCCAGTCTCTGGAACTTCCTTAGCTGTTGGCATTGATTTCCACGCTGGTAGGTGACAAACACATGGAGTTTGCTATAATCCTCTCTCTTGAGCCTTTCGGAGGGAGAGAGTTAGAAGGATAGATCCCTGAGGCAGGAGGGGTTGGGGCATATGTGTGATTTATATATGCTGTTTGTTGTCGCAGAGAGATTGCTCCCCTCGCCTTAAATTTAGATAGCATCATTCTGAGCTTTTCCCCCCACCCCTTCTCTTCCTCCTTCAGCTAATGATACCATATATTGGGTGGACATGGGCCTGAGCACCATCAGTCGGGCCAAGAGGGACCAGACCTGGAGAGAGGATGTGGTGACCAATGGCATTGGCCGGGTTGAAGGCATTGCTGTTGACTGGATTGCAGGTACAACCATGTGGAATTATAACCAGTCAGAGGTGGAACTGGAGAGCTAGTCAGTGTCCTGCAGAGAAGGGATGTGTGGCTCAACAGTCAATTGTGCTTCTCTTCCCCTTCAGGAAACATCTATTGGACAGATCAGGGCTTTGATGTCATTGAGGTGGCCAGGCTCAATGGCTCCTTCCGTCATGTGGTGATCTCACAGGGACTGGACAAGCCACGTGCCATCACCGTGCACCCCGAAAAAGGGTAAGGATCAGCTGCGGAGGGTGGGACTCCAGTATTACAGGAGAAATGACTGCAACAGGAGCAAGCTATCTCTGTGAGCAAAGCCTTGTGGGTTGGAGCTGGTGAAAGATGAGAGTCTAGAACAGTGGTTCCCAACCTGTGGTCTGTGGACCACCAGTGGTCCACAAGAATGAAAATATGATCCACGGTATCACCATTACAACACCGTTGCCTTGAAACCACGTGGCAACAAGAGCCACTGGTTTCACGAAATCTACTTATAGTGCTGAGGCTACAGGGATGTTGAGAGGGGAGAGTCTGACTACCCACGAAAGATTACTACTACCACATCAGCTCTAGATTATTAAATATGTTTTTCTGTGGGTGAGCAGATGGTGACTTCATGGATGGCATATGTTTTGTATCAGAAACTAGAGCTGATGTGGTCTATCCAGTCCGATTTTCTTAATCAGCACCCCAAATAACTAAAGAAAATCTAAAGTTGACTAAAACTTTATTTGTAACCCTTTTGGTACTAATGTTTATTTACAACATGTTGGAGAGTGGTCTCTGATCAAAGTGGTCCATGTTCAAGTGGTACCTGTTCAAAAAAGGTTGGGAACCACTGGTCTGGATTATTGCTTTCAGATATTGCAGGCATGTTCGGGTCCACTTGGTCTGTTCCAGGATCCCAGGGAGGGTGTAATCACTGACCACGTGTCTGTTAAATTCCTGCTGTAGACAGTGGCCTAAATCCAGTTGTAACTTTCATTAAAGAGTAAATTCACCAAATCAATTGTTGAGTGATACATCAATGCTTAGATAAATCCTATTGCTAGTATGGCTTGTGACTATCAATTAGATATAGTCCCACATTTTTCTGGTCTATAGCCTTAGGGTTTGATCTTCTAAAATATGTAAGTGTAGGGAATTGGATTGGTCTTAGAGACTGGGTTAATTGCAGCCCAATTTGAATGGCCAGATGACATCAATGGAGACATCTCTGTAGAAGTCCATTCCCCAGTCCAGATTGGATGGTTTAATTAAATTAGATGCACCTTCTTGTTTCCTTTAGGTATCTTTTCTGGACAGAATGGGGCCAGTACCCTCGTATTGAACGTTCTCGGCTGGATGGGACTGAACGTGTGGTCCTTGTCAATGTTAGCATCAGTTGGCCCAATGGCATCTCGGTTGACTATGAGGTATGTTTCAGAGGCAGGAGGTGAGAGAAATAGCAAGGGCTGGGAAAGTCCCATGCCATTTAGGGTGTTAAATGTCCTCACCAGCACTCTGACTTCAGATCAGATGTTCTTTCATCCTTCTGCAGCGTCAGTTTCAGTTTACTCTGTGAATCTTGAGTATATTGTATAATTCATACAGCTGGCACATTATCTGTATTATCTGTATGTATTCTCTCTTACTTTAGGAGGGAAAGCTTTACTGGTGTGATGCCCGGACAGATAAGATAGAGCGCATAGACCTGGAGACTGGTGACAAGAGGGAGGTGGTCCTGAACAATAACAACATGGACATGTTCTCCGTTTCAGTTTTTGAGGATTACATCTACTGGAGTGATAGGTCTGTATCTCATGTTTCTAATTAAGAGCAAAAGCTGCTATAGTAGAAAAAATGCTAAGATCAAGCTTTGCAGGAGCTGTTTTGATTCTTTGGGTTTTTGTATGACCAAGTTATGCTCATCCTGTTTGGGCATTTTCTGTCCTCAATTGAGTCCTGTGGTATATGACACATGCTTTATGGTATATGACACACTTATACAGATAACTGTGCCTCTTTTTTAGGACTCATGCAAATGGATCCATTAAGAGAGGCAACAAGGAAAATGCTTCAGAAATTGTGCCTCTGCGCACCGGAATTGGGGTGCAGTTGAAGGATATCAAGGTTTTCAACAGAGCCAGGCAAAAGGGTAAGTGACACATGCACTAGCTGCCCACTTCACTTACAGTCATAGAAACAGGCGGTAAATTAAGATAAAGCTAATAGGTTGTTAGGGGGTATGGTGGCTTTAGTTTGTAGGGGTTTTTAATTGGTTTTAAGGGTTTATTTTTAATTAATTTTAATACAATTAAAAATAACAGTTTATTTTTAATTGTATTGGCATTACTGTAAGCCATTTTGAATCTCTTTTTAGAGAGAAAAGCAGGGTGTTAATAGTAATGATAATGATAATGATAATGATAATAATAATAATAAAGATACAACTGCAAAGACTCTAGCACAAGCCAGTAATGGTGATCCCAGTGGTGATCGGCACATTGGGTGCAGTGCTTAAAGACCTTGGTCTGCACTTAAACACAATCATTGCTGACAAAATTACCATCTGTCAGCTGCAAAAGGCCACCCTACTCGGATCTGCACACATTATTCGCCGATACATCACATGGTCCTAGACACTTGGCAAGTGTCCGACATGTGATCAAATACAAAAGCCAGCAAAGTGATGATCTTTGCTGTGTACTAATCTTGTAGTGTATCAATGTATTATTATTAATAAATAATAATAATAATAAACTAGCATATAAATCTTGTTTGCTGTGTCATACTGTGTTTTTGTGTCAGAATGATAATGATGATGATGATAATAATAATAATAATAGTCTCCCTCCTGCATCCCTTCTCCAGGTACCAATGTTTGTGCTCAGAACAATGGTGGATGTGAGCAGTTATGCCTGTACCGAGGAGGAGGCCAGCGTACATGCGCATGTGCGCATGGCATGCTCTCCGAAGATAGCGTGAGTTGCCGTGACTATGATGGGTACCTGCTCTATTCAGAACGCACCATTCTCAAGAGTATCCACTTGTCAGATGAGAACAATCTGAATGCACCCATTAAGCCTTTTGAAGATAGTGAGCACATGAAAAATGTCATTGCCTTGGCTTTTGACTACCGCCACGGCAGCAAAGGCAGCAACCGCATCTTCTACAGTGATATTCATTTTGGCAATATCCAGCAAATCAATGATGATGGGAGCGGACGCAGAACCATAGTTGAGAGTGAGTACTTGGATGCCCCCTCTTCTTGATTCTTTGTTCTTAAACTGTCTACTTGGTGTGAAAGAGAGCCACCGGATTTCATTAGTTCTTTTGGTTGTAGTTTTTCATCCAGATTCTATCCATAGGATACTTCATTTAGGTGTTATTGCTCCCTGTAGGATTAAATCAGTTTGACTACCCAGAGAGACTGTTCATTATGAAGGGGAGAGACTCTCCAAGGCTTAAAATCTTATGGCAACAGTGGAAAGGGCCATAACTTGGATAAATTACTTGTCTGGATTGCAACTACCAGACTTCTTTACTCAACAGCTTTGCTTGCTGGGAGATTCTGGTAGTTCTAGCAGTTTTCCTATTCCCCTGAAATGACTTCATAGCCCTATTGAAGAAACATAACATTCACTAGGCAAAATATAGGAATATGTTTAACTGTTTTTGTACCTCTGGCTTGATAAAAATGCCTTAGTGTCTTCTGAAACACACATGCATGTGGATTTTAGCACCCAAAAAGTAGATAATCTGGATTTTATACGGCAGTGTAGAAGGAGCCTGAGTGATAACTCTTTTAATGATGCAGTTGAACAATTTGATTGCATGTATATTTACTGTATATCTTTCAACCTGGATTATTAATTCCAACCTAAAGTAGGATTTCCCTTGCTGAGCCTTATTCCATTCTTAAGTGGACTTGGGAAGTGGATCACACTCTTCCCTATGTTCAAATCTCACTAAGAGAAGAAAACGTATCATTAAGCTATTGCAGTAGGTATGAGATCAATGCTTTCTTACATGTTCCCAAAGGTCCCTTCCACACAGTCATATAACTAAGAATCTCAAGGTAGATAATCCACAATATCTGCTCTGAACTGGGTTATTTGATTCCACACTGCCTTATTTATTTATTTATTTATTTATTTATTTATTTATTTATTGTGTCAGGAGCAAACCAAACAATTGTATTGCATTTTTAACAAACAAACAAAACACGAAGTTTGCAAGCTTGGTAGTTGATTGAATGTCCTTTGACCAGTAGCTTGACATTTTGAGTGCCTCTGGTGTTACTATAAGGAGGTCCTCCATTGTGCAGGGCTCAGGTTGCATTGCAGTAGATGGTCTGTGTTTGCTCTTCTCCACATTCACATGTTGTGGATTCCACTTTGTAGCCCCATTTCCTAAGGTTGGCGCTGCATCTCGTGGTGCCAGAGCACAGTTTGTACGACGCCTTCCAAGTCGCCCAGTTTTCTGTGTGCCCAGGGAGGAGTCTCTCATTTGGTATCGGCCATTGATTGAGGTTCTGGGTGTTAGCCTGCCACTTTTGGACTCTCGCTTGCTGAGGTGTTCCAGCGAGTGTCTCTGTAGATCTTAGAAAACTATTTCTTTATTTAAGTCGTTGACATGCTGGCTGATACCCAAACAGGGGATGAGCTGGAGATGTCACTGCCTTGGTCCTTTCACTATTGGCTGCTACCTCCCGGCAGATGTCAGGTGGTGCAATATCAGCTAAACAGTGTAATTTCTCCAATGGTGTAGGGCACAGACACCCCGTGATAATGAGGCGTGTCTCATTAAGAGCCACATCTACTGTTTTAGCGTAGTGAAATGTGTTCCACACTGGACATGCCATATAATCTAGTTCAATGTGGATTTTTTACAGTTGTGTGGAAGGAGCCAAAATAGTGTCTTGAATCATTGTGTCATGAATCATTATGTCTGTTCTGCTCTGACTCAGTCCCAGTTGTTGGAAGTTGGAGGAGAGGGGGCTAGATAATGCTGGGCCAGGAAAGTCCTATTCTGCTTGGATCCGAATGCATGACAAACAAAAGAAAAAGGTGCACTTTCTCAGAAAAGCAGAGGCAGAAACCCAGGAGGAGAGGAACTATCTTTTGTCCACTCAATGAATCAAGTTCATTGGAGGTCCAATAATAATAATAACTTTATTTTTATACCTTCCCTCCATCTCCCCGAAGGGACACAGGGCAGATCTCATGGGGCCAGGACTGATCAACACAGTTTAAAATGTAACACATTAAAATGCATAACAACAGTATAAAACAATGTATAAAACTATGATTCTATGAAAACAAAATAAAACACCAACATTATAACAATATATAAAAGAGGCATCAAAACCAACAACCAATAACAAATTCACTTTATCGTCTCAGGTGGGCAGACTGGTGGAACAATAATTTAAAGGATAGGCTAGTGAATAAATATGCATAGGTCATATGGCAGCAGTAAGGATAAGAGCAATAATAAGCAGGACATGCATGCAAAGTTGCTGTGCCACTGAAAAAGAAAGTGTGAACAACAGGGAGAAAACTGGCAGGAACTGAGGATAAGGTCTTCAAGCACAGATAAGGCTTGAAATCTCATTGGAGGACCCAAAATCTTGTCCTCACACTTTTTTCACCCTCCTCCGTTAGAAAATTGGACACTTCTTGAACCAACATTCAACCTGTCCCTCTATAGAGCTGTATATGAAAGTCACTACTCAGTCTGTTCTAGTCTTCTATCCCCTCCCACTTTCCTCCTTGCCTTTGGACTTGTGTATGTAAATTAGAATTACAGCAGTGAGTTTAATGAAATTTTAAACTGTTCTGTGCTCGAGGGCATTGCTTCTTATGTTCCTGTTTGCATTGCTAATGCATATGGCGGAGCCATACTTCCTATCCCCACCCGCTCAATTCTGGAGCAGCGGGAAAGGAGGTTGGACTCATACCTCACATGCCTCATTCACTCTTGAAACGCTGACTTGGGGCATTCTACCAGCAGGGCAGAGTGTTCCTTTTGGAGAGAAACAAATTAGTTTCCTTCTGTTTATGAACTTGGGTGGAGAGACAGAGTCGTACAAATGAAGGCATGTCCTGATGGATAATTGCCAAGTGGCTTCAGTTTATTGTGTTGTGCTCTTTACCCCGGAGTGTGGTGGAGGCTCCTTCTTTGGAGGCTTTTAAGCAGAGGCTGGATGGCCATCTGTCAAGGGTGCTTTGAATTTGATTTTCCTGCTTCTTGGCAGGGGGTTGGACTGGATGACCCACAAGGTCCCTTCCAACTCAATGATTATATGATTCTCTTAAGTGACCAGACAGTGGTAGACAGAGTTCCCTTGCCTTCTTCTGGGGGTTAAGAGCACTGATAGGATTTTCTGTTCCTGACATAGTTTGGGAATTAGTTGCAATGGGCTGACCTTAGTTACTACTGCTTGTAGAAATCTGGAAATTGTACCCTTCCAATTGACTTCTCTTAAGTTTTTGCTGTTGGGTATTGGCATGGCTTTTTGCCATAGCTTTGGATGGGGAAACAATTTGGATAAAACGAAAAACCCATGACAGCCATTCACATCTGTGGGCTTTCACTGACCATACTTGATCCAGGCAGATTATTCTCCTACTCCTACATCTTACTCATTATGTTAGAACAGTGGTTTGGCCCCAAAAAACTGGCCTCGACTTCTACATGGGATCAATATATGCATGATTGCATATGGTACTGCCTTGCTTTGATGTATTGTGGAGAATTCAATTAAAACTGTTGTCTACAGACAGCAGAAGAACCCAGGGTGATCTTTAATTACAAATGTTAAATAGAAGGATTTTCCCCACACACCCAGCAGATAATTTCCTTGTGTTGAAAGCATCCATGACTGAATCGATACAATTCTGTTCAGCTCGTTTATTGGGCCATTTGTCAGAAAGGCAAATATTGGCTGTGTTATTATAGTCAGACATTTGCTTCTGAGACTGGCCAAACCGCAAAACAATGTATATTGTCCAACTGTGGATAGTTGAAAATGGGCATATTGATATAAACTTCTGCCAAAATGACATTTATAACATTTTAGATCAGCATGACTGCTCCACTCAGTCTGTAAACCAGTGTCATCAGCATTCAGCCATTCAGATTTTGTTGATTACCATATTTTTATGATTTATCTGCTGCCCCTGGCAAACCCAGTTTTGAAGAATAACAATACTTGAAGTCTAACAATATCTATAGGACTACCTTATTTCAAGCCCTGCTGTAAACCTTATGTTATTTGCAGGATTGCAGTCCTTCTCATCCATAACCAGCCTGACCAATGGTGACAGTAAGCGGAGAGGTTGAGTTCAACATCTGGAGTTGACCACTGCTGCTTATAAATATACTCTTCTGGGGCAAACTCTAAAAATCTAGTCCCGCACATTTCCAAACTAACCTGCTTTCTACCAGAAAAAACTAGCAGTAAATGAAAACACTTCATTGAACTGGTGCCATCACCACTTCATTTCTCTTTTTCTTTCCCACATCCGTAGAACATCATTTTAAGTGCTTCTTATTTTTAATTTTTTTGACAAGGTGTAAGATGGAAGGAATGTTCTATTTGTCACTTTAAAACATAAAATAAAGAAGGCATCCCATTGGATACAGAAGTTCGAGGGACAAGATTGATGGCCAATCAGGTGTTCAGCATCCTGAAATACACTTAACTCTGTAATACATGCTTCCCTTGTTGGGTTGTAAATTTAAAGTTGTACATCTTTCTGCACATGGATCAGTGCCGTGGCTGTTGACTAATAGGGAGAGGAAAAACAGCTCCTTAGCTTTTCACATAACATTTTGTTTCCATCTCTGGAAACCATGCTACCGGAAATGACAATTCTGGTACTTTCTCTGTTTTCTCAAGCCTTATGCATAAGAGCCAGAATCACTCACAGAGCAATTGTTCTGTTTTGATCCTTGTGTTCACAAGGAAGATCAGCTCTGAGCCTATAATTGAAAGATCAGCTCTGAGCCTATAATTGTTTATTTTATTGTAACTTGTATTTTATTTTATTTTAATTTGTTGTTTGGGCTTGGTCTCATGTAAGCCGCCCCAAGTCCCCATTGGGGGAGATGGTGGCGGGGTATAAATAAAGTTTATTTATTTATTTATTTATTTATATTGATAATAAAACTTCCAGTTCATTTTTGTTCCTGATTATCAGAAAGTCTAGCTTTGCACAGAATGAGCAGCCAGTAAACCATTTGTCTAAGGCAGGCATGGGCAAACTTTGGCCCTCCAGGGGACTTCAACTCCTACAATTCTTAACAGCTGGTAAGCTATTAGGAATTGTGGAAGTCCAAAACACCTAGAGGGCCAAAGTTTGCCCATATGTGGTCCAAGGGCTTATGGGGATACAAATGACAATAATTGGGAAAGAATGGTAGAATTGAGGCTGTAGTAAACTGTACAGCATATGTAAGGATCTGGTAAATTAAAGGCAAGTGTCTACATTTGAGGAAATTATCTGATGGGAACCTGAAAGGACAGATGGGACATTGTACTGATATTGCTTAATCTTATACCCCATTCATGTCTAGGACATTAGGGATGATTATTGTACGAATTCATTGCCCATGGTTTCATTTGAATACCATGGAATTGCTTCAGAGAACTGCCTGAAGAATGCCTGAAGAAATGTTCTCGCTTCAGAAGTTCTGTCAGAAGTTGGCCAAAGAATCAAGTTGGAGCAGAACACTTTTCTAGGCATTTTCTAGGTCCTCCAGAGCAAATCTATGGTAGGGAAGAAAAATAGGATTTGAGATTACACCGATGATGATGATGATGATGATGATGATGATGATGATGATGATGATGATAATACTCTATTTATACCCTGCCACCATCTCCCATAGGGTCAGCTTACACAATAGGACACAAAGGTACCATACAATACATAAAATAAAATACATCAACATATAAAATCAATAACACATTACATAAATCAGATATATAAATTAAGTAAAAACAACCTCTGTTAAATAGAATCAGTAAAATCTGGCTATAACTATTGATTAAAAGATCTATAAATCAACGTAGCAGCCCATCTGTATGCCTGTAGAGCAGTGGTTCTCAACCTGCGGTCCCCAGATGTTTTTGGCCTTCAACTCCTAGAAATCCTGACAGCTGGTAAACTGGCTGGGATTTCTGGGAGTTGTAGGCCAAAAACATCTAGGGACCCCAGGTTGAGAACCACTGCTGTAGAGTGTAAATATAAAATGCTAAGTAATTGACAGTCAGTTCTGGCAACTGTCTAAACATTATCAAAGACCTGCTGAAAAAAACCAAGTTTTTAACTCCCTCCGAAAGTGCTGTAGTGTGGGGGCTTGCCTAAGTTTCCTGGGGAGGGTGTTCCAGAGCTGGGGGGCCACCACCAAGAAGACCCTCTCCCTTTTCCCCAACAACTGCGCTTGAGACGGAGGTGGGACTGGGAGGAAGGCCTCCCCGGCAGATCTTAGAGCCCACAGCGGTTCATAGGGGGAGATCCCGGAATTGATCTCTTGCATAATACATTGGCCTTCTGAGTAGAAAATAAGCATGTCATAAACAAATGTTTGGCTCAGCTTTCTTCCTCGCATACCTTTGAGATTTCGCAAACTATTTGCAGATGGGATAACTCCGAAGATCAAAGCCTGAAGCAGCATAGCCCAGGAAAAAAGTCGTCATTTGATCCTGGTAACTGTAGAAATTAACCCAGAGAAAAGAGTAGATAGGACATACAAAGGAGAAAGATAATGGGATAAAGAAAAGAGGACATTTAAAAAATAGAAAAATATTATTGAAGGTGAATATCTCTTCTTATTGTATTTTTCCAGAAGGTCTCAGGTAGCCAGGGCCAAAGAGACACCATGAAACTAAAGTAATTTAAGCTGTGTGCAATTGGCAATTGACAAGCCAAGCAAAGCTGGGATCAATTACTTGACAGATTGGGGTAGGAGGTAGGCATAGTGTTGACATTTGATTCCTGAAGGTTTCAGGGAAATAGAATGTGTGAGGAAATCACTGTTTAGCTGACGTTTGCACTGTCTTCTGCTCTCAACAGATGTAGGTTCCGTTGAAGGTCTGGCCTACCACCGAGGCTGGGATGCTTTGTACTGGACAAGCTACACAACGTCCACCATCACCCGGCACACTGTGAACCAGACCCGCAAGGGGGCTTTTGACAGAGAGACCGTCATCACCATGTCTGGGGACGACCATCCTCGAGCTTTTGTGCTGGATGAGTGCCAGAAGTAGGTTCCAATCTGCCCTGGACAGCTTGACAGCAAAATGTTGTAATCATATTTATCCATTAATTGATCTAGATGTTTTTAATGTGTTATAGCCTGCAAATACTGAGCCTTCAAGGGTTTTCACTGCAACTTGTGATAAACATTAATAATATGCTTACAACAGTATTTAATCATTTAATAACCTACATCCACATTAATGAAACTAGCAAGTCAAAACTCTAGAGCAGTGCTTCTCAACTTGTGGGTCCCCAGGTGTTTTGGCCTACAACTACCAAAAATCCCAGCCAGTTTACCAGCTGTTAAGGTTTCTGAGAGTTGAAGGCCAAAACGTCTGGGGACCCACAGATTGACAACCACCATTCCAGAATATTAATTGGGACAGCCAACTTTGTGCTATCCTGAAAAGGAAGGACTTGATTCATTTCTTCCAAATGACGTTGCCAGGGGCATTTATTTGGGAAGTCAACTCTGAAGAAAGAGTTTGAGGACAAGGACTCTCCAATGTGTGCACATTTCCATGGACTAAGTAAGAACTTGTCTGAGGATCATAATATGTGTGACAAAACCTGACATCTGTAATGGTAAATTACAGTTTAATAAGATTTGACATTTTTTCCTCTTGATTCTTTCTCCAGCTTATATTGAATATTTTATTAGTTTTTAGTTAATTTTTGCATGTGTTGCTTTATGTCATTTGGGGCTGTTGTTATTATTACTATTATTATTGTGTCAGTAGTGACTTGAGAAACTGCAAGTCACTTCTGGTGTGAGAGAATTGGCCATCTGCAAGGACACTGCCCAGGGAATGCCCGGATGTTTGATGTTTTACCATCCTTGTGGGAGGCTTCTCTCATGTCCCCACATGGGGAGCTGGAGCTGACAAAGGGAACTGCTTTCCCCGGATTAGAACCGCTGATCTGTCAGTCAGCAATCCTGCCAGCACAAGGGTTTAACTGCTCTGTAAGCCTCCCCGAGTCCCTTTTGGGAGATGGTGGCAGGATATAAATAAAGTTGTTGTTGTTGTTGTTGTTGTTGGGTTGTTGTAGGTTTTTTCGGGCTATATGGCCATGTTCTAGAGGTATTTCTCCTGACATTTCGCCTGCATCAATGGCAAGCATCCTCAGAGGTAGTGAGGTCCTCTGAGGATGCTTGCCATAGATGCAGGTTGTGTTGTTGTTGTTATAGATGTGGGGAGACTGAATATTGTCAGTTCTATTTTTAAACTAACCACAATCTAGTGTTTTAAATGAGTTCTAATAAGCTGTGGTTATTTGCTACGTTCAGTAGATTCTGAATGTGCTTTGAAGTCAGCTCTGATTAAATCTCAATACAGTAAATCAATCTGGAAATTAGGTATCATAGCAGCCAGGTTCCTGTTCTCCTGGCAAGATGCAGCTTGTGCACTAATCAGAGCTTGTAGATTCAGAGAGAGAGAGCTCTGTTACACTCTCGGTATCTGTAAGTTTTACCAATGCAACTTTTTAAACTTGAGTGGGGATATCTGGAACCTTAGGCAGACTGGGAATCCTGTAGCACAAAGCACAGAGGGACACATGGATATGCATCGCCAATTGCTATGGATAGAGTTTCTTCTAAAACTTCAGAGCCATGATGGATAAAAGTGGTTGAAAGAGCCAAGGAGATCTGGAACCCAAAGTTTATTCAAAGCATATGCACTTTCCCCCAATAATCCTTTTCTCTTTTCTGCTTCAGCTTGATGTTTTGGACCAACTGGAATGAACAGCACCCTAGCATTATGCGAGCTACGCTGTCGGGCTTCAATATGATCACCATCATCGACAAAGACATTCGCACTCCTAACGGTTTGGCTATTGACCACAAGGCGGAGAAAATCTACTTTTCGGATGCTACACTGGACAAAATTGAGCGGTGTGAATACGATGGCACCAAACGACATGTACGTCCCACTATTCTATCATTAGGGCACAACTGAGCAGGAGGAGAAGCTCCAAAGCAAAGCCTCTCAAACTTAAATTCCCAGATGATTTCAACTACACTTCTCAAAATTCACAGCCAGTTGTCAGGGATGCTGTAGGTTATGTCAAACTTCTTGAGACCAAAGTTTGATGCTATAAATCCCTCAGAGTTAGCCAGGCTTTGTTGTTTGATTATGATGGTGGGGAGGCCATTTCTAAAGATGTGCAAAATGCCAGGAGAACAAAACATATTCTGACACACACTCCTTCCAAACCTACACCCAGTAATTTTGATTAGAGACTAGCAATTTTTTTTCAAACGGTTGAATGTAGTTTAAAAGAAGGCAAATGTTTACTGGAAGTTAAAAGTATGTTGGTTTTCCAGAGTGTGTATTCTGAGTTTGATATCAAAGAGTTGTATCTGTTTTCAGGTGGCATTTAGCAAATGATTATGGATTTAGTAATTCATTTTAATTTATATTTGTTGAAATAACACTATATGTTCCTGCTAATGGGATACACAAAGTAGGACAATTCAGTTCACCGTGTAATGTCAAAATGTGCAGTTAAAAGTTCAATGGATCCTACTATACATATTTGAGGGGGAGTCTTATAGGCATAGAGAAGGGACATTACAAGGAAGAAGAGAAGAAAATGTCATGTTGTATTTTGTCCTATATAAAAAGGTAAAGATTTCCCCTTGATGTCTGACCCAGGGGGTGGGTGTGTGTGTGCTCATTTCCATTTCTAAGTCAAAGAGCGGCATTGTCTGTAAACACCTCCAAGATCATGAGGCCAGCATGACTGCATGGAGCACCATTACCTCCCCCCCAAGGTGGTACCTATTGATCTACTCACATTTGCATGTTTTCGAACTGCTGTGTTGGCAGAAGCTGGACCTATCAGCAGGAGCTCATCCTGCTTCCCAGATTTGAACTGCCAAGCTTTCAATCAGCAAGTTCAGCAGTTCAGCAGTTTAACCAGCTGTACCACCAGAGGGCCCTTTTTTGCTGTATATACATTTGCATAAATATATGTTTACATATACCTGTGAAAGGGGGAGGGATAATGGGCAAAACAGATTAGTCTTGCAACAGGGTCAAATGAGAAAGAACAGAAAGAGTTCTGTGTGCCTGAACAGAAATGTCATGGCTGGAGCATTCTTTTGACTTTGACAAAAATACCCACCCAAAAGCATGGCAAGGCTGCCGAGTCTACGGATTCCCTGATGTTGAAGGACTGCACCCCTTAGCCACTTCTCGCTGGCATTGATGGGAGTTGAAATCTAAAATCACTTGGATGGGCATGGGTTTCCAGCCTCACAATATAGAGTAGCTTCTCACACTTGCAGAATATCTGTTTTGAAGTGAATTATATGCATTGTAAACTCCAATAATCCAGCTCAAAACAGATAATGTAGATTATCTGCTTTAATAATATGGATTATATGGCAGTTTAGAAGAGATCTCAGAATAATCAAGAAGCAAGGTAAAGCAGGCTAAGTAGTCTACAAGGGGCCATAGTACAACAATTATGCCAAAGAATCTGGCTACCCCTATTATTGAGATAATATAGTTGTGAATTTAATGTTTAATAGGTTAGTCAGCATGGCATTGAGAGGTCCACATGAAATCATCTCTAGGATTTCACCTCTGAACTTTGAATTGCTATTCCACAATCAGCACTGTTATGGGACTGTAATCCAAAAGTCATGTTTTTGAGCTTTGGTTTTGTGGTTTTGGTCAACAGTTGTAACCATAGCCTGGTCAATTCTCCCTGCTAACATTGTGACAAATTCCCAACAGATGGTCCTGCAGGCAGAGCCAGTGCATCCCTTTGGCTTGGCTGTCTACGGAGACTACATCTTCTGGACAGATTGGGTGCGTCGTGCTGTGCAGCGGGCCAACAAGTATGTCGGCTCTGGCATGAAGCATTTGCGCATCGACATCCCCCAGCAACCTATGGGCATTATCGCCGTGGCCAATGACACCAACAGCTGTAAGGAGATACTCTTGTGTGTGTGTGTGTGTGTGTGTGTGGATTTGTCTGTTACGCCCAAAAAGATACAATATAATTGACTGCTCTAGCAAATAAGGATGGGAATCTTTGCTTACCCTTCCAGTCATGTTATAGTTGTAGAGTTTCGAAAGTTGGCCATTGAGATGATGCCCCATTTTTCCCCACTCTCCCTCAAAGAAAGTTATTGAACTACATTACTGCCATGCTCAGCTTGATCTATCATCCCATGTCCCTTGCCAGCACAGAAACTCTTGTGAGATATTATTCTATTTAGGCATATTCAGCATATTCCTATACTTTTGTGGAATATATGTTATGCATTTCGATGGCCTATTCCTGTCTGGCTGGTTCATGCTCAGAAGGGAGAAATTCTGAGAAATATGACAATCTTTTTCTGGATCGTTGAAGGCTTTCATGGCCGGAATCACTGGGTTGTGGTAGGTCTTTCGGGTTGTATGGCCATGTTCTAGAAGCATTCTCTCCTGACGTTTCGCCTGCATCTGTGACAAGCATCCTCAGAGGTTGTGAGGTTTTTTCTGGATCACTGTGCATTGTGGTGAAGACTGCACACAGTGTGAGTTAGGCCAAATGATCATATTGCATAGGGCTAAGGAGCATGTGGTCCGCCAGATATTCTTGCATTAGAGCTCTAATAATTATTGGAATGAAGGGGAGTTTCCATAATAGCACCACTTGGATGGCCATGTATTCTCTTCCCATGAACTTGTCTCTAAAAGCCTCCTTCCAAGAATTTATGCATGTAAGGTGTGAATGGTGTCATCCTTCTGCTACATTTTTCCCCTGTTCCAGAAATTGAAATATAGGCACATGTTGCCACTGAAGGAGAGGGTTCCATTCATCGTTACAAATAACAACCATTGTTAAATCTGTTTTTCCCATAAGTTTAATCCTTTTTTTTAAAATGTTAGCAGTCCTGTCAGCATCCTACATTGCAGCTGTAAATCTCACAGGTTAATTTTGTTGTTGATACTCTGTGGGTTTTTTAAAATAGTGTTTGTGCCCCCACCCCATATCCTCATGTTTATGACTCTCTATCTTCTGATTCCTCTCTCTCCTCTTTCACAAAGGCGAGCAGTCTCTCTGTAGAGTAAACAATGGTGGTTGCCAGGACCTGTGCCTACTTTCTTCTGACGGTGAAATCAGCTGTTCTTGCCGTGGTGAACGGATACTTCAGGATGATTTTACCTGCAGAGGTGAGAACCGACAAGGATGCGTGATGCACAGAACTGGGATACAAGCATATGGGCCGGGGTGTTTGTTCCCGCGAAATGTACCCATTCTAACAGTGGGACAAGGATTGTGTCTGTTAGGCATGGGCAATCCATGGTTCTAAATGGTTCTAAAATACTTACAAAATTAGGTGGGCTGGTGCTTTGCTTCTACAGTGTTGCTAAAGTTCTGGTGGTGAAAATTTCAGAACTCTAACAAAACTTTCAAAATGGTATTGTAAGTACTTTAGAACCATTTAGAACCATAGGTTGCCCATGCCTAGTCTCTTTGGGTATTGTGTGTGTGAGCAAGGGTCCAATATATTCCCAGGTATCTGTATCCATGGAGTTACGTGTTGACATATTATTACAAAATAGACACCAGAGCTGTATTAAATGTACGAATGCACCAACACATGCACAGGATAAATGCAAGCTATGTGAACATCCATTGGACACCCCAGGATTGATGCTTGATTTTGCAGTCAAAAGAAAGAAAATGAACTCAGTAATGCAGCCTTTTTGAGTGACAGGCAGTTTTCATAATTGTCCAAGACACATGTTAGTGCCCCGAATATTTCTGAGTATGAGTTGCTGTGAGTTTTCTGAGCTGTATGGTCATGTTCCAGAAGCATTCTCTCCAAACGTTTCACCCACATCTATGGCAGGCATCCTCAGGGTTGAGGGTCTGTTGGCAAGTGAGGTTTATATATCTGTGGAACGTCCAGGGTGGGAGAAAGAACTCTTGTCTGCTTGTCTGTTTCTGAGTATTTGACCTGCAGATTTCAAAAACAGTACCAGTTTCCTCTATCAGCTCTAATTTTTGAGATACAGAACATATGACATCTGCTAGTTGCCATCTGCTTACCTATAAAACCATGATAGCCATGTCTAAGAAACTAGTGCTGATGTGGTTTATTTCTGAATCATCGCCCCAAACAACCTCAGGAACAGACCTAAAAACAAAGACACAATTTTTTTGTTGGGCTGTGATATATATAAGATTTCATATTGTTGTGTCATCCCAGGTGCCATAATACGTGAAATAAGCCTGTTATTTCTGCTTACTTGTGTTTCTGCTCATCTTTCCTTAGCTCCCAACTCCACTTGCAATGTGCACCGTGAATTTGAGTGTGGAAATGGTGACTGTATTGACTTCAGCCAGACCTGCGATGGTGTGCCCCACTGCAAGGACAAGTCAGATGAGAAACAATCCTACTGCAGTAAGGTTCTTCCATTTGCTCATCTGTTTCCTTGTTTCCTCCCTCGACTTACATTTCCCTAGATATTTGATCATCATCCTTGCATTTGTGGGGGTAAAATTGTTCCTTGTCACAAGGGGATAAAGTACACACTCTTCTATGTTATCTATACGGGGAGAATTTATGTGGTGGCTAACAACAGAAGGTGGACTGGCTGGAATGCTGCCTTTAATATCACCTGAGGAGGGGAAAAGAGCTTTGAACATCCTCTAGACCACTAGTTCTCAACCTGTGGGTCTCCAGGTGTTTTGGCCTACAACTCCCAGAAATCCCAACCAGTTTACCAGCTGTTAGGATTTCTGGGAGTTGAAGGCCAAAACATCTGGGGACCCACAGGTTGAGAACCACTGCTCTAGACCAGTGGTTCTCAACCTGTGGGTCCCCAGATGTTTTGGCCTTCAACTCTCAGAAATCCTAACAGCTGGTAAACTGGCCAGGATTTATGGGAGTTGTAGGCCAAAACACCTGGGGACCCAAAGGTTGAGAACTACTCCTTTAGACCAGTGTTTTTCAAACGCCTCTACCCAGAAATTCCAGACAGTTTACCAGCTGTTAGGAATTATAGGAGTTGAAATCCAAAACACCTGGAGGAGCAGAATTTGAGAAACACAGGTTTAGACCCTGGTAAGGTTCTTTTGCCTCTCATTAAGTTTCCACTTGATATAAAGGATATAGATATATGGAAGTGATTCATTAATCTCATTCGCTACAGGAAGAGGGAGGTCTAAGATCTGGTGACTGAGGCAAGCCCAGGTTTTCCAAAACCTGGTGCAAAAGAGGAAGGAGGGTGAAATGGAGCACAATACTCCTGACCTCACAATCGTATGAAAAAACCACATATGGATTGTCGATGTTACAATCCCAGGCAACACCAGGATTGAAGAGAAACAAATGGAAAAGCTGACACGATACGAGGATTTAAAGATTGAACTGCAAAGACCGACACAAGCCAGTCAAGGTGGCCCCAGTGGTGATCGGCACACTGGGTGCAGTGCCCAAAGACCTTGGGCACTGACAAAATTACCACCTGTCAGCTGCAAAATGCCACCCTACTGGGATCTGCACGCATTATTTGTCAATACATCACATAATCCTAGACACTTGGGAAGTGTCCGACGTGTGATCCAATACAACAACCAGCATAGTGATCTTGTTTGCTGTGTACTAATCTTATTGTGTTTCAAATAATAATAATTTAATAATAATAATATCCCACTTCATTCTCTCTAAAAGAAATCCAAAGCAAAACTTTGTCCTTATACTGAGCTATCCTCTTGTTAACCAACTTGATTTGTTTTTGCTGAGTGATAAGGATGTAATATCGGGGGTTTTGTATCTTTATAGTGTTATAATGTATTGCCTTTGTCTTTTATTCATGCTCCACTCTTTGGTGAAAAGAGTGTTGCAAATAAATGTTTTTGTTGTTATTAGATCTTCATACACAAGAATTATCACACTTCCTTCTTGCATGTCCCTTTCCAATTGCTCACTTTTAAAAGAATAACATCTTTCTTTTAGTTGAATAAGGGGTAGGATTTTTTGTCATTAACTGGACAATACTGGCAGCTGTCTTCCAGAAAAATAACTTCTTCACATTCAAGGCTATCACTGTTCTACTCCATGCCCCCACCTGGCAATTGTGGTTTGAAAGCTAAGGATCCTTAGCTTACAGCCTGCTTTCTTGTACCCACACACCCTATGTAGGTCCATGCCCAATTGAGTAGGTAGGAATAGGACTTTTATATACTCTTCTTGGGCAGCAGATACAGTGGGGCAAGGAAGGGTTTGGAGTCTGATTTAAGAAACATCAAGGTGGTAACAATTGCTGTAAGTCTTCTCTGAAGAAACCTTCCCAGGTGGCATTTCACTCAGTCTTCCACTCACATGCCTATGTGCGCGTATACACTCACCCTTTCTGTGTTGCAGACAATCGCAAGTGTAAGAAAGGCTATCTGCATTGCATGAACAAACGCTGTGTGCCCATCAAGGACTGGTGCAATGGTGTCGACAACTGTGGGGATAACTCAGACGAAGTGCCCTGCAACAGTAAGTACTAAGAACTGAGAAGTTACTTGGGAGAGCGATTCCTTTTTCTTTTATCTTTTCTGCATTTTAGTGTTTGAAGCTGCTATTACTGCATTGAGCATTCATTTGCAGAACTGTAAGTCTTTTGGTCTACTACATTGCCATGCTTTTTATGATGAAAACATGGATAAATGATGGTGTGGTCCAGGATAATGTTCCTTCTTCATCTAGTACTGAGGAAATCTAGTGCATGTGTAATGCTTAACCACAGGTAGTGTGAACCATTGTGCTCTCAATCTTGAATAATATAAAGGGGAGGCATGACTTCACTTGATAAATGATGCTTTGTCTCCAGAGGTCCAAATTTGCCAGTGCATAGTCTTCTGCAAAGTCTTCTGCTTTGCACCAGTCAGGCTTTCCTTTATCTGCATTGCAAGATTTGCGTAACAATAAAAGATAGGAAAGCTGTTAACTCTGGAAGGCCACAACCTACTGGTGGGATGGCATTCATAAATTTGGTATGAGAGAGAGAGAAAAGAGAACTTTGGTAATCATTTTGTAAGATCTTCATTACTAAGGGTTTGGGGGAGATATAAAAGGAATTTTTACTCGAAAACTCCACTTTGGCTCTCTACAATGGAGGCCAATCAAAGAAGACTTTTACGTTGGGCCAGATGGCCAACCTACAAAGACCTCTTGACAAAAGACACACTAACTCTGAAACCCCATGAAGAGCTAAAACAAAATTTTACAAACATTTCATGGCTTCACTATTTACAAATCAGAGAATACTATAATCAGGACAAAAAAATTGGATTCAACCGGAAGGAAGAATCTATATAAATAAAAATGTAATGTTCGTTTGTGGGATTAACATAACTCAAAAACCACTGAATGAATTGACACCAAGTTTTGACACAATACACCTATCAGGCCAACAAGTGACCATCACTCATTAAAACACTGAAAAACACAGTGGAAGGAACTTAAAAAGCAAAAAAAAAATTACAATGCATGCGCAAAACCATATATATATACACAAACACACATATATACACATATACACATAGGTAAAGATAAAAGTTTTCTCCTGACATTAAGTCCAGTCATGTCCAACTTCGGGGGTTGGTGCTCATTTCCATATGTGTGTATATACACATATGAGTCCCCCTCATGGGGAGGCTGAGAATGGCAGGGTACAAATAATTGAAATAAATAAAAAATAAATATACACACGCATATACACACCTGTACACACACAAAACACACATACAAAGACTGGGCCACAGTAAGTTCTGGGATAAAATTTAAAAATCTGAAAAAAGAGATCATTACAAAAAATTATGATAAATTGCTAGAATGGTCTACAGAAGGGGAAGTAATTAAAAATTATATGGTCAAATGGGCTGAAAATGTAAGAAAACCAATACCGCTAGTCGATTGGGAACTTATTTGGAACAAAAAATTAAATTATATATACGCAACGGACTTAAAAGAAAATTGGTTGAAAATGTTTAATCGGTGGTATATTACACAGAGAAAATTAAGTTTAATGTACAGAAACACACACAAAAAACTGCTGGAAGTGCAATGACCATAATGGGAGTTTCTTCCATATGTGGTGGACGTGTAAAGAATCCCAAAAATATTGATCATCAGTACAAGAGGAGTGTCAACAGATTTTTATGAAAAAATTCCCAAAGACACCAGAATATTACCTATTGGGGATAAGTGACCCAGATTTAATACTAGACTCGAATGAGGACGTTTTATTTGTGTATTTAACGACAGCCGCCAGGATTGTGTATGCGAAATATTGGAAACAGAAGGAAATACCGGACATAGACCAGTGGATAAATAAAATAAGGAAAATAAAAGACATGGACATTTTTATTGAAAAAGAACTTGGGAAACCTGCTCAGACAGACTAATTGGTCACAGATTGAGGAATATGAAAAAAAGGAGAAAATAAAGGATTTCTTAAAAGGAACATTATTAAAGGAAATTCTCAGAAAAGTGGACTCAATTTATGTTAAAGTCAAAAGCTTTTGTTTTTTTTATTTCCAATACACAACTTACATGGAAAGAATTTGTACAAGACCACGAAGGATTAGATGGAAGTCACCAGTCTTTTTTGTAACTTATCTCTCTTTTTTCTCCTACTTTCTTTTCATGTTATTGTTCCATCACTTTACATGTAGGAATAAAATATTATTCTTCACCCCCACTCCCCTACCCTAAATAAAAATATATATAACCAAAAAAAGGTAGGAAGGGATCATGTGCATATGGATGAACTTTTTGGAAGAGCAGCAACACACAAAATAAATACAATAGTAACACTTTGCCTCTCTGTCCTCCCTGTCCCTTCCAGAGACAAGCTGTGCTGCCACTGAGTTCCGTTGTCGGGATGGGACCTGCATTGGCAATTCAAGTCGCTGCAACCAACAGATTGACTGCGAGGATGCTTCTGATGAGATGAATTGCAGTGAGTGTTGCAAAATAAATATGTGAAATAGCTTGAGAACTGGATCCCCATATCTACCCCTCACCCTCAAGTACAACGTGTTCTTATTTTTGGTTGGTATTACACAGCCCTGTGAGCCTGCAGGGTGTAGTGGTTTGGAGACCAAAGTCTGAATCTCTGCCAGTCAAATCTTTGGCCAGTCAAACACTCCCAGCCTCAAGGGATAGGAAAGGCAAACCTGCTCTGAACAAACCATTTCAAAGAACTGAGTGGGAGAACCTCATTGAAGGCAAAATGAGGTATAACTGTAATGATGAGACAAGTACCGTAATCTATACACATACATACACATAATAATAAAAGTGAAAATATGTGTGTATGTGTCTGGGCTGTCCATTTACAGGTCTGTATGCGGCTGGAGTGTCCACTTACACAGACAAACAGCTATAGCTCCCACTACTCAGGAGACACCAAAGGCCCTCCCTCCAATGACACTGCAGGTTATAGTGAGCACCATGAACATGTACAAGAGCCCTACCAATGGTCTCCACAAGTACCATACTGCCCACCACCCAAGTGAAGGCTTTCATATGGGGACAATTCCATCCTAGATTTTCTGTGTTTCCTCCACCACAGGCATCCCAGTGTTAGACTCTCTTCATTGGTGTGGAATTTGCATGACCCCGCTCACTACCTCTCCCATAACCCTTTCCTATTCTTTTCTATAGCACCCAGCAAACTGAGGAATTGATCAGCAACTGAACATGCTAGAAAGATTTTGGAAGAATTCACCATGATTTATAGGAGTTGTAGGTCCTGAGATGTATAGCTCACCTGCAATCTAATAGCACCCTGAACTTCAACAGTGATGGACCTGGAACTCACTTGGCACACAGAGCCCCCATGACCAGCAAAAAATACTGGAGGTCTTTGGGGAAAATTCACCTTGATCTGGGGGAGTTATAGTTCACCTACCTCCTGAACCCAAACACTGGTGGATCTGGATCATATTTGGCATACATACCTGATATGCGGAAATTTGATTACTGGAGGAGTTTGGGGAAAACTGACCTTCCTTTCTGGGAGTTGTAGTTCACCCATAACTAGAGAAATTGTGACCTCTACTGATGATGGACCTGGGCCAAACTTGCCATACAGAACCCCCATGACAAACTCAGCCTACTCGAGGAGTCTGAGTGGACTAACTTGCCATAGTGGAAATTGTATACCCTACAGCTAGAGAGCACACTGAACCCTACCAATGATGTATCTAGAGCAAACTTAACTAACATAACAAATTTTAAGTACTGGTGGAGTTTTTCATGGTTAACCTGGCATGATGCGAGTTGTAGTTCACTCACAACCTTATTCATTTTGTAGAATTAAAAATGGACTTTTTCAAACAATCTGGGCACCACTGGGTACCCAAGCTAGCTAAATAAACATACAAGAAAAAGAGAGTTAGCTATTATTCATATACACTTACATTTAGTGCTCTAGCGTACATCATGAAAGAAAAAATCACAACTATTACAGTGGGGGTTTCCAAATTGATCAATAGCTAGAGGAACCAAAGTGTAATTAGAAAAATGAAACACACTGCGTTTAAATCCATTCACAGTTGGATTGGATTGTTAAATTGCTGCTTAGCATTGATTCCTCCTTCTCTGTGCCATTAGCGTCATCGTCTGAACAGAGGAACAGTGAGGAAGGGAAATAAAGATAATTTGGAATTTCCTAACACTGGTTACTGTGCAGCTGGCAATCAATAAGGAAATTCAAAAGAATTGCTATTCCCCAGAAAATGAGATCTCATCCCCAAACCCTAAATAGATGAAACAAACAGAGGGATGAATGTAAGTGGAAGAAGTGCACAGTTGCACAGAGATTTACCTTTATGTTGTTCTGGCACCAATCACAAATATCTGTGTGCTGCAAATTTTAATTTCAAAAAACACAGTAACCCAGGTTCAGGAGTCTAGGAAACATGGTCAGATACACAAACAATTTGGCATGTCTTCCATAGAACTTGCTTGGCGAGTCTCATGCAATTTGCAGAACTGTTTTTTCCTTCCCCTTTTTTGTAGCTGCCACCGACTGCAACAGCTTTTTCAGATTGGGCATAAAAGGTGTCACCTTCCAAAAGTGTGAGCACACATCGATGTGTTACGCTCCGTCCTGGGTGTGTGATGGGAGCAATGACTGTGGAGACTACTCGGATGAGCAGGACTGTCCAGGTAAACAAATCTCTAGCTGATCTTCGCTGTTAGGCCCTTTCAAGACAAAGAAAGATAGTAGACAACACTAGGATGGAAGGGATGGCTTGGAAAGAAAGAGAGGCATCCTCCTCCAGTTAAGCATCATCTGGGCATTTCTTTCCTACTGACTTTAACTTCAAGAAAGTTGTATCAAGAGTTGTATCAAGAAATTCAGATTTTATACTGAAAGGAAGAAGACAGCTGTATAAATCCTTCACTATGTCTTCCCAACCACTACTGAGAAAGACAGAACAGAATATATTTGCATAGTCTCTAGAGCAGGGGTCCTCAAACTATGGCCCGGGGCTGGATACGGCCTGCCAAGGTCATTTACCTGGCCCTCACTCAGGGTCAACCTAAGTCTGAAACGACTTGAAAACATACAACAACAACAATAACAATAACAATGCTGTCCCATCAGCCAAAAGCAGGCCCATACTTCCCATTGAAATACTAATAAGTTTATATTTGTTAAAATTGTTCTTCATTTTAATTATTGTATTTTAAGTGTTTTTGCACTACAAATAAGAGATGTGCAGTGTGCATAGGAATTCATTCATTTTTTTTTTCAAATTATAATCCGGTCCTCCAATAGTTTGAGAGACTGTGACCTGACCCTCTGTTTAAAATGTTTGTGGACCCCTGCTCTAGAGTCCTGTCAGTTCTCTGGGTTAGTGAGAGAAGGTAGCCAGACAATTGGGTTTTTCCCATCACCCAAACACAAGCAGGAAGTATCATGAAATCTTAACGAAAAAATGTAATTGGCTTCGTTCAACACAGCCATTTTAGAGCTTAGGTTTTTCCCCTTCTTGGCAGAGCAGAGTTTTACTCCTCAGTCCCATTTTCACATTCTGTATTTTCATCTTTCAGCTCCTCCTGGAATAGTTTTTGGATGCATAAGAGCATATGAAATATGGAGGCTCTAGCATCTTTGCGTGTACAACTTTTTATTTCCCCATTCCCAGAAAAAGGGTGTTAACTGAGCAGTTTCTATGACTCCCTGATATTCCTTTGACCTTTTCTATCTCCCCCAGGTGTGAGAAAATCCAAGTGCCCAGCCAATTACTTTGCCTGTCCAAGTGGAAGGTGCATCCCCATGACATGGACATGTGATAAAGAGAATGACTGTGAAAATGGCGAGGATGAAACACACTGCAGTAAGTACTGCACTCAGACTGGAATAGGTTGCTCAGTCCTTTCCTTTAACTGTTTATCATTTAGTGTTAAAAAAAGCTGGCATTTTGGAACTGCATTCAAGCAGTCCTCAGTGAGTTTTTTGGGTAACGTTTGTTTGTAACAGTCTTCAATTTCTACTTCTAGATAAGTTCTGCTTCCCTGAGAAATTTGAGTGCAACAATCACCGTTGTATCTCCAAGCAGTGGGTGTGCGATGGTGCTGATGATTGTGGGGATGGCTCTGATGAAGACCAACGTTGCCGTAAGCATTTGTGCTTCATTTGAAAAAAAAAGTATAACATGGAAAATGATGGGAATGAGATGGGCTGCATCTTGGGCATAAGTAAAACAGGAGTGGAAGGGAATGTCTTACTACACTTTTGAAACTGCCAAGTTGGAGAAGATGGAAGAGCATTTTGGATCATCTGCATAGAGACAGAAGGGGCCAGAAGTTCTTAGGAGCAAGGACATTCTTCCACAAACCCCTCATTCCAGAAACAAATGTTCATAGTTTAACCATATTTTTTTAATATTATAGTTGTCTTTGATACATTTTGGAGTGCTGAATTCAAAAGTACACTAAAGATGTTGTAACACACGCACAATTCTTCCATAAATTTCATTACTAATTTCAGTACTAAAGTAATTCAATCAGATTTGACAACATGGAATGTCAAGGCAAATTACAAAACAAACTATAGGTGATGGAGCAATCCCGATGTCAGTTTTGGTTTTAAAACACCAAATTCCTGTAAAAAGAGCATACATTTTTTACAAAGTTTTTATGACTCTCAGTTTTGCATGCCTGTGAAATTAAGAGAAAAGAAAATGAAAGGGAAAATTTAAAAAGGAAGAACAAAAATAGCTACTGCAGGAAGAGCATCCTTAGCAGATACACACAGTATTTCTTCGATTGTAAGATGTCATCAGTTGTAAGACACACCCTAATGACATTATAATTATATATTTATATTACATGTTACTAATATTACTAATAATATTACAATATAATGGATATAATGGTATAGTACAATATAGTAATATTTAATACTGATATTGTACTCTGCTAATAATATAATATATTGTATGTATATATAAGTCACTCTGAGTCCCCTTTGGGGTGAGAAGGGCGGCGTATAAATGTCGTAAATTAATTAATTAATTAATTTCAGTACCACCACCACCAACAACAAAAATAGATAAGACACACCTAATTTTTTGATATGTTTATATCGGAAAATAGTCTATCTTAGAATTGAAAAAATACAGTAATTTATTTATTTATTTATTTATATTCCGCCTTTCTCAACCCTGTAGGGGATTTAAGGTGGCTTACATATATTGACAATGATTCGATGCTATGTAAACATACATACATAATAAAATAAGCATATATATTAAAATAATCATTAAGAACATTTTAAGCCTTAAAACACTTATTAGACCCAAATTGTAGTAGTTACCAGTGAAGACAAAATATAATTACTATGTAATTAGTCAACATGTCCTGTTATTTATTTATTTCCTGATCCCATCTCTAGGAATAACTACTCACTGTATCATTAAAAGGACAAACTTCTGCAATACCAGCATTTAGTTCCAATTCAGATTGCTCCAGAAATGTGCTCCCACTGCTCTGGTAGGGAGATAGGGTCTTGCATGGCATAACAAAAAAGGTCTGGAGTGGAAGATTTCTGTGTTTGTAATACCAGATTCAATAAAAGTATATGAACAAGAAGGCTCATCTATGTGTGTGAGAGAAAGGTTGTGACTCTCTCATCCAGTGGTTCGCAACCTGTGGGTTCCCAGATGTTTTGGCCTTCAACGTCCAGAAATCCTAACAGCTGGTAAACTGGCTGGGATTTCTGGGAGTTGTAGGCCAAAACACCTGGGGACCCACAGGTTGAGAACCACTGCTCCAGTCAGTAGTGGGCAAATGAGTTGAGGCCAGTGGCCCGTTTCACCCAAGACCCACATTGCAGACCACACCTCCACAATAAGCCTGTTCCCCCAAAATGGCAACATGATGTAACATTGCATCATTCTCTGTTGCTATTTTAAGAGGGCAGAAAATCGATTAGGATGGGCTACCTTTACTTTTTTTCACACATTTAGGGAGCTTATGCATCTTTTGGGGACAAAATATGACCCACAAACTCTTCCTTTCTTTTCTTTTAGAAGCTTTGGTGGGAGGGACTAGTAAGAAGCTTCATGGGCCACTAAAGTTAAGTTGAGGAGTTTCATGTGTCCTTTGCTCGCTCCTGCCTTAAATAGTAATTGGTTAGTAATATCATTTCCTGTTCCTTATTTTGATTAGTAACTTTTTTCTCCAGGTCACACTACTTGTGCTGCTGGTTCCTTCCAGTGCCCAAACAGCTACATGTGTGTGCCGCAACGCTGGCTTTGTGATGGAGACAAAGACTGTGCCGATGGAGCTGATGAAAGTGTGACTGTTGGCTGCTGTGAGTTGCTGTTGCTTTTTCTTCCCAGCTCTTAAAGCCTGATCCTTTTGCTGAACCAACTTCTTGCTGACTTGTTCCATGGATTAATTGTCTTTTGTGGTGTCTGCTTTTAGTATACAACAACACGTGTGATGAACGTGAATTCCTATGCAACAACCGGCAGTGCATACCCAAACATTTTGTGTGTGACCATGATGATGATTGTGGCGATGGTTCTGACGAGTCTCAAGACTGTGGTGAGTGCTGACTTAGAGCCAAGGCTGGAATGTCAGTGAAGCAACTGCATCCAGTAAATACACTTGCGCCTGCATCTTCAGGCTTAAAAGGGCACTTTTCAAAGGAGTGGAAATATTGCTGGGGAAATAACATGCCAAGATTTGACTGCTTTAAAAAAGTTACCTAGGCTGTTATTTCTCTAGCTGTTTGCTAACTTCTTCTGTTTGAATTACCATATTTCATTGTGACTAAAGTACACTTTTTCCTGTTTAAGGGGCTTCAAAAACGAGATACGCCTTAGATTCAGTGGTACCTTAAACTCAATGGGTTATTTTTGTTTTGTTCTTAAATGATCTTATCCCTGACAGAGGAGAAGGAAAGGTCTCAGCCCCAATAGCTTTGCTAGGCCCCCATTATTTTGTCCCCAGCGTCATCCAAATGCCTGTTTACCAGTATTTAGCTTATTGCCACTTCTTACTTTTGCTGCCTCCCTGAGAGATTCATAAACTTTATAAAAGAGACTCGTGCAGACAAGATAACTTTCAGGTGTCTTCACACTCCTTCTTCATCCCACAGTAAAGATTGCACTGCAAAACAACATTGAAACAAATATTATTAAATAAATAAAACTTTATTTATATTCCGTCCTATCTCCCCAGGAGAACTCAGGGTGGATAAGACATTGTACGTGCAGAAGAAATCTAAGAACTTTGTTTTTTCCTCAAATTGAAGCTTCAAAAACAGGATGCGCCTTACGTTCCATAGTGTCTTAGATTTGATGGAATATGGTAGTCACGTAATTTTTTCCAGCCAATTGATAATCACATGGTGAATGGATGATGTCACAGTGCTACATAATTTTATTCATTCATTCATTGAATTTATATCCCACCTTTTTCTCAAGATAAGATTTAAGGCGGTTAACCAAAGTGAACTAAAATGAGATATATAAAAAATAAATCCTGTTGGAAATAAGTTCTTTGCATGGCTGTAGCCTCAAATCCCAGCTCCTTAGCTCTCAAAGACTTCTGTTATCATCACCAGATTGTTCCCGGCTCAGGGTGATTGATGTTGTCTTAAATCGAGCTCCCCTCATTCTTGGTTATATTGTGAATACACATGAGTATCCCAGTGGGGAAGACAGGAATTGTGGTCCTGCACATCTATAGGGCATCTACTTTAAACTTTTTTTAAAAAATGTTTTGAACTTTGGGGATGTGGTCAACTATGCAGTTAAAAAACAGATGAAGAACTTAGTTGTTGCATTCCAGACCAGGAAACACCTCTGTACGTAACCACCACACTCCAGTCCAAGTTAAATCAGCAAAGTAGTTTATTAAGAATATATAAAAAGCACTGTAGTAAAAACTTGAAAGTCTGTACATTTAAAATAGTCCACAAGGTCCAAGGTGCAAGAGTAATCCAAAATCTCAAAGCAGGAGGACATCCAGCACAGGAATACAAGAAAACCAGGAAGTACAAGGCAGCATAGAATCCAATACAAAAATCCAGGAACCATCCTTCAAACTTGGAAGCATGAAACAGGAGCAAAGATATGGAACTAAAATTCCCTCAAAAAGCTTGAGTATGACTTCGCAAGAGCCTCAATTACCAATGTTGACCAGACTGGCTGGAAAATCCCCCCCCCCCCCCCCACCAGCCTCTCTAATAAACACATGAAATCATGTCTTCTCCCGTGACTTCCTGATATGAGTCTCTTCTCTAACAAGCACTGTGACCATCAGAGATTCTGTTGAGCMGCACAAAGTTTACGAAAACAGTCTCCTATCAACCAGCTCATTATCTTGCAACTCATTATTCTCTTCACCTGGGATTTCAGCCTCTGAACTCGTTATGCACCATCTCGGCACTCTGGAATATGACCTTCACTAATTGCTGGAGACACAGACTGATCATTTTCAGGAATTAAAATCTCATGTTGACTCACAGGCCCAGAGTTCCCATGATCCACTTCCCCATTTACATCGATATCAGCCACAACCTTGGGCTGAACTACAACATTAGTGCAGTTTGCTTTTATTATTTGCCACTGCTTCTATATTTTCAATGAGAATTTGACTTGCAGACATTAGCCCTTGATAGTGTTTATTCCTATGCTATGAAAACGCTCTTTCCACTTTCCCGCCAGTCAAGGTGCTCTAACAACTGAACTGCATGCCATATTGAATGTAAATCATGCAGTTTGAAATCCCTTTAAATCCGGATCAGGACCGCCATGTACAAATGTTTGAAGTTTAAACTACCCCTTCTGCTTCACACTCCCCTTGAAAAAAATCCCCCTTCCCTTCCCACCCCATCCCTGCCAATTCCATATGCGCTAAAACAATAAAAAGTTTAGCCATTTCACACATGTAGGTCCAACTCCCATATCATTACAGTCTAATAATAAAATAAGAATATAACTTTATTTATACCCTGCCACCATCTCCAAGGGACTTGGAGTGGCTTACATGAGACCAAGCCCAACAACACATCAATAAAAACAACAAGCAATGATAAAACAACAAGCAATAAGCAAAATAAACAATACAGTTAATGTAACTCGCACGTAGACAATAGTCTGTCATGAGGTAAAAGATGGTGTGGTTTCAGATTAGCCTTGACTTCATATATATCCCTTTTCTCCTCAATCTTTCTGTCTCTCTTTCTCCAGAGTATACAACATGTGGACCCAATGAATTCCGCTGTGCCAATGGCCGCTGCTTGAGTAACAAACTATGGGAGTGTGATGGAGAGTTTGATTGCCATGACCAATCTGATGAAGCACCCAAAAACCCACGCTGTTCCAGCCCTGGTAAGTGCTGTGCTGGGAAAGGAGGCCAAATGGTGTGTGTGAGACTCCCTGTGATGGTTTTATCCTGTAAGATGGGAAGGTTCGTAGCTGAACAAATTTGTTTCTAGCTCAACTGCTTTTAACCAATCAATATCCTGGCACTTTCTCTACAAACCCACCCAGCCTCCAGGAGATTTTATGAGAAACCTGTGGGTCTTCCTTAGAAACCTAAGAATCTAAACTTGGGGTGTTGTGTGGTTTCCAGACTGTATGGCTATGTTCTAGCAGCATTTTCTCCTGATGTTTCACCTGTATCTGTGGCTGGCATCTTCAGAAGACCTAAACTTGCATTGACCATAGTGCAGACGGACCAGTCACATGCTAAGCACTTGTTGCAACTACCCTTGAGCAGCATGTATGCAAGAGGAGAATCTGGCCTGGAAGGAAAGAAAAGGAAGAGAATATCCCACTGCCTTGAAATAACAATTGGCATCTCTTTCCTCACTGTCGTTGCAGAGAGCAAGTGTAATGACACCTTTTTCCTGTGCCACAACAACCAGTGCATCTCCAATCAGCTGCTTTGTGACAACAACAACGACTGCGGCGATGGCTCCGATGAGCTCAATTGTTTCATTAATGAGTGCCTTAACAAGAAACTAAGTGGCTGCTCTCAGGAATGTGAGGACCTCAAGATTGGTTACAAGGTTAGGCCTGGTAATTTCTTTTGCTCAGCTGGTAAGAGTACCTGGCTGTATCAGAGTAGGCTGGATTTTCTTTCAAGAATCATTAAGACTTGGGACTGTTGTCACTTTGGCAGAAGCCTTGACTTTGAATCCTTGTGTCCATATGATGACAAACTATTGTTGTCAATCCATATACACTGGCCAGAGTAAGGTGAGAGCTTTGCAAGACACAGTATAAAAAGAAGCTAGATGTTAGCAGTTTGGTGTAATCATTATATTTTTGTCATCATGGGGGCAGCATTTGGAGGGAGACTATAATCTATTTTCCAAGGAAAACATCCCAGGTTCTCCTTGGATTACCAATGTGCCCTTCCAGGAAACTACCAGTCTTTGACATTTTAATAAGATACGTATGCGCTCTCTGCAAAGTGGAGAATTCTAGTCTCTATATTTGTTGGTTTGTTTTTGCCAGATCTCTGAAATCCAACAATTGGAACCTAGTGCAGAAAGCATATGTAAAGGCTTCCTCTTCGTTGTCTGATATTCTATTCAATCTAGTATGCTGCCACCATCTGTGAGGTACTAGGCTATGCTGCCACCAATTAATAAGGGTTTCCTATTTAGTTTATTAATGGATTCCCCTATTTTCAAATAGATTCACTGCTACCACTGTCTAGTGTTTCTTTTGGTGTGTAGCGAGGTTTTTTCCCCCTTGAAATACTACACCGAGACTTGAGTTACTAAAACAAGAACAAGTTTATTTGGAGTATGGAAGGGTCTTAATGGTTTCAGAGTTCTCTTCTCCTGAGGTATAAAGCTTCACGAGTCACAGTTTCAACAAATCTTAATATAACTTTAGGGTGTCTTTTACTTCACCAACGAGTTCTTTAGTTGTTACACTTCTAAATATATTTCCTTATTTGACAAATTAACTAAGGTCAGCTAATGCCCTTGTCTCCCTTCAGCTTCCTGCTGAAGTAAAGATTCCCAGTGGGATTTCTTCTCCTATTAGCACACAGCTAAACCACAAACCTAAATAAATCCCCTTGATTTATTTAAATCACTTAGGCTAAAAGCTTTTCCTTAGTTTGGTTCACCACATGTTTGAACCACCTTCCCTTTGGCTCAATGACCAAAGGACTGAAGCCTCAAAATATCTGCTTCTGGTAAGTGCAGTTGGCTCCACCCTTTCTCCGTGGCAGCCTAACTCAGAGTGCTGAGCTTGGTCCCATCCCCCTAGTTCTGCCATTTCTAAATGGCTAACCCTTTATGTACATCCATAACTATCTTTTATCTCCTGAACACATACATATAACAATATTCAACCATTAAGCGCATATATATATACACACACACATACATACATACATACATACATACATACAATCATATTTAACTGTAGAGACACATATACATAACTACGCTTAACTTACAGTTAAAAATCAATGCTTCATCACAGCATACATTTAGAATTAGTGAATTCTGAGACCAGGAATCTGCCAGAACTAAATGGTGCTCTCAACCCTTCTTAATACAAATCAATTCTTGATTAAGCTAAGCTTGCTTCTTTCCAACAGTATAATGTAAGGCTTATGATAGCTAGTGCGAAACAGAGTCAGAGGTCCTTGGTGATCTACTGCAGACCACTAGATGTCTCTCTTGCCAACTGTCCCAATAGCATGAAGTGGGTAGTGACAGAAAGGTTCCCATTGGCTTCAAGAGTGTGGCCATTTTGCCCAGCACGTTGTCTGTAAACTTGTAATGACTTTCTGCTGCCCCCTGCAGTGCAGATGCCGCCCTGGGTTCCGACTAAAGGATGATGGGAAGACTTGTATTGACATAGATGAGTGCACGACAACCTATCCCTGCAGCCAGATGTGCATCAACACCCTTGGTAGCTTCAAATGTCTGTGTGCAGATGGCTACATCCTGAAGCCTGATGACCCAACAAGCTGCAAAGCTATCACAGGTGATGTTGAAATGCTGTGCTCTAAACATCCTAGAGATAGGCATAAAGTATGAAGAGGCTATCATCCATTAGGGTACGCAAGTAAAAGTTTTAGGGCAGCCTTTTCCAACCTGATGTCCCAGAATTCAACTATCAGTTGTATTGGTCAGGACATTTTGGACTTTACGATCCAATACATCTGGTATGCACTAGGCTGGAGGATGCTGCTTTATGGGATTAGTCTATCAGACAAAGAATAAGACAAAAACGAATGTCCTTTTCCTTCTCAGTCCATTAGTTTCAAACAATTAGAATGGGATGGGATGGGATGGGATGGATTTGGAATTTAGGAAAGTGTTTATTCATATGATCATGAGGAACTTCCAGAACTAAAAGCTATTTCCCCTTCCTGGGCTCACTGCAACCTTTGTTAGTTATAATTGCTGGCTAGCTTGAGAATAGGAATAGCTGGTTTAAACGGTGACTGTATTTAGATTGTTTTTTGAGGTCAAATAGTTTTAATCCTACTATATATTAATACTTATTTTATTATGTCATTTTAATTGCACTAAGTAACTAATTGTTTTGTTATATACTGCTTATTGCCATATTGTTTTCTGTATTGTTTGATTGCTGTAAGCCGTCCCGAGTCCTTTCGGGGAGAGGAGGTGGGGTATAAATAATAATAATTATTATTATAATTATTATTATTACTATCATCATTTATTCAACAAATCCCTTGCTTCTTTTCACAGATGAAGAACCCTTCCTAATATTTGCAAATCGATACTACCTAAGGAAACTTAGTCTGGATGGTTCCAATTACACATTGCTGAAACAGGTAATGACCATGGGACCTGCCTTTTTTTTTCTTTTGTAGCTGTAGTATTTTTACAATCAGAATTTCTCGTTGAAAGATCTCTTTTCTGTGGTTGCTAGTGAACATAATAAGTTGGGCCAACCATCTTCTGAAACTATTTCCCATCTAAGAGGCCTGAAATCCTTTCCGTCACCCCCATCTAGCTCAGAGGCTACTTCTGCCCCACCCAAGTTCCCCCACAGAAACATGACAAGGCTATTAATACTGTTAATAGTTAATTCTATTTTAATGTTTGTATGTTTTCTGAGTTTTAAATTATATTATGTTGGTTTTACTATAAGCTGTACTCATTTTTGGAGAGAAAAAGGGGAGAATAATAATAGAACCAATGTTGTAGCATCTAGAGCAGACACATTCATCTGAGGAGGACTTTACCCCACTTCGAGGAAGAGATGCCCCTGCCTCTCCCCATTTAGCAATATTGATGAAACTTCACTTCACTCATCTTTTCTCAGAGATCTTTCCGACCTGTTTGAACCTTTCAAGATTGCTGCACTTTGAATCCTGCCCATCAAAATAATTTTCCTTGTGTCCGTCAGCCAGTAGGGTCTAAGAACTGACATCCCTTTCAGTTGAACCTTCTCATTGTAAATTTAATCCTCATTGAGACTCTTCTCTGGCTTCATCCGGAATTCTTGTATATCTGATAAAAAAAAGCTATGTCACAAAGTGGACCTTAGGAGAAGCACTTAGCCCTGTGGGAAATTGCTCTTTATCTCCTTTGTGCCCACCTCCTTAAGTAAAACAATTTCTCCATCTATACTAAATTGATGGATGAAGGCTTGTATCTTCTTAGCTTATGAATCCCTTTTTTGAGGTTCGGTTGAGATTTCCAAGATGGCGTCTTGGGCTACTCCTTTTGCTTTTACAAAGCACTGAAGATTGGACACATCTGCCTCTTTGACAAATGGGTACTGAAGAGGTCCTTTGGACTGATTGAATTTGCTTACCACCATCTCTCCCAATGTCTGTTTTGGCTAGGATCATTTATTTATTATTTAGAACTTTTATATCCCGATCTTCTCTAACCTCCGTAGAGGGACTCAGACCTTTCCTTTCTTAGATGGCTCCCTCTCAACTGTCTGAGAATGGCACATTGGGAATTTACCATAAAAGGCAATTCTATCCAAGGAGGAGGAGCCATCCAGTCCCACATGTAGGGGACAGGACTACTTTAACTTTTCAGGAGATTTTCTCTGCCTCCCTTTCATTTTCTTGGCTTGGTAAGGAACTGAGAAGGAGATAGGACTCTAATAGGCAATACTTCCAAAACAGCACATGATACCTTTCCTCATCTGAGTGGCAATTGGAATTAATCACTTCTTGAATGGCTCCTTCTCCTTGACTAGAATGGTCCCTTCTGTAAGACTGTAGGATCTATATAGCAATATTAAATAGCCACTCACAAGCCGTTTTTGCTTTGAAATAGATATATTGCTTGTATCTCTGCAGCAAAGAAAGACACTACTGACTTTTTCCCACCACCACTTCCTTTTATATACCTTTCCTGCCCATCTCCCCCCTCTTCTCAGTTTCCTTATTAGAACTTGTTACTTCACAAGTTCCAATACAAGGCTTCCATCACCCTCTGCTGGCTTCAAAATGTCACAGAAAGAGAATTGATTCAGCCAGGATGATTCAGTCAGGATGTCACGGAGGGAATTTGTGATGTCTTCATGCCATCAGAAATTGACTCCTGACACCTTCACAGTAAATTACCAATGTGCCATTCCAGGAAACCACCAGGACAGTCAGCCTATCTTTTTTGTCCAGAAAAAGGGCAGTGTGGGGAGTCTTGAGAGGACGAGGTCCACAAAAATATACTTGGGGCTCACAGACCGACTCCAGGCCAAACTTTGCCTACCCTCATTTGCCAAAACCCTCTTAGAGAATTGATAACAGATGTAAAATTTCAACTAGAAATATAATGATTTATAATCCATCCAGTTAACCTCTCTGTGCTACAGCTATACAAATTGTATTTCTTTCTTGGTGGGCTTAGGGCCTGAATAATGCTGTGGCTTTGGACTTTGACTACCGGGAGCAAATGATCTACTGGACAGATGTCACCACGCAGGGCAGTATGATCCGCCGGATGAACATCAATGGTAGCAATGTACAGGTATGTTTTGTAGTATTATAGGAACGGTATTTTTGTTGGATGAGATCAGAGTTGCTTTCCATATAAAGACATGCATATCCAAGCAACTTTTGCAGCATCATTTACTGAACATATGTAGGGTTTTGCTGAGGCACAGCTCCCTCCATTGCAACACCAAACTTAGGCCTAGACCAAGCCTATGCCGAAGCCTAGGTCCATTTCTTCCTTTCACTTCAAAGCTGCTGTGTCCTGTAAGGAAGCCCATCTCTAAGCAGCATAGACTTAGTTTCAGTCAAATCCTTCTTCTGTGCTTTATTTGATTTCTTTGTTTCGCTCTTCTTTTAGGTTCTGCACCGCACTGGGCTGAGCAACCCCGATGGACTGGCTGTGGATTGGGTTGGTGGGAACCTGTATTGGTGTGACAAGGGACGAGACACCATTGAAGTCTCAAAGCTCAATGGGGCCTATCGTACTGTCCTAGTGAATTCAGGGCTTCGGGAGCCCCGGGCGTTGGTCGTGGACGTACAGAATGGGTAAGTCTTGAGAAGAGTCTTGGCAGAGCCCACACTTGAGCCAATCAAGGTGATGCCTAAGCTATATATAACAGGCATTGTGTGTAAAATGAGGATGAGATGGAGGCGGGGTATAAAAATAAAGTTGTTGCTATAGTTGTTGTTGTTGTTGTTATTATTATTATTATTATTATTATTATTATTATTATTATTATTATTACTGTAACCCACCCAAGGGGACACAGGGCGGTTTCTATCAAAAGTGGCAAACCTGGGCCCGAACTCTTTATACACTGCAATTAAAAAATCAATGTGTTCATATTAATATTTTAGTCAATTTAAAATGAATGTGTTGTCTTCAATGTCAGTGGAGCATTGGTGATACTGTTTTTTAAAAATAGCTACACCAATGGCATTTACTAAAAAAAATAGCTACCCCTCACTATGAAGGTAGCAAATTACAGAAACAAAAAATATCAGCTCTGTGTGGTGACTCAAGGCATCCAGGCTGGGAAACCCAGGTATTTTAAGGGAATGTCTAGTTTTGAAATGTAATCTTAGCAGCATTTCTATTGTATTTGGATTTCTATATTCATGACACAAATATTTTATTATTTTTAATGTCTATATTCATATGTATATGTATTTGCCTTGTTTTTAATTCTTTTATATTGTGTCATGTCATTGTTAGCTGCCTTGAGTCCTTTGGTATAAAAATAAAGTATATAACAACAACTTCACAATTCCTCCTTTGCTTCCCCAATCAAACTAGACTTCACCAGTGGATATTGGGAAGGTATCAGACTGTGATGACAGTGTTCCTAGCTTTGCCACCAATATCTAACTTGTATAATAATCTCAAATAGTTATTTAGGTTCCAGTGTTTTTTAAAAAAATGGGGTGTGATTGCAAGTGCTGTCATGTACTTACGCCTTTTCTCTTGTCTTTCTTTTCCATCTCTTTCAGATACTTGTACTGGACAGACTGGGGAGACCATTCCCTGATTGGCAAGATAGGTATGGATGGCACCAACCGGAGTGTCATTGTGGACACCAGGATCACCTGGCCCAACGGCCTCACACTGGACTATATCAACGGCCGCATTTACTGGGCTGATGCCAGGGAAGATTACATTGAGTTTGCCAGCCTGGATGGCTCTAATCGGCACATAGGTAAGGGAGCTGTAGCAGCTGCGAAAGTCACATCCAGATAGGCTAGTCACAGTGACCAGGAATCTATACAGGCTGTACCTCTTGAAAGAAGGCCAGAGCTTCAAAGGAAAAGCTATGGGGAAGAAGAGTGGCGTATAACTCTATGAATACCAAATAGCCATTGCAAATGCATATCCTGCAAATCTGGATTTTCCTTGGCTGGACCTTCTTCAAGTTTCCAAACTTGACTCATGGGAAAATGTGCCCTGAGCTTGCATTTGCAGAAGGATTGGCAGTTATATCATAGTTAATCACTATTCTCCTGCTAATTATAGCAATACTTTATTTGTAGACCAGTTGTCCGAGTAACCAGGGTAGCTGCATCACCACCACCTTTTGAATGGTGAAGAAAAGTAGGAATAGAAAGAATATTTTAAAATGTTTTAAAATGTTTAAAAATATGTTTCTGGAGTGCCCGAGAATTTTGACAATAATCTTGGATCGGTGAGAATCTTTGCAATCCAAGACTAAAGCCACACAAAAATCACACATGATTTTGTTACTTTTGTACATAGAAGTCAGTATTTTCTGCACAGGAAAGTATTTTCTGTACAGAATATGATATTTCTATGCAGAAGTATCATTTCCTGCCAGGAAAATGTTTTGATTTGCACAGGAAATGCTGTTTCCTGACCAAAACAACCATGTGCACAGAATTAGTCCAAAATTGTGAATAGGCTTCAGAAGATATCCTTGCAAAGGGGAGAAAATTGCTAAAATTACTTGCTTCCTTTTGGGAATCTTCATAGTGAATTACACCCCTGAAGAAAACACTGGGTCAGAAACTTTCTGCATTCTATATAACTGGGAGGTTATCCACACATATCTTCTCAGCTTCTGCTGAACTCTAGACTCTTTTGTAGTGCCTTTCTGTACTCTGTCATATAGCCTGTCTGTCAGTTTGTATTTGATGTGCCTCCCTGTTTGCTCTATTATATGCCTTCTGAGCCCATTGAAGATGGGTTCAGACTATCTTCCATACATGATGATTCCCCATTGTGGTCCCTGTGAATCGCACATATGGTATTTCCTGTGCCTGCGCAGACAGTTCGGAATCTACTAGAAAACTTATTAGACACTTTTAGGCGGTAGCTTCATGCTGACACTTCTCTCACTATGTCTTTCTCTGGGCATTGGGCCTATTAGTTGCCAGAAGAAAATCCTATTTCTATCCTTCCCAGCACATTTGATTCATTGGACCGCCTTAGATGGGTTCCTTGCCCTGAGCTCATTAACTATTCAAATGCTGCGGAAGCCCTGGGTAATGGCTAGAGTTGCCCACTCATTTCTAGGCCACAGGGTCTCCACAACCATAGTAACCGTTTTGCTACACTGATCCTCTGCCCTCTAAAGGCATAGTTCCTGGGAGTGCTCAACTCTTCTGGCGACAACTTCCACGCCTCTAGAACAAAGTATCCAGATGTTTGTAGGGCCCTAGCCTTTTATGTTGACAAGACTGCGGGGATACAGAAATCCCCAAGATTGTTCGTGAAGTACAGGAGGGATGCCAGTGGCCTTCCAGTGTCTTCGCAACACCTATCCTCTTGGATTGTGTCAGTGATTCAATTGCTGTATCGATGAGCAGGTCGAGACCATCSTCAGAATGTGAAGGGTCATTYCAYGAAGTCGACGTCCACTTCTAYGGCCTTCATGAGGGRCTTGCAGCTGGATGTGGTTTGCCGTGCTGCCACRTGGYCCATGCCGCTTACCTTCATGTCCCACTACAAATTGGATGTCTCCTCCAAGAGGRATGCTTCATTTGGAAGGGCAGTCCTCTTCTCTGCGSTGGCATGAYGCCCACCAGCCAGGGTTAATAGSTTGCTAGTYTACCATATGTGCGATTCACAGTTGACCACGATGGGRAAATATARGTTGCTTACCTGTAACCATAGTTTTMYGARTAGTCACCTGTGAATTCGCACATCYYCGCTCATCCTCCCCRTTGTGGTCATGCCCCCGTTTTTYTGGCTGCTTTCRCRGCRGAAGAACTGAGRCGGTGGCCCCACCAACCAGCTACTTATACTCACAAGGGGAGAGTGGGYRGGGCTAACCACCAGAAAAGTTTTCAAATCTATCTAGAAGGTTCCAAAGCTGTCTGCTCAGGCACAGAAAAAACTTAGTAAAAAAACTGTGCAAACATTTCCRTAATWGAACKGTATTTTTCTTTTGAATTGCTTAGTGGCTTTTGGGTAMATGTAGCTAAGAGAGACAGAGCAAGAGCATGGAGYAGGGACAGAYTGAAATGTCGATCATCAGTCTYAGMGCTTTTGCTACTGTTTCTCGCATCCTRCTCTGTTTCCTACTTTTGGCAAGATACTGGGAAGRAGGAAASTCAKGCATTTCACCCTTTGCTTGTAGCMAAAGTAGAATGGTAATCTACTGGTAACTGAAACCTAATAAATAAAACTATGATGCATCTTGAAAATAGGAAGCTATTTTTGTCCAGGCTGTACTATCAAGGATATGGAAGTTATTTATTGGTTCTTACTCACTGAGGTATATTGGTTTCTAGAGCAGTCCTAGATGGAGATAATCCAAAAATTCTATTTAATTTGAGAAACTAAATACCTTACAAGCGCTTGTGGAAAGAATGGCTGCAACTTTATCTTTATAATAGCTTAAGATTAAAATATATGGGGCAATTTCTTCAAAGAAAGGAATTACTGATTTAATCACCAGAAATCAAATTCTTGCTAGCATGTATAAAGTTGTATGTAATTGAGAGATTTGCCTCTTTTGCTTATTCAGTGGGCTGTGAGCGCCAATTCCTTATTAATCTAGGCATATGGTTGATTGTTTTTATGCTTATTGATCTACCATAGTCGTATTTTCTTTTAAAATGTTTTTTTTTAATCTTTGTGACTTGGAGATTTGACAAATGAATAAATGCGACCTAGGCTTCCATATGGTAATTACAATCATGATGGATGTGCTAGCTAGAGTAGGAGCTGCTTTTTTCCCACCGCCACCTTAAGATGTGGAAAAGAAGGCTGGTTTAATAAGAGCACATCCCTGACAGGGAATATAATCACTTTTTCAAGACTGGAAGTTCAGCCTAGAATCTTTCAGCAATTTGTGATTAAAGTGAGAAGCAAAACTAGGTCCCCAGGTTTGGTGATAAATTTTGAAGGTGCTGGATGTTGGACAAGTGGACCTATTAACAAAAGACCCTCCTCATAAGTATCCAGCAGAGTAACTTATTGGCAGCAGCGTGACCCAGCACCAGTGCCCGAAGTGATAAAAAGGATAAAAACATACACACCACTGTTATCTTTTCCATAGGAGGCTTTTCTTTATAGCAAAATAATATGGTTGCACTATGTACAAGAAGAAGGTTTCCATAACATAAACAAAGTTCTTTATACTTCCTTATTTGCTTCCACACTGGGATTCTTTCTCATGCAGATAAAACAGCTTCACACTTACAGAGCGAAGCTGTTTTATCTCACACCGAAGTTACACAGCAGCCTTCAGACATGAACTTTACACACAAGGCCTTCAACCTGGGGCTTCTCTCACCAAAGCTTCTCACAGACTAAGGCATACCTCACACTGTGGCCTTCTATAACAGACTAAGGCTTACCTCACACTGTGGCCTTCTCTAACAGACTAAGGCTTACCTCACACTGAGGCCTTCTCTAACAGACTAAGGCTAATTTACCTCACTGTGGCTTTCTCTAACAGACTAAGGCTTACCTCACATTGTGAGGCCTTCTCACAGATTGAGACCTTTCTCCCAATGATGGAAACTAACACAGAGACCAGCTAAGCTACAGGCACACCTGCTTATATAGAACTGCAGCTTTTGCTGAGTCATTGCATCAATTTAACCCTTTCAGTGCTTGACTCACATTTTTGTAATTAAAAATAGTTAATTTTTAATATTTTTGATGCTGGATACACTGTCTTTCAGTCTAGCTCTTTTTAATCTTTTAAACCCCAATAATGGTCTTAAAAATGACACCTCGTAGCTCTATTCCAAGGGGCATTTTGAAGAATTAAATATGGTGTCTGAGAGCAATGGGGAGAGAAGCCCCATCAAGTTTGCTCTCCTGTAAGAATCCCCAAACACATTCTGACATGCCTACGCATAGCCAAAACTCCAGTTTCATGGTGTTTCAATTCAGTCTCCTACACAGCACACATGGCTTGGAATTGTGAATTTCCCTGACTGAGCACTGGATGCCTAGAACAGAAGATACAGAGCTAGGGCCAGGCATTTCATTGGCAAGTGACTTCCAGCATTTCCCATTTCTGTTGTCTGGTTCTCCACTGGGTCCCCATGTTTTTGCTATGCTGTGAGAATGTCTCTTTCTCTTCCCACTCTAGTTCTGAGCCAGGATATTCCACACATCTTTGCCTTGACACTCTATGAGGATTACATTTATTGGACTGACTGGGAGACCAAATCCATCAACCGAGCACACAAGACCACAGGCGCCAACAAGTCTGTGCTGATCAGCACTTTGCACCGACCTATGGACATCCACATCTTCCATCCCTTCAGGCAGCCAGATGGTGAGTCCCATGCTCCTAAGAGATTAAAGGAAGGGAGGGCATCCTTGCAAAGGGGTTGGGCCAACTTTAATCCATGGGGAGAATATCAGAGAGAATACTGGATTTAATATCTACCAGGACAGAATGGGAAGATGTGCTTCAAAGTATATTAAAGCAAGCCTGTGATAGAAAGAGCAAGGGGAAAGCTCCTGCACTGCTTAAACATAAAGACTGAGTACAAGTTGTTTTCTTTGCTAATCTGGAAAGTTACTCTGTAAACTCCTTATTTGTGATATGCATAAGTTAGATCAGGCACGGGCAAACTTAAACCCTCTGGGTGTTTTGGACTTCACTTCTTACAATTCCTCACAGCTGGTAGGATGCGAGAAATTGTGGGAGTTGAAGTCCAAAACACCTGGAGGGCCGAAGTTTGCCCATACCTGGATTAGATCCTTGCTTGCTGTCCTATTCATTCAGAATGTGACTATGGAGAGACAGTGAACTTCTTTCCTTTTCATATGGAGTCTTTTTGGAAACGGTAGATCCGACTTTACACACATGTGCATTTCAAGAACAGCAGTGTCCTTGTCCAAGTATGTTTACAGTCTATGCAAGACATCCAGGAGGGTTTTCTGGACAGAATCAGACCAGATCTTTAAGGAATCTAAACAACGTGCCCTGTGATGTTCACTCCTATTCCAGTGATTTGCACTGGGATTAGCCCAGTTCTGTATTCCCATCAGGTCTGTTGCCTGACATCAAAGCTCTGCATAAACAAGGCAGCAGTCATGCCACTTACAGTAAAAATATATAGATGTTTTGTTGATCTCAAACCTATTTCTTTCTCTCCTTGTAGGCATATGTTTTACTTTTTTGTTTTCCATGTAAACAATTTTCTGAACCACAATGCTCTAAAATACGGGGGATTGGTTAATCATGTAAAGAGGCACCCTTGGTGATTTTGCTTTACTCTTCATTTTTCCCCCTCCCTTTCTTCTTCTGTTTTTTTCTCTTAGTTCCCAATCATCCCTGTAAAGTCAACAATGGTGGTTGTAGCAACTTGTGCCTGTTGTCACCAGGGGGTAATTTCAAGTGTGCCTGCCCTACCAACTTTTATCTGGGTGAGGATGGCAGGACTTGCATCTCCAACTGCACAGCCAGCCAGGTAATATCATGGGACAGAGGGAACACATAGTATTTTAGTATCAGGTAGACATGCCCCAGCAGGCAATGTTATTTGGTGGTTTATTAAGGGAATCTTGTAGCACAAGTCTGGGGAATCTCTTGCCCTTTGGTCCCCCATCTCCTCCACATTGGGCAGTATGAACCTGAAAACCTAATGAAACCACATTTTTAATTATTCAAAGTATCAGGTAATCAGAGAAAATGGGGTGGGAAGACACGTTTGTGTTGTTTTGATATATTAATTTGGGTGTTTTATGTTTAAGTCTTATGTCGGTTATAATTTTCAATTGATTATGTTTTATTTAAATTAGCATTGTTATGCTTAAGTTGCTATTTATGTGAGGTTATCTTGGGTTTTTATATTTGTATTTACTGTTATAGAGGCATTGAATAGTTGTCTTTTTGTTTGTTGGAATTCACCCTGAGTCCCCCAGGGGAGATAGGGTGGAAAATAAATAAATATTTATTATTATTATTATTATTATTATTATTATTATTATTATTTGAAACACAGCAAGATCACAGCAGACAAGATCACTCTGCTGGCTGTTGTATTGGATCACACGTCAGGCACTTCCCAGGTATCTAGGACTGTGTGATGTATCGGCAAATAATGCGTGCAGATCCCAGTAAGGTGGCCTTCTGCAGCTGGCAGATAGTAATTTTGTCAGCGCCGATTGTTTTTAAGTGCAGGCCAAGGTCTTTAGGCACTGCACCCAGTGTGCTGATCACCACTGGGACCACCTTTACTGGCTTATGCCAGAATCTTTGCAATTCTATCTCTAAATCCTCACATCGTGTAAACTTTTCCAGTTATTTATCATCATCATCTTTATTTATATCCCACCTTTCTCCCCATGGGGACTCAATGCAGCTAACACTCTATCACTCCATGCTAGAGAGGTTTAAAAGGTGTCATACAAAAGTTGAAAAGCAATTCAATAGTAGCAGCGTGGTAAAAACAAATTTGAAATAGAGTAAATACACTAAAGGGGCCTTTAAAACTCATATTCCCCCCTATGCCACTCACAGAACCTCCTGAATTCAAAACCACAGCATAGGAGATAGAACAAGGGTTTGAGTTGGTTCAGCTGGAATTGAACAAAAAGTAAGAGGAAAAATGAAAGCTACAGGGGAGCTTTCTTCTATCCCATTGCTCATGACTTACCTCAGCTTTATGATCTTTACTTTCCAACCCTAGTTTGTCTGTAAGAATGACAAGTGCATCCCTTTCTGGTGGAAATGCGACACAGAAGACGACTGCGGGGATCGTTCGGATGAGCCGGAGAACTGCCGTGAGTAAACAGCTGGGAGGAGGTTCCCAAGCATTTGAGTGGCACAGCATACAGGACAAAATTATCACTGATTCGGCTGACTGAATGCTAAGTTGAAGTATATATGCCACAACTTTTGCTTCAGTGATGCCACTGTATGCTGAAACAACTTCCAGCTGAACAATAAGTACACCGTATAGCTTCATCTTTACTAGATAGTAACCAAGAGTGAGAATTCCCCTAATTTAACATTTTAAAATCAGTTTTTCACCAGTATGAACCATCTTCTGATTCAAAACAAACAACACATTATATGTAGTAGAATTTATTAGTAGAGGAATTTGGGACGGAAAGAGAATTGTGTGAGAAAGCTGATGATGCAACAATGGATGAGAGAGATTTAATTCCCCAGTTTGGCAGGGGAATGCCCTGAATCACAGGAAAAACATAGGAAGGTGTCTAACCTTCGGTTCTTCTAGTTCTGTGTAGCTACTCTTGAAAGGAGATTCCATCTGAACATTAGGAAGAACTTCCTGACTGTGAGAGCTGTTCAGCAGTGGAACTGTCTGCCCCAGAGTGTGTTTGAAGCTCCTTCTTTGGAAGCTTTTAAGCAGAGGCTGGATGGCCATCTGTTGGGGGAGCTTTGAATGTGATTTTCCTGCTTCTTGGCAGGGAGTTGGACTGGATGGCCCACGAGGTCTCTTCCAATTCTGTGATTCTATGAGTTCCAGCAACCTTGTAGGGTCTTCTTAGTGCTCTTCCACACAGTCTTATAACCCGGAATATCAAGGCAGAAAATCCCACAATATCTGCTTTGAACTGGGTTATCTGAGTCCACACTGCTGTATATCCCAGTTCAAAGCAGATAATGTGGGATTTTATTCAGCTGTGTGGAAGGGGCCTTAGACATGTTTTGCCTGATCTTTTACCTGGAGATGCTGAAGATTAAACCTGGGGTTTTCTGCAGGGTAAACATGCAGTCTGTCTTAGAGCTACAGTCCTTAAAATTCCTCTCCCAAAGCATCAAATAATTCTTTCTCTGTGCAGCTGAATTCAAGTGTCGCCCAGGTCAGTTCCAGTGCTCAACAGGAATCTGCACCAATCCAGCCTTCATCTGTGATGGAGACAACGACTGTCAGGACAACTCAGATGAGGCCAACTGTGGTAAGTGTTCTGTGTCTTTTAAACTACATGTAGGTGTCAATATATGCACATGTGCTGGCATTTGCTTCCTTGTTGGCACACCCTTGTGTAGCTGATGCTCAAGGTGACTGAAAACATTTCAGAGGAAGCTATCATGTCTCTAAAAATATAAGCAGAAAATGTCAAGGATTCAACAGCATATGGCTGTCTTGGCATGGGTGGGGTGTCTGTCAGCGCAACGGGTTAAACTGCAGAGCGGCTTAACTTGCTGACCAAAAGGTCAGCAATTTGAATCCGGAGAGCGGGGGAGCTCCCGCCCTTAGCCCCAGCTTCTGCCAACCTAGAAGTTCGAAAACATGCGAGTGTGAGTAGATCAATAGGTACCGCTTTGACGGGAAGGTAGCCGCGCTCCATGCAGTCATGCTGGCCACATGATTTTGGAGGTGTCTATGGACAATGCTGGTTGTTTGGCTTATAAATGGAGATGAACACCACCACCCCAGAGTCAGACACAACTAGACTTGATGTCAAGGGGAAACCTTTACCTTTTTTAAAAGGTCTCCAAATCCAGATCACCTCAACATACTCTCCAAAGCCCTCTCACCTTTGCTATCATATGCTCACCACTGGGTGACATGTATGCAATCCCAGAAAATGAGAACAAGGATGTTCCTGCTCTGCCTTGTTCAATAAAAAAGTGTCAATGTGTGTAGCTTAGGAGAATGCCTAGGTAACCTTTGAAAAGGCAATTCTTTTGAGATTCTACTTATTTGCAGTCTGTCTTGTGAGACTTCCTGACAAATGAACAGATTTGGTGTCTAAAATTTGAAAGAGTTGTTTGGTTCTTTTAAAGCTCTTTTCTTTTCTGCTTTCCAAATGACAGAAGTGCATGTTTGCCTGCCCAGCCAGTTCAAATGCACCAACACCAACCGTTGTATCCCTGGCATCTTCCGCTGTAACGGACAGGACAATTGTGGAGACGGAGAAGACGAGAAGGACTGTCGTAAGTCATGCTCAGAACAGAAGCAGGAACATATGAATAGGTGTCATTGTATGACCAATCCAAAATATACTAATATTGCTCTGTAATATATACACTGCTCTGACCCAAGAGACATATCATTTGATTAAAACATCTTGTTTCCAGACCAAAATAGCAAAGTTTGCAGGAAATGTGAGCTTTTCTAACCTGTAACTACTGTTTCAAAATAAGAAAATGTGCTTGGTTTGCATCATTCGTTTTGTTTCTGCTAATCATGGTGAAGAGTAAAGAACTGTATAGGCTATTATGATCCCTAGAGAAGCCTGTTCTTTCTCTTCTCTGGCTTTTGAGATTTCAATAAACACTGTCCAAACATAGTTTTACATATTTCTTCATTCCTTTGTGGCCTAGCAACTTGATGTAAATATGGAGGGGAAAGTGAGGATCCTGAAGATATGCAATTGTATATCTATTATGCATTTCTGCATCTAAGTAACAGAATGACAGTATTGGCATTACCATAGCTATTGTCCAACTCTATATTGGCAAGCCTTAATTTTGGGTGGACCTCTGCCTGTTTTGGAGTAGACTAGACCTTAGAATTGTCTCTTGCCTCCTCTTTCTATTTAGCGGAGGTGACTTGTGCACCAAACCAGTTCCAGTGTGCCATCACAAAACGTTGTATTCCACGAGTCTGGGTGTGCGATCGAGACAACGACTGTGTGGATGGATCTGATGAACCTGCCAACTGCAGTAAGAAACTACATTTGCTGAAAAGGATAATGCTCAAAGACCTTTGTAATGGGAGATGGAAAATAGGTTGACTTTCCTTAGGGACCTACAGTGTCTGATTAGAATGTCTCAGCTTTCCTTTGTCCTTTAGGAAGATGAATTTGACTCTTGTATCTTAGATACATTTGCAGAAGATGTCACAAGGTGCTGTTAGGGAATTAATACACAATGAGAGCTCACACACTTACTGTAACACCAGAATCGTGTGCAAGCCTCATAGAAGCAAGAAGGATTTGATCCCCCTTGCTCTGAATCAGGTTTATATCTTTTGAACTGGTCTACTTCAGGTAGCTTGATGGGACCTGTCTAGAGCTTTAAATAGGTATTTTAATTGTTTTGCTTTAAGAAATTCTCAAATTCCACATGGGACTTATTAATAAGAATGTTTTCTGATGTTCATAAATTGAGTAAACAGTCATGTTTTTCACTTATTGTAAATCTTGCAAAATTGGGGGGAAATTCTGAAGACAAAAAGGGTATATAGGAGGAATGGACAAAGTGCAATATAAAGAAGGGTGCATTAGCAAGAATGTACAAAATACATTTGGATGGAAGGATATTAGAGACAAAGTTGAAGTACTTTGACCACATCATGAGGAGACAGGAAAGCTTAGAGAAGACAATTATGCTGCGGAAAATGGAAGTTAAAAGGAAGAGGGGCCGACCAAGGGCAAGATGGATGGATGGCATCCTTGAAGTGACTGGCTTGACTCTGAAGGAGCTGAGGGAGGTGACGGCCGACAGGGAGCTCTGGCATGGGCTAGTCCATGAGGTCACGAAGAGTCGGAAATGACGAAACAAATGAACAACAACAACAATAAAATACATACCCAACCCAATATACTCTATTGGGATAGAAGCATCTAGGACACACAAATGGCCATTCAGAGTTAATTGTTTTGGCCCCATTTTTTTTCAAAGCAAGGGTTGATTTAAAAAAAGGCAGATCAAATTATCTTCTAGTAACATGTATCCACCTCAACCTTTCAAATAGCTGTTTCTTTCAACCCTCCTAGCACAAATGAGATGTGGTCTGGATGAGTTCCGGTGCAAAGATTCAGGCCGGTGCATCCCTGCACGATGGAAATGTGATGGGGAGGATGACTGCGGAGATGGCTCAGACGAGCCCAAAGAAGAGTGTGGTGAGTTGATAGTGCAGTCAAATGGCTTTGTTGAGCCAAAGTGCCAAAAATGGCTGGCTTGGCCTGTTTTCTGTAGACTCTTGCCTGAGAGGGTCAAGTTCTGGAATGTTTATAAATGTTTCTCATTTACAACCTATGGGAATCCTAGGGTTTTCTTGTCAAGGTTTGTTCAGAGGGTAATTTACCTTTGCCTTTCATTAAGGATAAAAAAGTGGGATTTCCCCATAGTCAACCAGGAAGTTTACATGATAGAGCTGTCATTTGACCCTTAACCCCCAGGGTCCTGACCAACAACCAGACCCACTACACTACCCTGGCTCTGTTCCATAGGACCATAACATCACCCAGAGTGTGGGAGAAGGGACAAGGAGGAAGTTACACTACTCCATGTATTTAAAGCCTTAAGGCGGATGCATAGTGGTTAATTTGCTGTCCTTCCCCTTCCCAACATCACATCCTTTGTTTTTAGATGAACGGACCTGTGAGCCATATCAGTTCCGCTGCAAGAACAACCGCTGTGTACCAGGCCGCTGGCAGTGCGACTACGACAACGACTGTGGAGATAACTCAGATGAAGAGAGCTGTAGTATGTGTCCCCTTCCACCTCTTTGCTAGATAGCAGAATGTTTGCATGTGGTGTTGGGGAGGGAGGAATGGTCTTTTGTCTTTTCTTATCCTAATCAGGCTGAGCTGAGTAGAGAAGATGAAATGAGCATTGCTTGAGGGAAGGGGGAGGGGGACAAGTGCTGGGAAACCAACATAAATCAGGCCTTCCTTTGCTGTCAAGAAGCACCTCCTTGTACAACCAGTAAGCAAGATAGGGAGTGACCTTGAGACTAGAATAATTGAGAGAAAATAAATGGTTGTGTTTTGTCATCTTGGTGTAATTTTGAGAGGGAGAAATACAGGACTCCTACCACTCCTAAGACATGCTCTCCAAAGCTATCCAAGTCATTGACTGTTTCCCTTCCTTTCCTTTTGTGCTAGTTCCTGTACCCATTTCAGCCTATGGTAGCAGTAGGGAAACCCTGGCTTCTGTAGACTTTCCGTGCTACCTACATCATCCCATGATAATGCAAGTGTAAGGACAGACCACCACAGGAATCAACACAGAGCAGCTTTTGGCACACCATCCAAAATTGGTGTTCTGGTTATTTATTGTCATCCAATAGTTGTTTTTTTTTGGGGGGGGGGGGTTGTGTCAGAAGCTACTTGAGAAACTGCAAGTCTAGTGTGGGAGAATTGGCCGTGTGCAAGGACGTTTCCCAGGGAACAACCAGTGTTTTACCATCCTGTGGGAGGCTTCTCTCATGTCCCTGCATGAGAAGCTGGAGCTGAAAGACGGGATCTCACCCCGCTCTCCAGATTTGAACTACCGACCTTTTTATCAGCAGTCCTGCCGCACCAAGGTTTAACCCATTGTGCCACTGGGGACTCCTATCCAATAGTTGAGAAAACACAGATGTTTTCTGTTTTCCCCATAACCAAGCAGGTTCTTTTGAGGACTGATTTGTCCTGAGCTGAGCTAGGAGGGATCTTCTCCACTTCTACATAATGGTATTTTGTTCTTCTCACCCACATATTTGATAATTCCTTAAATCCACGTTCTGCTTCCCATGCCTGAGCAACTTGAGAAAAGAGCATAGGAAAGTTTGTTGTTTTGGACAATAGCTCTAGGAATCCCTTAGCCAGAATTGCTCTTAACCGAGGGGTCTTTGTAGTTGTAGTCCAATGCTAGGATAGAAAAAGAGAGAGAGGGATGTACACAAGTGCCACGTCTTTTCCATCTGGGAAGAGAAAGTGGATTCAAGAATTAAACTTTTCACACGTCAACTTTGCTCTCATTGACTGCTAAAAGCAGTATATTCCTTTTTGAGATTGAGAAAATTTTCTAGAAAAGACATGTGATGGGTGGGAACCCAAAAATGATGGTCTGGCTAGTAATGGGTTGATTGCTGTAATCTTGGAAGAAAAGAGATCAGGGTGTGCTTTTACATGGCCAAGCTTTGAGCAAGACTTTTATTAAAGTTTTAAGATGGATGGCACACCTCATTTTCTCCCACCCCGTTTCCCCAACCTCTCCTTGTACCCTTGTAGAATCTAAAATGTAACTTTCTTTTAGGTTTTTTTGTTGTTGTTATATTTTTGCCACATTGTGTAATTTGAGTTTGTGCCATTTCATCTCATCTTATGTTTTTCTCCATTTTCACACTGTCGTATCGGGGGTTGCAGAGGTAGGTTTCTGTCAAAAATACTTCTTTTCCTTCTCCTTTAAAGCTTTAATTGTGTTGAAAGGGGAACATGGGATGGGGATTTTCTTTGCCTTCCAAAGTATTTGCCCTCCCCACCTTACCCCTCCCTCCTCCCAAGGTACTAAATGGAGCAGGTTTCTGTTTTTGATGCTTTCTTAGCTCCTAGAGATCCAACCTTCTACCTAGCCCCTTTTGCAGGACAAACTGGGCTGAACTATATCTTCTTCAATCACTGGCAAAGGTCCAAGGGTACATTCAGTTTCTCCTTAGCAAATCTTTCATTGCCAGTGGGTACCAAATATGCTTGCTCTGTAAAACCGTGGAGGGCAACTGGAATATTGCAAATCTTCAGCACCACAAAAAAAAGGCAACAGAGGAAGGACCATAGTACAGTGTTCCCTCGCTATTTCGCAGTTCGCTTTTTGCTGTTTTGCGGTTTTTCAATAAATACAGTAATGTATATATTTACACTGGAGCTACGCCTCTCCTTGCCACATGCATCGTGGGAGATGCAAGCCTGGGAAACCACCTCCTGCAGGCACTTGAGATGCTACTTGCCACTGTGAGATTGTGATAGATAGATAGATAGATAGATAGATAGATAGAGAGATAGATAGATAGATAGATAGTGTTCCTACTTTGCGGATTTTCACTTTTTGCGGGTGGCCCTGGAACACTGTACACATGGGTTGGCTGTAGAACAGTGGTTCCAACCTTTGGTCCTCCAGGTGTTTTGGACTTCAGCTCCCACAATTCCTAACAGCTGGTAAGATGGCTGAGATTTCTGGGAGTTGAAGTCCAAAACACCTGGAGCACCAAAGGTTGGGAACTACTGCCTTAGAAGGTCACAGGTTTAATCTCCACATGGAGCTGGGTTAATCTCTTCTCTGAAGCTGTGAGAGATGGACCAGTCATCTGGTTCTGTATGAGATAACTTCCTGTCTGTATAATATTAGTCATGACAATTCTGAGATGCTACTGTCTTATGCCAAAAGAAACAGCAGTTTGCTTTACTTCTCCCGTCTCCACTGCACTTCATATGGAAGTTTCCATGTCTTTATAGCAGCACATATGCACCTGGTGGCACAGCAGATTAAACCGCTGGGCTTCTAAACTTGTTGACTGAAAGGTTGGCAGTTTGAATTCGGGGAGCGGAGTGAGCTCCTGCTGTTAGACCTAGCTTCTGCCAACCTAGCAGTTAGAAAACATGCAAATATGAGTAGATTAATAGGTACCGCTTCTGTGGGAAGGAAATGGTGCACCATGTAGTCATGCTGGCCACATGAGCTTGGAGGTATTTACATATGTATAAAACAGCTATACAGTTTCAAGACACAAAGATAATCTATATGGAAATAAATAAATAAATTACTGAAGATATAAATGTCACTCTTCAAGAGAGTTTGGAAAGAGGAAAGAATAGGGAGTTTCAGTTATACTTCAGTGCTTCATCTGCTATAAAGATAGACATGGTTAGGGTTTAGTGTTATATTTATTTGAATGAAGATTAGTTTGTATCTTTTAACATAGGGAATTATTTTTATGAATTCAGATATTGATACATATGCTAACTTTTCTTGGTATAAACAAAGCTTCAGCATCCTTCTCCCAGACTTTGGGAATGCTTCTTTTGAGGGATTACAGAATCTCCCAGCCATCATGACTGCCACTACCTGAAGGATTATGAGAACTGTACTCCAATTACTTAGCCTTACCAAGATGTAGTTGTTCCTCTCCCTGGCCCTCATCACTGTAGGGTTTATATGGAGCATGCCCAGATGATAGTGGTTTGCCACTTTTATTCTCAAACAACAGCTTGAGGTGGAGCTCTCAGCCAGTACAGTACATGTAGCCTCCAAACTCTGCTGATGTATAGTGCAGCTTGAGACAGCTAGAAACCAAGGGCCCTTCTAGACAGGCCCTTTCTCCCAGGATCTGATCCCAGGTTTTCTGTTTATCCCTGATTATCTGGCAGTGTGGACTCATATAATCCAGTTTAAAGCAGAAAACCTGAGATCAGATCCAGAGATTTAGGGCCTGTCAGGAAGGGCCCCAAGATGTTCCATTTCTCCTCTCCATCCCTACTTGTTTCCCTCTGTGGCTTCTCCTATGTTCTCTTCCTTGTTGTCAACAATATGCTTTGTTAGATTCATAGTTCTGTTTATTCCTACCCAGTGACGTACTAGGAATAAACAATCACATTAAATCCCTGAATTATATAGTACCCACCCATCCCACCCTTTCTGTGCTCATTGAGGCTTTCCAGCTCACCTGTCCTATGCTTCTTCTCTGTCTGCAGAACCCAGGCCTTGCTCTGAAAGTGAATTCTCCTGTGCTAATGGACGCTGTATTGCTGGCCGGTGGAAATGTGATGGGGATCATGACTGTGCTGATGGCTCTGATGAGGTAATGGACATTCTGATTTGGTTTCAAGCTTGAGGAGGTTTTTTGTTGTTGTTGTTGTTGTGTCAGGAGCAACTTGAGAAACTGCAAGTCGCTTCTGGTGTGAGAGAATTGGTCATCTGCAAGGACGTTGCCCAGGGTACGCCTGGATGAATTGATGTTTTTATCATCCTTGTGGGAGGCTTCTCTTATGTCCCCGCATGAGGAGCTGGAGCCGATAGAGGGAGCTCATCTGCCTCTCCCCGGATTCGAACCTGTGACCTGTCAGTCTTCAGTCCTGCCAGCACAGGGGTTTAACCCACTGCGCCACCAGGGGCTCCCCAAGCTTGAGGAGTAGTAAAGTTTTTTTTGTTTTGTTTTTGACTTTTACTGTTGATATGGTCAGTGGACAAATCAATAAACTTTACTAAGCTTGAGGAGTAATAAAGTTTATTGATTAGCCCACTGACCATATCAACAGTAAAAGACAAAAACAAAAAAAGTACGCAAATAGAAATTAATCACTGTCCTAAAACTCCTGTAATACTGAACATACATTAAAACACCCATTAAAACTTGATTAAGTTAAAAGTTAAAGATAATTAAAAATGTCATCATTAAAGTGCCAAGTGGTTTCAAGCTTGGTTATGGTATGGAGATGTCTGGGCTGCTATGATGGATGATTATGCAGGACCCAGACAAGGAAAAATATGGTACCTATAGGTTCTGTCGAACGTCTCAGTACCATCAATTATCCTTTCTATGATTAGGCTTTGGAGCAAAAGATTCCAGTGCTTCTCGGAAGCATACATTCAGATGGTGCTGGAAGATGCCAGTTTGACAGCATGGCTGTTGGTCTGTGGTGTCTCTCAGGGTTCAGTTTAATAACCCATGGTGTTTAACAGGTGCATGGAACTTTGGGCAGAGGTCAGCAGGAGCATGCTGGTGATATCCAACTTCAATATTTGCTGGATTAATTTTTGTGCATTTTTAATTATTCACAGATTAATATGGAATCTCTAGGTCCACACATAATCCCTCTGTGGCCAAACTTTGATGGGTTATTTGGCTGAACCCTTTTCGATTGGCCAAAGGCCAGCCCCTGTCTCAGAGTTGAAGAACTCGCCATCACTGAGTGATCTTGTTTGCTTGCCTTCCTTCCCTTCCCCGTTTCTCCCTTTACAGAAAGACTGCAAGCCGCGTTGTGATCAAGACCAGTTCCACTGCAAGAGTGGGCACTGCATTCCACTTCTGTGGCGCTGTGATGCTGATGCAGATTGCATGGATGGCAGTGATGAGGAAGACTGTGGCACCAGAGGTAAGGGTCCTCCCACATCTTCTTGCCCCTTGGGAAGAAGTGGTTACAGTGGCTTCATTTTAGGACCAATTCGAGTGTGAGGAATCAATGCCGGGGGGGTGGGGGGGGGTGAAGTAAAACATTGGCATACCTATGAGTGTCAAGTTCCAGAACTCCCTTTTCCTGGAAATACAGTAGTTGTCACTTTTATACAATCCTTGGCAACCAGGTTCAAAGCTGGCTTCATTCTTGAAGGACAAAGAGGAAAGTGTTCTCTAGTGATTGCCCTTTTGTATCAGCTGACCCCAGGTGGCTTACCTGCATGTGATAGCAATGCTACAAACAGAATTGATCTGTGTAGTGTAGCCACTCTGTTTACTGCAGTGTTCCAGAGTATGACGCATTGAGAGAACTGTAAAAGATGATTTGACTGGAATTTTAAAAGAAAAATGTTACAAAACAGAGCATGCTAGATTGATCCCAAGCAACTGCCCAAGGATACCTCATCTTTATGAAGTGATATACACTGAGTGTTGGGGTGTAAAGAATACAGCCAAATGCAATAATAATAATAATAATAATAATAATAATAATAATAATAATAGGATTTAAAGATCGAACTGCAAAGACTCTGGCACAAGCCAGTAAAGGTGGTCCCAGTGGTGATCGGTACACTGTGTGCAGTGCCTGAAGACCTTGGCCTGCACTTAAACACAATCGGTGCTGATAAAATTACCATCTGCCAGCTACAGAAGGCCACCTTACTGAGATCTGCACGCATTATTTGCCAATACATCACACAGTCCTAGACACTTGGGAAGTGTCCAATGTGTGATCCAATTCAACAGCCAGCAGAGTGTCTGCTGTGGACTCATCTTGTTGTGTTTCAAACAACAACAACAACAACAAACTTTATTTATACCCTGCCCTCTCTCCCTGAAAGAATTCGGGGCAGTTTACAGCAAATCATGGATAAACAAAAAACAATAGTGAACAATTACTGTATTACTACATAACATTAAAATTACTTATTATTAAAAAAAACATTTATAAATAACAGTTTAAAAGCTATTTGCCATCTAAAACCAATTTAAATATAAACATTGAGTCTAAGAAACGTATTAATGAAGATTTAGATTCCTGTAAATCCCTAGGTGTGGAAATGGTCATTGCCTATGTTTTTAAGACCTCTGGAGTGGGGACACCTCCAAATGAGACTCTCGGTGCATGCAATCCTCTTGATCAAAGCTTGTAAAATATATGTGGGAGGACTATAGTTCCCAAGAAAGTTTTAGTCCAGAAAGCAGTGTTCTCCCAAGTTCTTATCTCAGTTGCTGATGCATTCAGACCCACTTACTACTCCACAGTGCGGACCTGTCCCTTGGATGAGTTCCAGTGCAACAACACCCTGTGCAAGCCTTTGGCCTGGAAGTGTGATGGCGAGGATGACTGTGGGGACAACTCTGATGAGAACCATGAGGAATGCTGTGAGTATCCTGGACTTTGTTCCCTGCTTCTATTTGCTTTTCTACACCCATAATAATGCATGTGCATGATTTAATGGTTACATTTATAGTGAAGCCCCATCCAGTTGTATTTATGCCCTCAGATTCAACAACCATTCATTATCATGTCTATAAAATTCCAGCTCAACTCCCAATCCTCCCACCCTGTGGAAGTCCATTGGTACCAGGCAGGTGTGTGGAATTTCCCTGGACCGAATGAGGAAAGAGAGGAAGAGAGAAAGGGTGGCAGTGCCAAGGGGAGAACCAGAAAGAAAGACATAGCTGGAGAGAATGAGAAGAGTGTGAAATCCTAGATGGAGATCACTCACTAGGCACCCTTTATAAAATGCAGGGCTAGACCAAACCAGTTTATTGCCTGAAGAACTGGACATGTTTAGCCTGCAGAAGAGAAGGTTAAGAGGAGAAATGATAGCACTGTTTAAATATGTGAGGAGGGAACAAGCTTGTTTTCTGCTGCCAGATTAGGAGGTGGAACAATGGCTTCAAACTACAGGAAAGGAGATTCCACCTGAACATGAGGAAGAACGTCCTAACTGTGAGAGCTGTTCAGCAGTGGAAGTCTCTGCCCCGGAGTATGGTGGAGGCTCCTTCTTTGGAGGCTTTTAAACAGAGACTGAATGTCCATCTGTCAGGAGTGCTTTGAATGTGATATTCCTGCTTTGTGGAAGAGGGTTGGACTAGATGGTTCACGAGGTCTTTTCCAACTCTTATGATTCTATGAAGTAGACCAGCAGGTTCTGACTTCTGCTCAACCAGGTCAAGGTCCTAGTCTCCAAAGCTAGCCAAGCTTTTTTGGCACATGAAACAGACAATTACAGAATAACCTCTCAGTGTCCATGAGAGTAACAAAACAACTGTTTAAAAAGTAAGGAATTTGTAGTTTGCTTTTCTTTAATGTCTGATTTGTTCACAATGCCCTGTAGAAAACCAGGGCACTGTGAACAAAGAGGGGTGAACAAATCCTTGTTCATTTTTCCCCAAAACTAGGATTCAGGAAATAGAGGAATGGAAGATGTAAGTGTGGTTGGGGAATCCTACATTGTTACTCACCCCTCTTGGGTCACAGTAATCTTTTGCCATCTTTTGTCTGACATTCTGACCATTTTTCTCTTTTTCTGCTACAGTGAAATTCCAGTGTCCGCCCAACAGACCTTTCCGCTGCAAGAACGATCGCGTGTGTCTGTGGATTGGCCGCCAATGTGATGGCATTGACAATTGCGGGGATGGTACTGATGAGCAATTCTGTGGTGAGTGCCTCAGCCTCCCTTATACACTCACAGGGTGTGCAAAAGTATTGCACAGAGCCCCGCAAGATGACCCTATCTTTCTCAGGGTCCTTCCACACAGCCACATAAAGCCCTAAACGGTTTGGGCCCCGCCTTTTTCCGCGATCGCATCTCCTGCTATGAACCGGCACGAGCTCTAAGATCTTCCGGGAAGGCCCTCCTCTTGATCCTACTACCGTCTCAAGCGTTGTTGGGGGGGATGAGAGAGAGGGCCTTCTCAGTGGTGGCCCCCCATCTCTGGAACGCCCTTCCAAGGGAAATAAGACAGGCCCCATCCCTCCTTTCGTAAGAGCTTGAAGACCTGGTGGTTTAACAAGCCTTTGAAAATGACCAGTTCTAACTCAGCCCTACACATTCTCGAATATGGCCTTATTCTTCCTACCAATTACCCAGATTCTGTCCTCTAATCGGCCCCGGAATGAACAGCCACAGACCCATTCCTAATATTATTGTTGCCTGCCATTGCATTGCACTTAATTCCTGCCCCCCCCCCCCCTAGAAGTTTTGGGCTTGCACAAATCTTGGCCCGGCCTTTTAAATTTTTTATTGCCTGGAACAGGCAGGATTACTTTTAATATATGTGTGCTCTGTCGACAATTTTTATGCTTATATTTTGTTTTGTTAATCTTATGATTATGTTGTTTTTACTTGTATGTTTTGTGATGTTACCTGGGAACCGCTCTGAGTCTCCTCGGGGAGATGGAGCAGTATATAAATAAAGTATTATTATTATTATTATTATTATTATTATTATTAAACCCAAAATATTAAGGTGGAAAATCCCACAATATGTGTTTTGAACTGGGATATCTGAGGACACACTGACATATATTCCAGTTCAAAACAGACAAACTGGGATTTTATTCAGCTGTGTGGAAGGGGCCTCAGATTCCTCCATTGCTCCTCAGATTGTAGATTGCTATTTTGCTGTACTCAGTCTATAACTAATGAGAGCAGAGATGTTAAATAACAGCTAAACCTGAATCTCTCCCTGACTCTTGTGATACTTGACAAACATGTCTTCTGTGGATGAAAATCAGAGCCACTTTCCTCTATATACCCCAGTAGTTTACTTCCAGAATGACCTATATATCAAGGAGGCTTTCTCCTGTCATTTTGCATGAATCTCTGTCTTGAGTTTGGCTCCTGATTGGAAAGACGCAATTACAGATGTGACTCATGCCTCATATACTTAGGCATATTCCTTTGTGGTTGGGGCTACTTCATTGTGCCTTAGAATTTGGGATGATTCAGTTCTTTTTCGCAGTTGGTTCTGCTCTTTTAGAACGGAAAAGGCAAGGTAAGAGAAATTTGACATCACAAGCACATTTGTCATAAGTTCTCCCTGCTCTCTCCAAAATTTTGCAGAATCACCAACTGTAAGGAGCTGCAGCCACGAGAAGAATGAATTCCACTGCTTGAATGGGAAATGCATCAGTGCAGAGCTTCAGTGCAACTTCTTTGATGACTGTGGAGATGGATCCGATGAATATAAATGCTTGACAGGTGAGTATATTAATCTTTCAAAGGCTGACAGATTTGGGCTAGGACCATAGGTTGGGATTGGTAATGCAGGGAGAAGGGGAGTTTTAGAACACTAGGCATGATATCTGTGTATGCTTTGGCAGATCACACATGCTCCCCATTTGCAACTCAACTCTTCACCTGCCCCTCCCTTTGGTGTTGGCTGATACAAGATTTGTCCATTTCCATTTTCTGCCTGTAGATCCCAAGACCTACGGATGTCACACTAATGTGTCTATGTGTGGTGATGATGCCAAATGTATCCAGACCAACACATCTGTGTATTGCACCTGCCCCAGCGGCTTCCAGAAAGTGCCTGACAAGAATTCCTGCCAAGGTACTGAGCCAAGAGATGGGTCCTGCCAAGAAAGTTATTGGAAATACAAGAAACAAACCTGGGAAGTGTGTTGCAAATTTCACAGGAGGGTGTAAGCTTGCACCACCTACAACAGAGTATCTGGAGATGTGTAGAAAACGTTGGAAGAAATTTCACTAGATTTTATGCAAAATCTTTTTGTTCCTGTCATTGTTTCCTCCAAAACCACATTGAAATTTTGCTTCAGTCATAACTTTGCTGACAGGGTTTGGTATAGCTAGAAGCAGCTCCAAACACACCCAAGCTATAAAAATATTTACCCCTGCCTCAGAGTAGTAACCAAAGCAGATATTTCAGTACCTTCTGGCAAACAAATTACTCATATGTGGGCTAGGCCAAACTACGGTTAGGTGGATCTGTAATTGGTTAAATGTATGAACTCAGAGGATGCTCAGCAATGTTTCCTCTTTATCTTGGAAAGAAGTGATGAATGGAGTGCCATAAGCAGGGTCCTGTCCTGGGCCCGGTCCTGTTCAACATCTTTATAAATTACTTAGATGAAGGGTTAGAAGGCATGATCATCAAGTTTGCAGACGACACCAAATTGGGAGGGATAGCTAATACTCCAGAGGACAGGAGCAGGATTCTAAACGATCTTGACAGATTAGAGAGATGGGCCAAAACTAACAAAATGAAGTTCAACAGTGACAAATGCAAGATCCTCCACTTAGGCAGAAAAAATGAAATGCAAGATACAGAATGGGAGACTCCTGGCTCAACAGCAGTACGTGTGAAAAAGATCTTGGAGTCCTCGTGGAGAACAAGTTAAACATGAGCCAACAATGTCATGCAGTAGCTAAAAATGGTGTGTGTGTGTTAGCATATAGATGACAATGGATCCCAGATCTTTAGATGGCCTATCCTAGTGGTTTCATGTAGATGTTAAACATCACAGAAAACAGAACCAAGCCCTGAGGACACCACAGTGTCCAGGGGATCACTATCCTCTTAGAAAAACCAGAGCCACTCCTAAATTGGTGCGCTCTAGGTTCCATCCCAGAGAGGCAACTCAGAAGGATGCTGTGGTTGATGGTTTCAAAATCTATTAAGATGTCTAGCAGAACCAACAGCGACACACTTCCCTCTTTAGTTTCTATGAAGGATCTTGACCAAATCTTTTATTCTAGTTATGGTCATTCTCATGAACATCTAAACAGAATTTTCTGGTTCAGTATTTGTTTTTCATATTTGTATTACCTCTCAATAAATTGAATCAAAATATTTTACTGCAGGAAAATCCTTGTGTCAGCAGTGACCCTTTTTGTTTGCTTTATGTTGTAATTGCAAAATATATTTTCTGAGTATTTAGTAATCGTAATCAGAATCCATGATTGTATATGTAGCTGCAGGATTGTTGAAAATGTGAAAGGTAAGAAGAATGTCAGATACAATCCTGCAGATAATGGTAACCGCTACAGGTGAAACTGGTGTCACAAATGGTAGAGTTGTATTTCTGGAGTAAGTGAGCCTTTTTTTTTTTTTTTGTCTTTTCCCATGTTCTAGTTTGATTGCTTGAGAAAGTTGGACAAGAGTTGGTGGCAGGACAGGGAAAAAAAGAGTACTGGTGAATTTTGGGGGAAAGTGTCTTTCTGTAATATAGACTTCCAATGTTTGCAACCAGTAACCTTGTTTTTATGTTTCACCTGTTCTTTCCAGACATCAATGAATGCCTGAAATTTGGAGTTTGCAGTCAGCTCTGCAATAACACAAAGGGCTCATATATGTGTACTTGTGCCAAGAACTTCATGAAGACCCATCAGATGTGCAAGGCAGAAGGTACCAGCACCTTAACTAGGAGGAACCTTTTTTTCATAGTCTGTGTTGTTGAGTGTGTGCGCACCTATGCATGCTTAACAGGCCCGTGATAATGCACTTCTTCATAAGATGTCATGCAATTGACAGCCTTTCTCCTATAGGCTATCACTTGTACTTTGTCAGTAACCGCTTCACTGAAAAAAGAAGTTATGTCTGATATTTGTGGAAAACAAGGAATAAAGCTGAGATAAAACAGTGGCAGCTTAAGCTCTTGGAGGCTAAGGAAACATATATCTTCTTAATGGAGGATACGTATCTCTTCTTCCACTTCAGATTTTGTTTTATCATATTGTTTGGGGAATTCTGAGAGCTGTATTCAAAGAAATTAGCTTTTCCTGTGATTCTAACAATGAGACTCTCTCCAAGCCCAAAAATGCATTTATTTCATTATAAAAAATGATTAGCTGTTTTGGATGGTTCATGTCCACTTCCTCAACATTCGCCTGATAAATAGATAGCTAAGGGGTTAAAATTCATTAAAATGTATGCAATTTCTACTGGTTAGGATTATTACATGCACATTTAGAGATACTTGTTTGTTTATTTATTTATTTACGACATTTATATGCCGCCTTTCTCACCCTGAAGGGGACTCAGAATGGCTTACAAGATATATATACATACAATATATTATTAGCATAGTACAATATCAGTTTTAAATATTGCTATATTGTACTATATCAATTATACTGTAATTCTAGCATTTCCAAAAGTGAAATAAAGCCATTAGTGTCACAACATGGTGTGCTTTATTAAATGATCTACCCTCTTCTCCATGTGTGTAATATTTGATTAAGTGCCCTATAATGATTATTCAAGGGTTTCTTGGACCTCTCTTCCTTTCCAGGATCTGAATATCAGGTACTTTACATTGCTGATGACAACAAGATCCGCAGCATGTACCACTTTAACCCCAACTCAGCCTATGAGCCTGCCTTCCAAGGGGATGAGAGTGTCCGCATTGCTGCCATGGATGTGTATGTCAAGGGCAACAAGATCTACTGGACCAACTGGCATACGGGACACATCTCTTGCCGAGAGCTGCCATCCACAGCTGGCTCTAGTGCTTCCAATCGTAATCGGAGGCAGAGTGATGGTGCGGTCACCCACCTAAATGTATGTAACAGAGCTTTTGTAAGAAAATACAAGGAGGTGCCAAGTTGAAAAAAATGGGAATCCAGAAGTGTAGTTAGAAAGATCCTATTGTTCACTTTTTGATGCCTGTAGTGTGTTGACTTTTACAGATATCAGGGCTGAAGATGCCAAGGGGTATTGCCATAGACTGGGTTGCTGGAAATATTTACTGGACAGATTCAGGACGTGATGTCATTGAAGTCGCACAGATGAAAGGCGAGAACCGTAAGACGCTGATCTCTGGCATGATTGATGAGCCACACGCTATTGTAGTGGATCCACTACGAGGGTAAGATGTGCCACTCTACAGTTTTATGGCTTGGGTTTTTTGCCAACTACTTCTGCCTCTCACCGCTCCAGAGTAACCTGAAAGAATCTCTCTTTCTTTATAGTACCATGTACTGGTCTGACTGGGGGAATCACCCTAAGATTGAGACGGCTGCTATGGATGGGACTCTGAGGGAGACCCTTGTACAAGACAATATCCAATGGCCCACAGGTGAGCTCAGAGTGGGTGGATTTTAGCTTTCACATTTCTTTGCTAGGTATTAATCAAACATTAAGCCACTTACAAAACTACATGTTTTCTTTTTTAATGTTTTTATTCAGGAAAATATCAAATAAAACATACAATCATTTTAAGTATATAAAAATATCAAATCTACACAACTACTTACTAGAAGCTATTAGTGCACTACAACTAAACAACTATAAAAATATACAAAACTATGAACTTCTCACTCTCTATCTGATAATTATTAACTCTTATTAGTTTACTCCCTTTAAACAATATTGCAGTCACACTTCTACCTTGCGCATCACTGTGTAAATTCATTGATCCCACAGTTGAAAACTGTCCCTACCATTTCTGTAAAAAAAGTCATGAACAGGTCCCAGTCTTTCTTAAAACAGATCAAAGGTTTCTCCATAATCAATGTTTCCATCTCAGCTAATTCAGAGACTTTCGTCAGCCTTCATCTCCTTGCATTGGGATAACGGCCTCCTTCCTTTTTCTGGAATACACAATTCTTGCAACAATTGTCATATATTGTAGCATTCTCCCCAATTTTCTTTCTAGATCAGTAATTCTCAACCTTCCTAATGCTGCGACCCCTTAATACAGTTCTTCAGGTTGTGGTGACCCCCAACCATAAAATTATTTTCATTGCTACTTCATAACTGTAATTTTGCTACTGTTATGAATTGTAATGTAAATATCTGATATGCAGGATGTATTTTCATTCACTGGACCAAATTTGGCACAGATACCCAATACGCCCAAATCTGAATACTGGTGGGGTTGGGAGGAATTGATTTTTGTCATTTGGGAGTTGTTGTTGCTGAGATTTATAATTCACCTACAATCAAAGAGAATTCTGAACTCCACCGATGATCAAACTGAACCTACCTTGGCACACAGAATTCCCATGACCAACAGAAAATACTGGAAAGGTTTGGTGGGTATTGACCTTGAGTTTTGGAATTATCATTCACCTACATCCCGAGAGCACTGTGGACTCAAACAATGATAGATCTGGACCAAATTTGGCATGAATACCCAATATGCCCAATTGTGAACACTGGTGGAGTTTGGGGAAAAATAGACCTTGACATTTGGGAGTTGTATTTGCTGAGATTTGTTGTTCACCTACAATCAAAGAGCATTCTGAACCCCACCAGATAGAATTGGGCCAAACTTCCCACACAGAACCCCCATGGCCAACAGAAAATACTGTGTTTTCTGATGGTCTTTGGTGACTCCTCTGATACCCCCTCATGACTCCTCCCAGGGGTCCCGACCCCCAGGTTGAGGAACACTGTTCTAGATGATCATGTGGCATTCGAGGCAAATACAACTATGGGCCATGGCTGTACTTTCTCTGTATCAATGATACACAGATGCTGTGATCAGAATGAATGGTGCAAATTCCCCATATGTAGCAATATATGAAATTGCCTGATAATGAACATGAACAACCTCATAACTTCTTTTCCAAACTTCCCCGATCTAATTCTCTTCAGAAGTTTTGGACCATATCTCCCATTGGACCCAGCTGATATGACACGGGATCATGGGAACTGAAGTCTAGGACAGTTGAAAGGCTTCAGATTAGGGAAATCTGGGCTGCTGTGACTGGCAATAGTTCTCCAGGGTCTGAGACCCAGGAGAGGGCCTTTCTAAGTGTGTCAAGTCCACCTTGATTAGGCTCCCAACCACCGAACCTGGGGAGTTCTCCTTCTGCATGATAGTCATATAAAGATGTGTTATATATTACTGACCAACATCAAAGAGACAAGGAGGGCTAGGAAGTCAGTCCTCTACTTTCTCTTAACCTGGTCAAGGCATTGACACAGAAAAGAAGATCTGGTGAGAATTCTGCATGAGAGACAGTTAATATTTCTATCTCATCCGGCAGTTCAAACTTTGACGCATATGGCATTTATAATACATGCTCTGGGAGTCAAGACTTTTCCTTAGAGATTGGGATGTGCATGATGTTTGGTGTTTTTACACATTTAGATGTTGACACCTATGCATATTGATTACCTGCAGGACTGGCTGTTGATTACCATAATGAGCGTCTGTACTGGGCTGATGCCAAACTTTCAGTCATTGGCAGCATTAGACTCAATGGCACTGACCCTGTGGTGGCCATTGACAGCAAAAAAGGTAAGAAGAAATTAAATTTGAGGATGTGTGTACATTCCTTGGGGCCTCCAGGCTCTTTGGTATTAGCAAAGGAGATATGCATTACAGTCATTGTTACTCAGTGGAAACTGGGGGTCTTCAATGACATTGTAACAGGAAATTTGCTCTGGACTTTAAAGGAGCCCCCCCCCCCAAATTTGATGCTCCCAAATATAGTGCTCTTTCTGAACAAAGTTTAAGAATATGACACCCATTGAATTGCCTCTTCTGTCAGAGAACATGCAATATTTATGTCCACAGCACCTTCTCTACAGATCAGAAAGTAGGCTTGTTCTTATTTAGTGCCCAGCTCTCCCCGCAAAAAACCCAAAAAGAACTCCAATACACAACACATTTAGTTGAACTAGGTTCTAGCTTCTATCCCAGACAATGTGTCCATTGGGCCCAGCTTGCTTGTAACTCTTATTTCACCTTTTCTCACTGTAGGACTCACTCATCCCTTCAGCATTGACATTTTTGAGGACTACATCTATGGTGTCACCTATATCAACAACCGCATCTTCAAGATCCACAAATTTGGTCATGGCACTGTCACCAATCTTACAGCTGGACTGAACCATGCCACTGATGTGGTACTCTACCACCAATACAAACAGCCAGATGGTTGGTACTATCTACTGGAATAACAAGTCTTGGCTGCCATGTTGATTTCATGATAAGAACAACTTGTAGTAGATTTGAAGTAGAATAATTTTATGGAGATAAGATAAGAGGAATCGAATAGGATAGAATGTCAACTATAGTTCAGAAAACTTGGGCATGTTTTGTAATGATGCCTAACTTAACAAATTATAATTTATAATAGTTTAGCAGATATGAAACCAGTCATATCTCTATCTCTGGAGGCAGTTGCATTATAGAAGCAGAACGGCTGGAAAATAAGATGATGCTATGCCTTACAACATTTGGAGGTTTGGAATCGACCATATATACTCGAGTATAAGCCAGCCCGAATATAAGCTGAGGCACCTAATTTTACCACAAAAAACTGGGAAAACGTATTGACTCGATTATAAGCTGAGAGTTGGAAATGCAGCCGCTACTGATAAATTTCAAAATGAAAATAGATATCAATAAAATTGCATTAATTGAGGGATCAGTAGGTTAAATATTTTTGAATATTTACAGTAAACTGTACTTTAAGATAAGACTGTCCAACTCTGATTAAACCATTATTCTAACCTTCTTTAATGTAAATGTGGTTATGTATCCTTCCAATAATAATAGAATAAAATAATAAATGTAATAATAATAATAAATAGAGTAAAATAATAAATGTAATAATAATAATAATAAAGTAAAATAATATAAATGTACTAATAACAGTAATAGAGTAAAATAATGTAATAATAAAAATAGAGTAAAATAATAAATGTAATAACAATAATACAGAGAGTAAAATGATAAAAGTAATAATAACAAATAGAGTAAAATAATAAATGTAATAAAAGAATAATTGATTAAAATAATGGTAATATAATAATAAACTTAATAATAATAATAGAGTAAAATGATACACTTAATTACAAATATTAAAAACAGAGAAAAATAATAAATAACTTTGACTCAAGTATAAGCCGGGGGGGGGGCTTTTTCAGCTTGAAAAAGGGGCGGAAAAACTCAGCTTATTCTCAAGTATATATGGTAATTTATGGGTAATACTTACCATGGTTTGAACGGGTGCCTGCTTGAGCTACAGACAGTTTTGAAATATTTAAACTGGCTTCAGTATACTGGCTGAGAAGATAAGACAAGGAAGCAATGCTAGAGTTGGATTTCTGAATGAAAGACTTACCTGTCAGTTCTCCATCCGTTTATCTCTCTCGAGGCCTGAGGGTCTACCAAACAAGAGGGACAGATTTCCCCAGAGGATCCATTGAGCTCTCCTTTCTTTGTGTCTTTCCTTTTCAGTGGCCAACCCATGTGACAGAAAGAAATGTGAATGGCTCTGTCTCTTGAGCCCCAGTGGCCCTGTGTGCACTTGCCCCAATGGCAGAAGACTGGACAATGGCACCTGTGTACTCATCCCCACACCAAGTGTCTCACCTGTTGGTAAGTGTATGTCTTTTTCTCTTTCACTCACGCACACACACACCATTAAAAAAACAAACAAACAAACCACTGACTCAAGTGTTTTTTGTCTTCTTTATGAGAAGTGTTTTCCAGAGCGTGGGAAAGCTTGAGGAATCCCATAATCCTCTGGCCAGCCATCTCAGCTGCTTCTTTTTTTAGTTCCAGAGACTGACACCTGTGATCTGGTTTGCCTCAATGGTGGCAGCTGCTTCCTGAATGCCCGCAAGCAGCCCAAATGCCGATGCCAACCGCGCTACAGTGGGGACAAGTGCCAGAACAACCTGTGCTCGGACTACTGCCAAAATGGGGGCACCTGTTCTGCTTCATTCTCAGGTGAGGGGGGTTCCGTTGACATGGGGAGGGAGAGAGTTGGATGATTTGGAGACAGAACTCAAATGGATGACAGGGAGGGTACAGATCAATTGCTTCTGAAAATGGAGCTAATAGTGTAGTTTGAACTTCTACAAGCACAAGGTAACCTGTTGTTGCCTCAACTGAAAAAAAAACCACTCAGATGTTTTTATCTTAAGGCATGAAGGTATTTTTCAATGGGTATTGGTTGAGTACCAAGAAAAGATAGTCATGTGTAGTCGTGTCTGACTCGGGGGGTGGTGCTCATCTCCATTTTTAAGCCAAAGAGCCAGTGTTGTCCATAGACACCTCCTAGGTCATGACTGTATGGAACATCATTACCTTTCTGCAGAAGCAGTACCAGTTGATCTACTCACATTTGCATGTTTTCGAACTGCTAAGTTGGCAGAAGCTGCACCTAACAGCGGAAGCTCACCCTGCTCTCCAGATTTGAACCATCAACATTTCGATCAGCAAGTTCAGTAGCTCAGCGGTTTAACTTGCTGTGCCACCAGGAAATAAAAGATAGATATCAGATAAAAAAAGAATCATGGCTTGTAGTAATATCTTTATCCCTTTGACCACTTCCTTCTAAAACTAGCGAAGCTCTGATCAGGAAGTAATTGCACAACTGTTCCAAGGGGGGAGCAGTATACATTCAGCTTGCCTAACGTTTTGTCCAAGATTTTATTGTAATGTTTTGCAGTTCTTCCGATTGAACAACACAAGTTTTGTACAATACGTTGTATGGTCCCAGTCTGATCGTAACCTTTCTGCTTTCTCCCACCAAATTCAGGGGTCCCAACTTGCCGCTGCCCTAATGGCTTCACTGGTCCTCAGTGCAACAAGCAGTCGTGTGCAGACTACTGCTTCAATAATGGCAGTTGCACTGTCAACCGGGGCAACCAACCCAACTGCCGCTGCCCACCAGAATTCATGGGCGACAGGTGCCAATACCGTAAGTGCCTCTCATTTTTCTTGATCTCTCAGCAAATGCTGGACTAGAGAAAATACTGGGTGGGTAAGAGTGTGTCTGCTTCTAGTGAGGGATATTATTTAAATCTCTAGTCTTCATTTTAGGCTCTTGGGGAGTTCTAGAGCAGCAGGAGGACTCCTACTGCTAGCTGCACATCTCCTGGTGTTTCCTTGGCCTTGCCTAGCTTCAAATTCACCTTGTCTGTTCTCAGCAGGAGCCAGTTTTTGCAGCGCATGTAGTGTAGGATATGAGAACAAAGGGATTGGTGGTCTGTGCTCTGAGAAAAGGGAATGTTTCATCCTTTTAATGGTGAAGCATATAGTTACCCCTCTCCCAGAGACAATAAGACTGTTGAGCAAGTGGGTTTATTAACAAAAGACCCTCCTCATAAATGTACTGCAGAGTAACTTATTAGCAGCAGTGTGACTCAGCATCAGTGGCCAAAAGTGATAAAAAGAACAAAAACACACAGAGCAATGCTATCTCTTCCATAGGAGGCTTTTATTTATAGTAAAAATAATATGGTTGCACTATTCACAATAACAAGGTTTCCATAACACAAATAAAGTTCTTTATACTTCCTTCTTTGCTTCCATATTGGGCTACTTTCTCATGCAAATAAACAGCTTCGTTCTCACAGAGCCTTCTCTCACACCGAAGTTACACAGGAGCTTCACACAGTACCTTTACACACAACAGCTTTCACACTGGAGCTTCACACAGTGGGTTTACATGCGAGGCCTTCAACCTGGGACTTCCTGTCACCAAAGCTTCTCACACCCGGCCTTCTCAAACTGAGGCCTACTAACACTGAGGCCTACCTCACACTGAGGCTTTTCTCCCACAGAGATTTCTCACAGACTGATGGCTACTAAGCTACAGGCACACCTGCTTATGTTGAACTGCAGCTTTTGCTGAGGGATTGCGTCCATTTAACCCTTTTACTGCTTGACTCACATTTTTGTAATTGAGAATACCTAGTTAATGTTTAATATTTCTGAGAGAGACACCCATCCATACAGTACTCAGACTGACTTACAAGGTCTGTATCTATTAAATTTTTTAGTTCTTGGTACTTTCCTAAAGAATGATACAGTTCGATTCCAAACACAGTGCTCAGTGTGAATCCATACCTCCTGCGATTTCATAAATCCTTGCATCTCTCTCCAGCTTCGAGTTTCATTGTTTTGTTACTTGTGTATGAGGTGCAAGGCTTGCGGGAGACTGAGGATATAAGGGATCTCTGATATATATGTATTTGAGAGGAAAATACAGTAAATTATGTACTGGAGATCCCAGCGAGCATGCCAAACACCTGTTTCTTTTTTTTTCTTTTTTGTTTCTGCTTTGCAAACGAATAAGCAGGAGTGGTACAGCCACCACCTCAAAGGCAAAAGCAGAAGGCTAGCAGCAAAAAGTTTCAGATTTTAGAGCACTTTGGTTTTCAAGATTAAGGATGCTCAATTATTTTCCTCATAATAATCATAATAATAACTTTATATTTATACCCCACCTCCAAATGCATATCAAAATGCATATCAACAAAATAATAACAAAAAGCAATATAACAAAATAAAAACAAGTATGTAGACAGCCTCGAAGAGATGGAAAGGAATGTTTGGTGTGCCGTCCAAGAGGTGTTTACACCTGTCTGTAGAAGACTGAATGTTGGCTCCATGACCTGCTATTATGAATTAATCCTTCAAGCCATGTTTCAGATTTTTCCTGTGTCTTTTAGGCCTGTGCCCTGGCTACTGCGAGAATGGAGGTGTGTGCCACCTGTCGGCTTCAGGAGTTCGCCAGTGCCGCTGCCCACCAAATTACTATGGTGACCACTGCCAGCATAACAAATGTGATCGCTGTCTCAAGGGCAACTGTTCTGTTGACAAACAGACTGGCAACGTCACCTGCATGTAGGTGCCCAAAATATTTTGAGCAGGGAGGGAGGGGTCTGGCTTGGTGCTGAGCAATGACAATCAAGGGCACTTTGAGTCTCCTGCATATGGAAGACACTGGAAGGAGACTGCAACGCGGTTAGCAGTGGAGATTAGATTGCCTTCAGGGGAGAGAAGTTAATGGACACCAAGTCAATGCTTAAAAAGGAGAAGGAAGATGGGATAACTTAGAGAGTGTTGCAAAAACAACATAATAACTGAATGATTGGTTGGGTAGAATGAATAATGTTTGTTTGCGATTGCTAAATAGTACAAAGGTAGTATTCTCTAATTTATTTAGCTTGCTTGATATTTTCAAGTGACAAATTTGCAACATTTTACTTGGGAATTAATAAGGGTTTTCAAGGCAATGCTTTAGCCTTTAAAAACAAAGTTCCAAACTCTGTATCTACCCACTAGTTAGAAAGCCAAAAAATAATAATAATACAGCCTTTGCAATCCCATTATATTTTAATTACTCTTCAAGATTTTTTGGCTCGTTGGTTGCTTAGGGAAGTACTTGCAAAATAGAGATGCGGCTTGCGTTTATAAGAAGAACCAGTTTGAAAGGCAAAGACTAATGCCAGGGGATGAGAGGATAAGGTGCAGGTGAGCAGCTTCAGAAAACACAAAGGGAAAATCTCAGCCAGAGCACTAACAAGATGTGTATTTATGTCTTTAAATGAGCCTTGACCAGCATAACCCAGTGAATGGGGATTCAGCCATTAGTTTTCCTTGGCATTATTTAATATTTAAGCAACTGCACCAGGCTTCGCCTCCTTGGTGATCTCCAGATGAGTAGGAGTTCAGTTCTTCCAGCTGATTGTGGAATTCTGGAGTTTGTGAACATCATGTTGAGAGCACCAAGCTGGAAAAGGCTGCCCTATGCCTTTATCTATTCTGAACACTTGACCTCAGGCTTAGAATATGTGAAGAACTAAGCAGAGAAAGCCTTTGAACATTCCCAGGGTGCACACCCCTCACAACCATGTAACTACGGGTTGGTTACTTTTCTGGAATTAGGTATGTAAAGAAAGCTATAAGAGGCTTTCTGATACCACTTGCTTTAGAACTATTTAGTTGTACCTAAAAGAGAATTGATCAATTTATATACAATACAACCTAAATCATACAGGTGTTATTTTAGTTGAGATCAATAACGAGTATAAAGCACGCTATAGACTGTCAAGGGCAGTGTTAACAGTTCTTTAAATATGAATAATGGATAAGGAGGCTCTCTTGTGGGATGGCAAGCCTGAAGAATGAGGTATAGAGGAGGAGAAAAATACCAAAAATGATCAAAAACAAAAAGCATATATCAAGTATCAAGAAACCTTATCAAAATCCAAGACTGACCAGAATCTTTTATTCTTCAAAAAAAATCACATTGTTATTTTGTACAGAAAACAGCATTTTCTGCACAATTTTTCTACAGAGGGATAAAAATATCTTAAATTATTTTTAAAAAACCAAAAAGCATATATCAAGTATCAAGAAATCCTATTAAGAATATTTGACAGACCAGAATCTGTTTTTAGGTTAGAACTTATTCTGCACAAAATTTCACATTGTTGTTTTGTGTGTAAAACAACCATGTGCTAATTTCGAATAGGCTTTAAAAATTGTGAGGTTTTCTGAGTCTTTATTTCAGGGGAAGAAAATTGCTAAAAATTACTTGTTGCTTCCTTTGAGAAGAAAATTAGTGATAAGTTATGTCCCTACATAAGACTCCCAAAATCTCAGATGTCCAGTATCAGCCATATAAAAGTAGGTGCATGTCTGTACACCCCTTGCATGGGAGTATATCCCGTTAAAGCACACATACACACACAACTGAGGGAAGCTTTGTTCTGTATGTCTGAAGCATCAGGAACTGTTACGTTGGAGGGTAAGAGATGTTGCAGATTGGTTTCTGTTGCCTTAGGATTTGTGTTGGCTCTCAAAAACAGATTTTTAAAAGGCAAAGGGTGCTGAAGAAAGAAAACTTGGAGGTATAACTTACTCCTTGCCACCACAGAGAGATAGGATGATAGCTCAAACGTTTCTGGACACTAGTCCAAAAAAGCAATATTGCATTATTATATTTGTAATATTGTATTATTATAATTATATTACTTATACTTATAATATAATATAATATAATATAATTAAAGTTTCCAATTCTGTGAGGGAAAGCATATGTGCTGGAGAAGAGGCTGGATGAGCAGTACTGGAATAGATGATTGTGTCCGGCAGAGGTCAGCCAGCCAGAAACATGAAAATGCGATTTGCTTGTAGGGCAGGAGTGAGGGGGGAAGGAGAAGGAGCCTATGTTTGTTTGTTTATTTATTTATTTATTTATTTATTTATTATTCAAACTTGCGCTGACCATGTCTTCCTTCTACTCTTGCAGATGTCCTGATGGTAGGACAGCCCCCAGCTGCTTGACTTGCAATGACTACTGCTTGAACGGGGGCACATGTACGATGAATACTGAAACTTTGATGCCAGAGTGCCAGTGAGTCACCTGATCCATATATTCCCTAATCCGGGGGGTGTAGAACCTTTGGCCTTCTTACGGTTTATGAGCTACTATTTCCATTGTGTTTTACTTTTAGGCAGGGTCATTAGACTCTATGGGAATTTGGAGTTCAATAACTTTTCAAGGGTATAAACTGATTTATCTTGGCCCATCCTAATTCATGATCATCTACATTCTAGGATATTTATAGGCTTTTTCCTTTGATTACATGATTTTCCATTTTGCACATTCCAAGTGATATACTGTCTTTCATTGCATAATAGTTGCCATCACATAGTCGCATTCCCCCATTTTCTGTCACAATAGCACTTTTGCCATTCCCCACATAATAGTCGCACCCTTAGTTCACTTGCCTCCCTCCCTTTGCCCTCCTCACCTGTGCCCTTAAAGAACTATTAATCAGTGAAAAAAGCCCCTTAAAGGGAAGACTTTTAACCATGTTATAGTCACCATCACATAATAGTCACACCTCTTTTATTGGCAGAAAAATGGAGGCGGGAATGTGACTATAATGCGATGAAACACAGTACATCCCATTATCCTACCTTGCATAACTATTGCAAGCCTGGTATCATTTGTCTTTCCCATATGGACTTTCATGAGGTGCTTCAGCAGCTCTAGAGTCAGATGATGGCAGAATGCTATAACTCTATCTGTACAAACTTTCTTGGTGTCAAGTGTCAGCTTTCCATCTGGTGTTGGATTCTGTTTGCCAGTATCTTTCTCCTAGCCTTCATGACACCTAATAAATATATCCTCTGCTCTAAAAGAGTCTTCCAAAATCTATCCCACATTCACAGTGTCCTTGTTGTACTTCTTTGCTTCTCGCTCTCCAGGTGCACATTGGAGATGACAGGGGAGCAGTGTGAGAAGTCAGTGGAGAGTGAGCAACAGAACAACCGTACGTAAATTGTTGATATGGTTGCAGGTGAGGGAGGTTGGGAGGAAGCTGGAGAAATCAGAGGATACCTCTTTGGATGAGTGTATAGAGTTACATTCCTCTGTATCTACATGGAAAAAAGAAACATAACTTAGGGAATTCAGTTCCTGAATTTCATACAGTTATGGAAAATATGTAGCCCTCCAGACTGCAACTGGATTGTTGACCAGTATTTCTGTCCTCTCTTGTAGGAACAGTATCCATCGTCATTCCAATTCTCCTACTACTGCTTGTGATATTGGTGGCAGGTGCTGTGGTTTGGTACAAGAAACGAATTAAAGGGTAAGCAAGAGAATGAGAAACCGAGACCAGGAGAAGTTCAGGAGGGGGTGGATACCTAGTAAAGTAGAAGCAAGGTGGGTGGCTTCATGTCATGGGTCCAACAGCAGTCCGAACTGTAGACCAAAAGAGATAAAGCAGATTGGCACCAAATTATGTAGCTCATTTGCTACAGTTTAATAGGAGCATAGGATGAAATATTAAGAACAGGGTTTGGAAAGGTTACTCTTTGGTCTCCCAACTAGGAGGGGCTAATGGATGTGGGATTCTGGAAGTCGTAGTCCAAAAACATAATTTTCCCGGCTTCTAATTCATAGGTTGTTAGAGTGAGAGATCAGTAAATTTCACAAATGAATATAATACTGTTCAAGATGGACATTCATAGGAAATGTAATGACACATCATCTCATGTTTTCAATGCAGACTCTGCTAGTGAGATGCATGTTAAATCAAGTGCAGCTCAGTTGCCAATGCAAATTACCATACATTGTGTGCTCATGTGGCAAACATCTGTTCCTGTTACATCAGCTGTAGCTTCCATCCACTGAGTCCCACATATACAAGTAATAATAAGTGATGTGATGAGCCTTCAGATTGAGGGCAGGACTACAATTTACCATGGAAAACTTTTAGCATCCAAGCTTCTATTATAACATTAGTTTTACAGAAAAAGGTTCTTCTGCTGTCAGATCTCCTCTGAAAATATGCACACCCATCTGATATTGTTGAGTGGTATTTGTAGAAGAGAATCAACAGATGCAGACAAGAGTAAACATACCACCCTCCTGCAATCTATTTGCAGTTGGCAAATTAAAGTTGGAGTGTCACTTTGGAGTTCGGAGTTCTCACAACACCCACCTAGCGGTGATTGTTCATCTCCATTCTTTGCCATATCCAGGGCCAAAGGTTTCCAACACCAGCGTATGACCAACGGTGCCATGAATGTTGAGATCGGCAACCCCACCTACAAGATGTACGAAGGGGACCCCGACGCTGATGACGTGGGGGAGCTGCTAGATGCCGACTTTGCTCTTGACCCTGACAAGGTTTGAAAGAGGGAATTGGGAGGCAAACTAATATGCCTGTCGTTGGTTTGAGGAAGGGTTTCAGGAAGTGGGATAGGGAAAGGAAAGTGCAAAGAAACATGGGGTTTTGTTTAAATCAAGGGAAATAACATGCATGGAGGAAAGGACGGAATATGGAGAAAGAGTCCCAAGAAAAGGCCAAGTGAAAATGAAAGGGTGGTAGTTTAGAAGATGAAGCATTGTTAACTGAGCCATGCATCTTCAGAAATCATTCACATCTATATAAATAAAAATGTAATGTTCGTTTGTGGGATTAACAGAACTCAAAAACCACTGGACAAATTGCTGCCAAATTTGGCCACAGCACACCTACTAACCCAAGGAGTGGCCATCAGTCAAAAAAATTGATTTTGTCATTTAGGAGTTGTAGTTGCTGGGATTTATAATTCACCTACAATCAAAGAGCATTCTGAACCCCACTAATGATAGAATTGAACCAAATGTGGTACTCGGGACTCCCATGACCAACACAAAACACTAGAAGGGTTTGGTGGGCATTGACCTTGAGTCTGGGAGTTGTAGTTCACCTACATCCAGAAAACACTTTGGACTCAAACAATGATAGATCTGGATCAAACTTGGCACGAATATTCCATATGCCCAAATATGAACACAGATGGAGTTTGGGGGAAATAGACCTTAACATTTGGGAGTTGTAGTTGCTGGGATTTATAGCTCACCTACAATCAAAGAGCATTCTGAATTCCACCAACAACAGAATTGGGGCAAACTTCCCACACAGAACCCTCTTAACCAACAGAAAATACTTAAGGCCATCCAGTCCAATTCCCAGGTCCAACATCCAGTCCAAGAAAATGTAATCAAAGCCCTCCTGACAAAGATCCATCCAGCCATAGATATAGATAGATAAGATAGATAGATGATAGATAGATAGATATGATTCCCACATACACAGATATAGTATCATAAATTTGAAAGGGACCCCTAAAGAAGGACAATTATATGTTGCATGTTCCAGAGTAGAAAAACCAGACAATTTCCACATCAACACTGACAAAGTAACAACAAGAAATACTGTTTATCTACAAGAATAAAGAAATTACATATATTAGAAACCAACACTTTCTTGTTACTTTATTTTCCAGTTCACCAGACTGGGCCACAGTAACACGTGGCAAGGGACGGCGTATACACAGACACACACATACATACATACACACACACACATCCTTTCTTATCTCCAGGGAACATTCAGGAGTGTATTTTCTTATATTCCAAAACTTTGGGCAAAACACAATGGTTTCTAAATCATGTAGAAGTATCAGTTTTGCCTATTTTGGTCTTGAAAGATCTTTGCAGTTTGATGAGGTTCTATCACTTCTGAGTGGGCTTCATGAGTCACATACATGACCATGCCAAGGCCGATCTCTTAACTGTGACAAAGAGATTGTGCTCAGGTTACAGGCTGGGTGTTTCCTTCTTCTTCATGATCTAACAAAGCATGGCTCACTGGTACATGTGTACTGATGCTCACTGTGATAAACCATGTTAATCAAACCAGGTTTTAAAACCATTTATTTTTAATTAACTTTCGACTTCTAATTAGCAGTGGTGCAGCTGCAGATATAATACTAAACCACTGGTTCTCAACCTGTGGGTCTCCAGGTGTTTTGGTTTACAACACCCAGAAATCCCAACCAGTTTACCAGCTGTTAGGATATCAGGAAGTTGAGGGCCAAAACATCTGGGGACTCACAGGTTGAGAACCACTGCCCTGAACCATGGCAGGTGACAGGAAAGCAGGATGTGGGAGGATTATACACAGAAGTCATGTGTTTCATTCCTGGTATTGAACCATAACAAAGAGGTTGGCTGTGCTACATGTTCACCAGGCCAAGATGAGTAAATTTTATCCAGAAATCTGAAATCCAAAATATCCAAAGCCTGTAACTTAAAAAAAATACTCTAAAATTACAACTGCACAACAACAGAGAGGAAACAAACAAGGACCTCTAATCACAACTCAACAAAAGTTTGCTCCAGGCACTGTCAGGCCATTATATGCTAATCAAGGTGGTCAATTGAAACATTCACACCTAGCTCCAGCAGACAAGTCCTTTCTTCCACCCTGGTCATTCCACAGATATATAAACCCTTTTTCCTAGTTCCAACAGACCTCACTACCTCTAAGGATGCTTGCCATAGATGCAGGTGAAACGTCAGGAGATAATGCCTCTAGACTATGGCTATATAGCCTGAAAAAACCTACAACAACCCAGGGATTCCGGCCATGAAAGCCTTCGACAGTACAAAGCCTGTAACTTCTTACCATTCATTTCCATCTCCACTGGTCACACTTCCAGCGCCCACCAATGGTGGCAACTCACAGCGGTGGCGCAGCGGGTTAAAACACAGTAATCTGCAGAACTGGTCAGTGGTTCAAATCCGTGGGACGGGGTGAGTTCCCATTGTTCTCCCCAGCTTCTGCCAACCTAGGAGTTCAAAAACATGCAAATATGAGTACCGCTTTGGTGGGAAGGTAACGGCGCTCCATGCAGTCATGCTGGCAACATAACCTAGGAGGTGTCTATGGACAACGGCAGCTCTTCAGCTTAGAAATGGAAGTGAGCACCACGCTCATAGTCAGACTCGATTACATTTAATGTCAAGGGGGAACCTTTACCTTTACCTTAGCAAAATAGGTGCCCTGGAAACAGGCTGTGAGGGCAAACACGAAGCAACTCTATTGGCCATTGCCTGTATCGAGCCCAATGAGAATGAAAAATATTCACTACCTGGGATAGTGGAGCTTTCATCTCCCTTCCTGGCTACTTTGCTTACTTAGAAAATGTGTTGACAGCTATGGAAGTATCTGGAGCATCTGCTTTTTGCAGGAGCCTTGTATAAACAGAGTCTTTCCCTACTTCCTGCTCTGTTCTTTCCACCATTGAGGTCTTTGAGCTAAATCTCAGTAAATGCTGGATGCATGATTGACTCCTTTTCCCTCACGCCTCATCAACTGTGTATAAGCAAACACTGGTATTTACAAAGTCTGAATACCTTCTGGTTGTAAGCATTTCGGGTAAGGGAGACTCAACCCATAATGCATCTTTGTGATGGCTTTGAAAAATTAATTCCTAGAGAATGTCGCCATGGAAACCGAAAAATGGAACCGCCATTATATTCAGAAGTGTTACACATCTCTGTGATAAATTCCATGGACAAACAGAAGGAGGGAAGGAGTGGCCGTCATTTCCATGCTTTGTTTCCGACTCTCTTTTGGTCACTACTGGAGGCAGGGCACAAAGTTGGATAGATAATGACCTAGAAAGGCAATTCTTCTATTCATCTATGAGGGGTAAAGGTATAGAATAAATGAAATTATCTTCATCACAGGACATTTACACAATTTCTAAGAACTAAACAAGATGATCATAAATACACCCAATGCAACACAACCCCTCCATAACCAAATGTTTTCATACTTCTTTCCTAGAGCATTCCGGAGCAGAGAGACAGTGTAACATGACATGTTCTGTCATATAACAATAAAAAAAGCTCTGTCGTGTATGTGTTGTCGAAGGCATTCATGGCCGGAATCACTGGGTTGCTGTGAGTTTTCCAGGCTGTATGGCTATGTTCCAGAAGCATTCTCTCCTGACGTTTTGCCTACATCTATGGCAGGCATCCTCAGAGGTTGTGTGGTCTGTTGGAAAGGTCCAGGGTGGGAGGCAACCAGAGAAGTCAGCCATAGTAGAGCACCTGATAGACCAACCTGGACACAGCATATTATTTGGGAACACAAAAATGCTGGACCACTCTAACAACCACCACGTCAGACTACACAGAGAAGCCATTGAAATCCACAAGCATGTGGACAACTTCAACAGAGAGGGAAAAATGAAAATGAACCAAATCTGGTTACTAGTATTAAAAAAAACCTTTAAAATCAGAACAATAGATAAAGAGGAACACTTAAAAGCAGGGGGATTCCAGACAGGAAACAATCAGGGCCAGCTATCACCTCCCAACAAAGGAGTCCCTCAGGGAGGAATCTGCCAAGTCTTGAAGCTGCAAGGCCATTAAATGCTAATCAAAGGTGATTAATTGCAGAATTCAGACTTGCCCCCAACAGAGTAGAGTTCTTTCTCTCACCCTGGATATTCCACAGATATATAAACTTCACTTGCCTAGTTTCCAACAGACCCCTCAACCTCTGAGGATGCCTGCCATAGATGTAGGCAAAACATCAGGAGAAAATGCTCCTGGAGCATGGCCATACAGCCCAGAAAACTCACAGCAGCCTCTATCATGTTTGTTTGTAGTTGTAAAACTAACTAGCAACTAGCTGTCCCCGGCCACGTGTTGCTGTGGCCCAGTCTGGTGATCTGGAAAATAAAGTAACGAGAACGTGTTGGTTTCCAATATATGTAATATCTTTCTGCTTGTGGATAAACAGTATTTGATTACGTTTTCTTGCCCTGGTGAAGGGAGTTGGACTGGATGGCCTTAAATATTTTCTATTGGTCATAGGGGTTCTGTGTGGGAAGTTTGCCCCAATTCTATCGTTCGTGGCATTCAGAATGCTCTTTGATTGTAGGTGAACTATAAATCCCAGTAACTACAACTCCCAAATGTCAAGCTCCATCTGTGTTTCTAGTTGGACATATGGAATATTTGTGCCAAGTTTGGCCCAGATCCATTATTGTTTGAGTCCAGAGATGTAGTATCTCTGGATGTAGGTGTACTACAACTCCCAAACTAAAGGTCAATGGCCATATAATTGTCCTTCCTTAGGGGTCCCTTTCAAATCTATGATACTATATCTCTCTGTGTGAGTCATATCTATCTATCTATCTATCTATCTATCTATCTATCTATCTATATCTGTGGCTGGATGGATCTTTGTCAGGAGGGCTTTGATTACGTTTTCTTGCCCTAGTGAAGGGAGTTGGACTGGATGGCCTTAAGTATTTTCTATTGGTTATAGGGGTTCTGTGTGGGAAGTTTGCCCCAATTCTGTCATTGGTGGGATTCAGAATGTTCTTTGATTGTAGGTGAACTATAAATCCCAGTAACTACAACTCCCAAATGTCAGGGTCTATTTCCCCCAAGCTCCATCTGTGTTCCTAGTTAGACATGTGGAATAGTTTGGTGAAGATCCATCATTGTTTGAGTCCACACTGCTCTCTGGATGTAGGTGTACTACAACTCCCAAACTAAAGGTCAATGGCCACCAAACCCGTCTAGTGTTTTCTGTTGGTCATGGGAGTCCTGTGTGTCACGTTTGGTTCAATTCCATCATTGGTGGAGTTCAGAATGCTCTTTGATTGTAGGTGAACTATAAATCCCAAAAACTACAACTCCCAAATGACAAAATTAAAAAAAAAGAGTGAAGGACATACATTGGGTTGTTAGGTGTATGCTATCCAAATTTGGTGTCAATTCACCCACTGGTTTTTGAGTTCTCTTAATCCCACAAATGAACATTACATTTTTATTTATATAGATTAATTTCTCATAGAATATGCAGCAATAATAGAATGCCTCAGGTGATGTGGCCAAAATTACTACTCTCCAAAACCAAGATAATTTATGGAAAATATGTTCAGTCATTCTTACTAATGACTAAATGATTATAAAGAACAGGACCAAGAAGTATATATGTCTAACGTTACGAATTTTTAGGGATTCTGTGCAGACGCTGGAACCAAGGAGTATTCAGTCCCTGTAAGCCACAAAAGCTGCTGACTCTAAAATTCAAAAGCAGCCCCATGCAGAGTACACAGCGCTGCTCTGGCCTCAGGGTTATGCAGGTTGATAGGTCTCCATCTGAAAGGAGGAGTGAGTCACCACCTTTCCGGCTGTAGCTTATGAAATGTTCTTATTGCCCCGTCATTGAAAATAGTGAAAAGGGAGCCTAGGAGGAGTTGTTTTGGGGGCTGAGAGGAGAGAACAGGAAGGATAGGCCAAAAGACTGAGAGAACCTTCACAGAAAGCAGCTCTGCTCTCACCCCAGATCCTTCCCTCATGTGCTGATCTCTCTTTCTCTCCTTCACCCTCAGCCCACGAACTTCACAAACCCAGTGTATGCCACACTTTACATGGGTGCCCACAACAGCCGCAACTCACTAGCCAGCACGGATGAAAAGCGGGAGCTGCTGTCGAGAGGGGCCGACGATGACCTTGGTACCCCCCTGGCATAGGGAACGGGGGAACGGGCCCCACCAGTCCAGAGACCAGGCGGAAAGAGACAAGATGGGTCGGGGAGGGCAAGAGGGGAGGGCTTGGGAGCAAGAGATACTGTATAAATGTACAAATGAAGGATTATTACTTTTATATGTGAGCAGTATTATTACCTGTATATTCCCTTTCATCTACCAGCCGCTGAATCTCTGTCACTGGACTTTGGGCTGGACGGAGTTAAAGGCAACATTGGGAGGTGGGGGAGAAACCAAGAAGACCCTCGTTTGGGTCGAAGGGCTCCACAGTCCTACCTGGCTGCGTCCTTTTTCTTGCTGCACAAATCAACCCACTTTTGCTTCCCGTGCAGGCGTCTGTCGGTTGCCAGCCTGCCTAAACACTTGGAATCAGTTCCATGGCCTTCTCAGAGTGCAACTGATGAACCCAACGGGAAGGGGCTTGGGGCAGGCGCCCCCTCTTTGGACCATGAGACAAAGTCAGTTGTTGGCAAGTCAGGGAAAATTGAGGTGTCCCATCGTGGAAGGGAAAGAGGGAAGAGTCTCTTCCCGCTCAGGTGCAGGAACAAAATTCTTGTCTGATGGAATATGGACCACAATACAATGCCAGCCTGGCAGTATCTTAATATAGCTTCGCTGAATCAAAGGCACCCTGGAATGTACACCAGTTATTCTTAAATGTTGACACATTGGAACCGCACTTGCAGTTTGGTTTGTTCTTTCCAGAATGCCACACTTTCATATATTATAGCTTCTTGAAAAGGCATGAATCAAAGCCTCACTCTTTCCATACATATTCTGATCCATCTGAGGTTGAGGAGAGAGATTTTTTCGAAGGCTGCAACCACTGTTATTAACAAGCTTCTGACTTCTTTTGTACTTCCTCAGATATTTAGCCCATAAAAGTATTCCTCCGCTCCTCTCATTTCCATTTGGTTTGGGCAAAACTTAGACTTGCTTTTGGTTATTTCTGGAATCCACGTGAAATATCTCACTTAACTTTGCCAAAACACTTTTGATTTTTTTTCCCCGTAAGAAACTTCCAAACTTTCCTTCCAATGTCCTTCCAACTCTATGAGAAAGGCCTTAAATAGCAGTGCCTTCAGTGGCAAACTTTCTAGTGAGGTGCATAATGTGCAGACCTAGCGGTCACTTATCACAGCTAATAAGGCTGCTCTTTTTTTTATTCACTGTGGAATAAAAAAAAACGGTTAGATCTCAAAGTATGCAGTATGGTAGGGACACAAAGAATAGTTTCCAGTGTCCTTATTATTGGCAAGAAAACAGCACTTTGGCTCATTGAAACATCATCAAAAATAGTGGCCAACCACCAGCAGTTTAGTTTAACTCAGTTTAGCTCTATTCCATTTCAGGGCCTTTCCTGGAAAATATTGTGCAAAAACTCATCATAATAGAGAACGAATCCACCTAAAATCCGGTTTCTGCCTCCTGCAGAATTCTGGGGTTTGTAGTTTAGGGAAGAGCCTTTAACAGCCTCACTCAACTACAAATCCCAGAGTTCTGCAGGAGGCAGAAATCGGATTTAAAGTGGATTGATTCTCTAGCGTGATGAAGTAGTTAGAAAGTAGCTTGATATAGAAAACGTTGTCCTGCTATGTTCAAAGTTCTCAAAGAAAAGCCTCTTTTCTTTTCTTACACAAAAACATTTTCGTACAAATCGATTTTTTAAATAAATAAACCAAAAAGAGAGATAAAATACCCTAATATTCTCAGAATCCCACCCAGAAAGTTTTTTTAAAAAAATTCCATATTCTTGTATAATTTGTGAACCAAATTTTAAGAATCACTGGTGTACTATCCTGCCCACATCCTTTCAAGCGCACACCGCCTTCGTCCAGCAACCTTCAGCACGTCTTGCCAATGATAGCCTTTTATTTCACTACATCGAGCCAGTTGCATCGTCACTTTGCAACGCCTTAACCATTTCCCCCCACCGACAATGCTCTAACCTACTTCTACCGCACCAGCCATGTCAAGCACCCCCTTTTTGCCCCCCCCCCATTCCCTCTCTCCTTCACACTAATCATATTCCTGAAAGCATTTATTTCCAGAAATCATCTTTATCCTTTGAAGGGGGGGTGATATTACTTTGACTGTATCTCACCTTTATTTTAGCACCTGCATCTGAGATTAAACAGAGTTTACAAGTTGTCAATTACTACAGTTGTCCCGCCTCTGCCCCTTCTTTGGACCCACCTACCCTCCACCCTCCATTGCTACGGTTTGCATCGTCCTTTTCTGGAAAGAGGTTCAATGTTGTTTCAACTTTTGTTTCTCTCCGACATGCTTTTTTAAAAGATGAAAAAAAAACCAGATCAAAAATAAATGAATAAAGATGAACTAGCTTTTATAGTAGAAATTACACGCATGTGGGGGGAGGGGAGGGAAGGAGGTCTCCTCAGCCTTTTTTTTCTGGGAGTGGGGGAGCCAAAATGTTTTAATAATTTTTGCCGGATTACTTTACAACTAAAAACATTAAAAAAAGAAAAAAAGTTAAAAAAAACAGATATTGTTATAAATAAAACTTTTAAAAACTAACCAGCTTTTTACAATTTCTACTGCTTTGATTTGGGGCAGCATTTGTTCAGAGGGGAGCTTTGAATTACTGAGCAAGCCATACAGTGGTAGTCAACGCAAACCACAGTGTCTCGTCTGCTCAGCGTAGATGGAAACGTCCAAACCATCTGGACTCATTACAAGAAGTTATCTTCTCCACAACTGATGAATTTACACCCTATTTTTATAGGTTATGTGGTTTATTTTTTGCGTGATTGCCACTGAGTCGCATTTCCCATCAAGAATGTGGGGGAAAGACAGGTAAACATTTATCAGGTCCCAGGTATGCATGAAGGAGCTGGGGGTGGCCACGCCTGACAGGGAGCTTTGGCGTGGGCTGTTCCATGAGGTCATGAAGATCGGAAGCAACTGAATGAATAAACAACAAACTAGGCTTGTGCATTCAGGGCGAATTGTTATCCGTTTCTGTTTGTTTCTTCCGTAAGTTTCCTGTATCCATTTTCCAGTGCCTCCTGAAAACGGGTGTGCTGCTGAAAGGGGTTTGTGTTCGGCATCAGAAAAAATTGTTCTTTTTGGCCCATTGGTAGCAATGGGGTTAAGAAAGCACCCATTATGGGGGGCGGGGGGCTTCCTTCAGGCTCTCCTTCCATATCCTTCATTAAGATCTGAATCCTTTCCCTTTGTAGAGGAGGAGACTGGATTTAATGCTTCTTAAAGCTGTTCTACTCTAGAGGAGAGGCAGGACGCGGCTTGACTTTGAGGCTCCTGCGGCACCTCATCTGTCTCCCCGAGAAAGAGGTTGAGAGAGGTAGGGAGAAGATCCTTGGCCCTTGGCTACGTGCACTTAGCCTTGATCCCCCCTCCTTCCTCTGACCTGAGCTGGAAACTTTAGCTGCTGCTAAAGTTTTCCATGTTGGTGGTGGAGAAGGAAGAGGCCAGATCTGGGAAGGTTAAAGATATCCCTCTTTCTGGGATTGTTTGAGAGCTCCTTGGCCCTTGACTGTGCATTTCAAGGAGGCCCGGGGAAGGAAGAGCCAATGACCTGGAGTATCCTGTTTTGCTCCAGGAACAACCTTACAACATGAGTAGAAGTAACCAAAATAATAAAAAAAATTGCAAACAGCAGTAAAGGAAACAGCAGGTAAAGTCCAAAAGCAACGCAAGGTCTTAACAGCAGACGTGAAACAAGAGCCTTTGGCAACAAGTCTTCACAGCAAGAGCCTTTGGCAAAAGGCTTACAGTATACGGAAGCAAGAGTCCTTGGCAAGTCTGGTGCAAAGCCAACACTCCAAGTAGGTCGGTTGCTGCCAGTGCTGACTTCTCGCTTCACTGTTAATTGATAGCCCTGAAGTCCCAGCAATCAGATCACCTAGGGTGAGGTCTGGTTGCTCAACATTTTTGCTGTGATTCTACCAGACCATCTTCTTTCTTCTTTTGCCCTTCACCGTTCTTGAAATGTAGGGACTTGTACTATGACTTCCTCACATTCTCCTTCCTCCTCAAAACTTGGCCCCAAACCCCCAAGTGCTACCACTTCAGCCTCCTGTTCTACTTCCTCCTCAGAATCAGAAGAGTAGTCCACAATATGGAGCTTGTGGTCACGAAAGCAGAGGGAGAGCTGGTTATTGGCTCCCGCTTGCTTTCGTGTCGTGATGATTTTCATACCCGAAGGGGGCTTCCTGTTCTGTGCTCCTGGAGGGAACAGAAGAAACTAAAGAACGAATGGAACGGGAGAAACAAATTCCACACACAACTCTAATACCCATAGCATCTTCACCAATTTTTCTGGCATCTGATTGGCAACATTCTGGTGCAGCTCTGGATTCTCTTCATGTTCCACTGTCCTGTTCCTTTTAAAATACCTTAGGAAAGCTTTGGTGGTAGCCCAGTGTATTACTGCTTAGAAGAATGGAGCTGGGTATTTATCCAAGGGTATTAACAGATTAAAAAGCTAATCACTACCCGCATGTTCTTGGATACTCCAAGCAACTTTTTTTGAAGAAAGGGGGGGAAAACTTCATGTTGCTTTAGCCTTGTAGTTTACTCCAACCATCAATTTCATTAAGTATGCTGTTACGAACAGTGTTCTTGAAGGCACTAATGTACATTTTAGGGATTCTTTTCTTCTTTCCAGCATCAGATTTGCACAGGACACAGAATCCTGAAGGATGTACTCTAGGTAAGACGAGAGAATACTCTCAAAAGTTTTTATGCACAAAAGATTTAGTGCCCTGAAACAGAGCCACTCATCAGAAAATGGTCAACATTGTAAAACTGTTAATACCTTAGGAATTTTTTGAAAAAAATATTTTAGATACATGCATATACTACACATAGGATGCATCAACATTGTGGATTTAATAGATTTTGACACCACTTTAACTGTCATGTCTTAATGGTATGGAATCCTAGGATTTGTGGTTCCTTTAGACTTCTCTGCGATGTAGTGTTGGTGCTTCACCAAACTACAGCTTCCATGATTCCATAGCATTGAGCCATAACAATTAAAGTGGTCTCAAACAGCCTTATATCTAGAGTGTAGATGCACCCACTTTGAAGGCCATCAGTGTGTGTCTTCATATCATCTCCAAATTAGAACGGATCTCAACATAATCTTGTAAAGATTTATTCAGTGAGCTGTGCCTTACTTTCCCCTGCGGGGAGAGAATGTGTCTTGCCCAAGGTCATCAGTGGGTTTGCATGGCTGAGTGGAGTATTTTGGACCCTGGTTTTTCAGTGGCTATGCACGAATTTGAGCCATGGCCTCCGGAGTCATCATCTAATTTTGAAAGCACTGTGTGCCATGCTATTTCACAAAATGCACTGATTTCTTTATTACAAAAAAAGTGTTTTGGAAAGATACTCCCAAACCCAACAACTACAAAAACTAGAAAATGCAGAAAAGCTTTTGGAATCTCATCCAGCAAAATGGAAAGTGTGAAAAGTGTGAAAATGGTTCTACTTTTATCCAAGAATGAAATAAATGGCTAATCTAACATTAATCCAGGTGCAGAAGATTGAAGGACTCCAGCTATATAGGATGAAGGAATTCCATTTTCCATACATCTAGGAAAGGTGCTTAATTTCCTAGATACCTGGCCATACTATTTAAGGCCTTTTCTACACTGCCATATAATCCAGATTATCTGCTTTGAACTGGATTATATGAGTCTATACTGCCATATAATCCAGTTCAAAGCAGATAATTGGATTTTATATGGCAGTGTAGAAGGGGCCTAAAACAAATCCCTACAGCTCCAGTAATTTGTATCCTAACCTAGACATCACAAGTTGCTCAAGTTGACTATTTATTTATTTACAGTATTTATATTCCACCCTTATCACACCAAAGGGGACTCAGAGCGGATCACAGAACACATATACGGCAAACATTCAGTGCTGTTATACACTGACAAGACAGACAACTGTACATAGATAGAGGCATATATACACACATATATATACACACATACATACATATATACACATACATACCCATCTTTGGCATCTTGGAGGCTGTGCTCAGTTCTGGCCACCAGGAGGTGCTGTTGTTCCACTTTCCCTGCTGAAGTGCTTTGTTCGTTAACTTCCTTCTTGATTGAATCACAGTCATTTTTCTGGTATTTCCTTACGGATGCCTTAAATACCTCCCTGCTTTAAAGCAGTACCTATTTATCTACTCATGTTTGTTTTCGAACTCCTAGGTGGGCAGAAGCTGGGCTAAATTCCAGGAGCTCACCCCGACCCGGGTTTTGAACAGTCAATCTTTCAATTGGCAAGATTTACTGCAGTTGGCGGTTAACTTGCTGTACTAAAGCCAGGCCCGACTATTAAGATTATACTGCCATACTTTGGAAAGTTTTTTAAATATTTAATCGTAAGATTTAGAATTCCAATTCTCTTGAACAGATTCAGTGTATACAACATGATTCCCACCTTCACAAACTAAAGCAAAACAATGTTATACTCTAGGTTCTCTCTCTCTATATATAAATAAAAATGTAATGTTAGTTCGTGCTACCATCAGAACTCAAAAACCACTGGGGGAATTGACACCAAATTTGGACACAAGACACCTAACAGTCCAATTTATGTCCTCCACTAAAAAAAATGATTTTGTCATTTGGGAATTGTCGTTGCTGGGATTTATAGTTCACCTACAATCAAAGGGCATTCTGAACTCCACCAATGATGGAATTGAACCAAACATGGCATAAGACTCCCATGACCAACAGAAAACTGGAAGGGTTTGGTGGGCATTGACCTTGATTGGGAGTTGTAGTTCACCTACATCCAGAGAGCACTGTACTCAAACAATGATGGATCTGGACCAAACTTGGCACAAATACTCATATGCCCAAATATGAACACAGATGGAGTTTAGAGGAAATAGACCTTGACATTTGGCATTTGTAGTTACTGGGATTTATAGTTCACCTACAATCAAAGAGCATTCTGAACTCCACCAATGATGGAATTGAACCAAACATGGCATACAGGACTTCCATGACCAACAGAGCACACTGAGAGGGTTTGGTGGGCTTTGACCTTGAGTTTGGGAGTTGTAGTTCACCTACATCCAGAGAGCACTGTGGACTCAAACAATGATGGATCTGGACCAAACTTGACACAAAAATTCCATATGCCTAAATATGAACACAGATGGAGTTTGGAGGAAATAGACCTTGACATTGGATTTGTAGTTACTGGGATTTATAGTTCACTACAATTAAAGAGCATTCTGAAACCCACAAACGACAAAAATGGGGCAAACTTCCCACACAAAACCCCCATGACCAACAGAAAATACTTAAGGCCATCCAGTCCAACTCTCTTCACCAGGGCAAGAAAATGTAATCAGAGCCCTCCTGACAAAGAGCCATCCAGTCATAAATATAGATAGATAGATATGATCTCTCACACACACAGATATAGTATCATAGATTTGAAAGAGACCCTTAAAGAAGGACTATGATATGTTGCATATTCCAGAGTAGGCAAACCAGACACTCTCCACATCAACACTGACAAAGAAACAACAAGAAATACTGTTTACTCACAAGCATAAAGGAATTACATATATTAGAAACCAACACTTTCTCATTACTTTATTTTCCAGATCACCAGACTGGGCCACAGCAACGTGGCAGGGGACAGCTAGTCTATACAAATAAAAATTATTATATATATTGCTATATAATATATATTATATATATTATTGTTATATATACTACTATGTAATGTTACTACTACATATTACTATATTAAATAGACTCAGAATAGAGTTATTAGGGACTCTACCATGGTATTGGGGGAGAACAGACAGGAAGGAAGGAGAGAAGAAAGGAGGGAGGAGAAAAGGGAAGGAATGAAGGAGGGAAAGGGGGAAGGAGGGAAAGAAGGGAGGAGGGAAGGAAAGGGAAGGAGGAAGGGAGAGGAAGGAAGGAAGGAAGGAAGGAAGGAAGGAAGGGGAAGGAGGAAGAAGGAAAGAGGTACTGAAGGAAGGAGAAGAGAAAGTAGAAGGAAAGAAAAAGAAAGGAAGGAAAGAGGTAAAAAAGAAAGGAAGGAGAAAAGGAAATAAAAAGTGAAAGAAGGAAGGAAACAGGTAGGGAAGAAAGGAGACAGGAAGAAGTAGAGAAAGGGGGAGGGAAGGAAGGAAAGAGAGAAGGAAGGATGAAACCAAAGAGTGAAAGAAGGAATGAAAGAAAGAGTTAGAGAATGAAGAAAGGAGAGGAAGGGGAAGAAAATCAGGGGAAGGAATAGGTAGGTACCTCTCTTTCATAATAGTCCAGCTATCTACCTCTACTTTGAAAATTCTTACTATAGGCCACAGCAACGCATGGTAGGGTACAGGTTTTATACACACACACACACACACGGTATAGGATATATATATATATATATATATATATATATATACACACACACACACACACACACACACACACACACACACACACTTTTCAGTTGCTAGCCTTCTGACACTGATTAAAGTTAAGTTCTACTCATCCAGGTTTTAACATTGTAAATAACGTTGTGTGTACACATGCTTAGACATTTAGCAAGTGCCAGGCAATTTTAACCCAGAAAACATCTTCTATTATTAATCTTTTTTGTAGGATTTCCAGGTGGGTTTCATTTTTATATATATACTGTCCACAAGATGGCATCAGCCGCTTCTAATAAGAGATTATGTGAAAACCTCAGCTGAACCTGATAAGAGAAAACTGCAATGTTTGGCTTTGGAGCTCACCAGGCTTTGCATACTCTACACCATGTAGTATACACAGTTTTCAAATCCCTGCTGTTTTCTCAGACCTCCCTACAAAGGCATCCAGGTATGGCAAAATTTCTGATATAGAAAACCTCTCTACAAAAGCACAATTTGAGTTGTCGAAGGCTTTCATGGCTGGAATCACTGGGTTGTTGTGAATTTTCTGGGCTGTATGGCCATGTTCCAGAAGCATCCTCTCCTGATGTTTCACCCACATATATGGCAGGCAACCTCAGAGGTTGTGAGACCTCACTACCCAGAAAACTCATAGCAACACAAAGCCCAATTTATTTGAATATTCAATGCTCAGTTTTTCAGGTTTTCAAAGTCAGTAACAATGAGTGTTAAGGTTGGTTCTATAAAGTTTGAAATGTGTTGAACTGCATTATATGATTCTCCACTGGCCATATAATGCAGTTCAACCTACATGATATGGTTGGTGTAGAACCAGTTTAAAGTGGTGTTTTTAAGACTGATACCCATCTATCCTTTCAATGAGGACGTCCTTTTAAAAAATCAGTTGGGCTTTTATTTTTTTCTAATGCATAATACATTCAGTTTGGATTCACAAAACGTAGTGCAGATTTGGGCCCCTTCTACACAGCTGTATAAAATCCACGTTGAACTGGATTATATGGCAGTGTGGACTTAGATAATCCAATTCAAAGCCGATATTTTGGATTCTCTGTCTTGATATTCTGGGTTATATGACTGTGTGGAAGGGCCCTTGGTTTGACATTCCATTGCACATTCTATTGTCAACCAGATAGTGTAACACAGCATGACAAGTCCAATTAAAAAGACCGTGCAACTCTGATGTAGGCCATCAGTCACAATCTTGTACTTGATTCCTGAAGAACTCATCTGAGCTCATAGGGATTTAGGCTGGATCTACACTGCCCTATATCCCAGAATCTGATCCAAGATTATCTGATTATCCCAGATCATCTAGCAGTGTAGACTCATATTATCCAGTTCAAAGCAGATAATGTAGATTATCTGATTTGATAATCTCTATACAGCAGTGTAGTTCTAGCCTGGTATACTCCTCACAAGCTCTTTTCTCTGCAAATTCCTGAGGAACCACTATCGCCGTCCCCTTTCAGGAATATCTTACTATCCTGCATAACACACATCCTTTTCTTAGAACCACTTGGTAATGTTTGGTCTATATATGAACCATATCTTCAGTAATCATGCGAAAACCCAATATCCCTCATAGGCCCCATCTACACTACCATATAAAACCCAGATTATGGTTATATGGCAGTGTAGATTCATATAATGGTGCTCCATGAAGTCATGCTGGCCACATGACCTAGGAGGTGTCTATGGAATATCTTACTATCTTTGGCTCTTTGGCTTAGAAATCAAGATGAACACCAACCCCCAGAGTCAAACACAACTAGACTTAATGTCAGGGGGAAACCTTTACCTTTACGTAAGGAGTTTCCTGTCGTAGTTAACTGTGAATCACACATTGTGGTATTCCTGCGCCAGCGCAGGCCAGCTTCGGAACCTTCTAGAAAACTCAAACAAATGTATCCCCCTCGTGGCTCCACCTCCCCCTCCTCAAGTATATAAGGCCCGAGTGGAGCCCGCCCTCCATCCTCTTTTTTCCGCCGTTAGCAGATAACAGCTAAGACGAACCTCTAGTTTTGACTTTCTGGCTAACTGACACGGATTGCTATTGGACTTTGTAGTTTCTCTGATCCCCCTCGACCCGGACTGCTTCAGGATTTTCTCTCGCCGCATCCCTGGTCGGGCTTTTTCTGGCTGGCAAGATGGCTACCACCTCCTTCAAGAGGTGCTCTGCGTGCCCCAATGTGCTCCCGGACGCTGACGGGCACAGCCTCTGCCTGACTTGCCTGGGAGAGGGGCACCTCTCCCAGTCCTGTGCTGTTTGTGCGGCCTTCACTCCGCAAACGCGGAAGAGCAGAGAGCTCAGACTGAAAGCGGCTCTTTACGAAAGAGCCTTGATGCCTGACATTCCAACTCCCCGTGCGTCGGGAGAGAATGCTGCTCCGTCACTTGGGGCCAGACCGGACTCTGCAGCCCCTAAAAAGAAGGCCAAAAAGCAAGGGGAAAAGGCCAAACAAGATGGCCGCGCGTTGCCCGCCCAAGAAAAGGCCTCTGAGAAAAGGGCGGGAAAGGCACCAACTGCTCCTTCAGCGTCATCAGAGAGGAGCCCTCTTCCTCCCGTGCCACAGGGAACCCGACCCTCCCCCAGGCAGACTCTACACTTACCGGCAGCGACCGAGCCCTCGGCTCCGATCCGGTCTCCACCTATCCTGGCGAGAGAGACCTTTCACGATGTGCGGTCCCCAGAGGCATCACGGCCTCCCGCCGACATCGACTTGCCGACCTCGGCCGAGCTCCACCTCCTCGACGCCGAGATGCCTCCTTCCCCTGAGGGCGTGGCTTCCGGCTGGGAGCCGCTCGCCCCCTCCGCAGGGAGGGCGGAGGAAGGAGCTGTGACGTCAGCGGAGCTCCTCCCAGCGCCGAGAGAAGAGCTCGCTTTTGCCATCCCTGCGGCCCCGGCGCCCAAAAAACACAAGGAAAGACGGGTAGGCAACAGAAGGAGGAGATCTCGTTCGCCCTCGCGCCGCAGCAAGAGGCGCGGCGAATCTCGACGCCGCCGGCCATCGAAGGGTGGGTCCCGGGCGGGATCACCCTCCTCCTCCTCAAGCGATTCATCCTCCTCCTCCTCCTCCTCCTCCTCTTCCTCTCAGGGATCTGTTCGCTCCGCCTCCACTACCAGGAGCTCCAGACGATCCCGGCGGGGCCAGAGGCCTCAACCTACAGTGCCCCAGTGGGGGCCCTATGGCCCGGGCCCATATTCATTTGCAGGCCCTTGGAACGTGGGCCCTGCAGGACATTTTATGTACGCTCAGCCTGCAGCTCAGCCCTTTGCCCCCTTTGGCAGCATGAACATGATCCAGGGCATACAACAGAGGGGATATGGGACTGCGACCACGGTCTTTCCCCCTACACCATCTGCATCGACATCAGGGACTGCTCCCCCTGTAGGGAGACAGGGTCAATTGAACTCTACTCAAATTTGTGTTACTGAGCAGAACTCTAGTTGTGCTGATCGGAGTGTATGTGTTGAGCGTTTAATTACTGATGATTTGTCAAATGGTGAAGCTGCTAACCTTACAACTACTGATCCCCCTGTACCACCTAGTACCCCGCAGGTGACACAGGAGTTGGTTCTGCCTTCTGAGGATCAGCCCACCTTAGAACCTGAGGATTCGGATTCCTCAGCTGAACCTTCCGATCCTCATCAAACTAGGGAGAGCACTGATAACACAGTTTTGCCACCAGACTACAACAAATTTGCCTCACTAATAGGCAGAATGATCAAGGCCCTCGACATTCCAGCGCCCAAGGCGCAGGAACATGTCGAGGACCCGATGTTTCCGTCGGAAGAGCAGGCCACTCCGACCCCCACGTCACTTCCAATGCTCCCCTACCTCCTAAAACTAGCCAAGATTCTAGACGCTCCCCCGACTTCGGTGCCGGCCACGCCCAAAAGGGTCGACTCACTGTACAAAATCGACCTCTCGGCAGCCAAATGGGTGGCCAACCCACCAAGGCCTAATACGGTAGTGGCCGAAGTGGTGAAAGCAAAGAAGCCAAAGAGCACCCTTTCGGCCCCTCCCGATAAAGAGGGCAAGAAAGTAGATCTTCTGGGCAAGAAGGCTCACTTAGCAGCAGGATTGGTGACTAGGATGGCCCATTATGCCACTTACATGTCCGGTTACCAAACCTTTCTGTGGACAAAAATACGCCCCTATTTGGATAAACTTCCGCCCGAGGAACAACGTTTTCCAAAGGCCTTGCAGGAGGAGGCCATAATACTATCGAAAGTCCAAAAGGACTTTGCGAAGCATCTTGCGGAGTCGGCGGGCCACATGTTCGCTACGGCGACTTCGATCCGCAGGCACGCATGGCTTCGCTCTGCCAGTTTGTCTGAGGAGGGCAAAGCCCTAGCAGAGGACCTCCCCCTGCACGAGGGGGGCCTCTTCAACCCAGAAACGGACGCAACCCTAAAAGAAAAGCAAGAGGTCCGACAGGCTGCGGGTAAGTTTGGATATGCCTGGCAGCCGTATAACCAGARTCGCTCTAGATGGCAGGGTCCCTCTGGCCAATACCGCAAAAATTTTAATAATTCCTTCTCGGGATCGGGCAGGGGTAGGGGCCCCCCGTCCCCCAGGTTTCAGACAAACAAGCGAGGCTCCTACTCATCGAAATCAAGATATCAACCATACCAGGTTAGATCAAAGAACCAAGGCGCCTCTAGAAAGCGTCTTTGACGCCCCTGTTGACCCATGTTCCCAGGAACAGGAGGGGGCTCCCATCTCTTGGTTTATACCCCCTGAGTTAATAGCTCCCCCTGAAACGAACCCCCCCAGTTACAATAACAGGTTGCAACCTTTCTATAAGAATTGGGCCAGCATCACCACTGACAGGTGGGTGCTTGCAATCATCCAGAACGGGTACGCCATTGAATTTCACAGTATCCCTCARGTGGGAAGAGTTAAGAGTACARGCCCTTCAGAGGCTCTACTCTGTGAGATCAATACCCTCTTGGGGAAAGGTGCCATTTCACCAGTTTCRGTTTCAAATTTCTCTTCATGTTTTTTCTCAAGATACTTTGTAGTTACGAAAAGGGGAGGCGGTTTCAGGGCCATTTTGGATTTAAGAGAKCTTAATAAAACAATTTTACCAAAGAAATTTCGTATGGTGACGCTTTCGTCCATTATGCCTCTCATACCAGAGGGCGCATGGTTTGCTACCATAGACCTACGAGATGCGTATTTCCACTTGTCAATCTCGCCTCACCACCGCAGATTCTTGACATTCATGGTGGGCAACAGGGCCTTCCAGTACATTGTCCTCCCCTTCGGACTTAGTACTGCACCAAGAGTGTTCACAAAGTGCATGGCGGTGGTGGTAGCACACTTACGAACCCAGGGAATAGTCGTTTACCCGTACATTGACGACTGGATTATTATTGGAAAATCAGCCTCCCAACTTCAAAAGCATGTTTATATTACTTTGTGTCTCCTTCAGTTTTTGGGCCTGGTCGTCAACGTGGAGAAATCCTCCCTGAAACCAACCCGCGGTATCCTGTTCATTGGCGCATTTCTCGATTCAGCAACGCGCAGAGCCTACCTCCCACCGGAGCGCTTTGCCAACCTACAGGAGCAGGTAAAATCGGCCCTGGACTCTACCAGAGTGTCGGCCAAACAGGTGCAGACACTCTTGGGGTATATGGCTTCAACGACAACGGTAACTCCCTTCGCTCGTTTGCGGATGCGCCCCCTTCAATCATGGTTTGGGTCGGTTTTCAACCCACTCAGGGATTGCCCCCGGCTCAAGTTTATACTGCCCCAGGAAGTCCGTACGTCCCTAGTATGGTGGTTACAACCCCRGTTTGTCTGTTCGGGCCTTCCGTTCCAGCTCCCATACCCCACCAGAATAGTCACGACGGACTCGTCCCTGATGGGTTGGGGTGCCCACTCACAGGGTTTAGTCGCTCACGGAAAATGGTCCCCGGAGGAAAGCGCTCTTCACATAAATGTTCTAGAGCTGCTGGCCGTAGAAAGAGCGTTAAAATCGTTCGAAAAGCTCATTCTCGGTCAAAACATTCAGATACTGACAGACAACAAAACGGTAGTATTCTATCTGAACAAGCAGGGGGGCACGCATTCCCTTCAGCTATTACGGCTGACGCTGAACATTTGGGAATGGTGCATCCAAAGACAGGTATATCTGCAAGCTACTCATCTCCCGGGACAGGAAAATTCTCT